>PVKA01000300.1:0-155000 GCA_004027165.1 Ctenomys sociabilis | reverse complement strand
GGAGACCAGCCTGAGCTACAAAGTGAGCTTAAGGTCAGCCTGAGCTGCATAGTGAGACCCTGTCTCAAAAAGACAAAAAAAAAAAAAAAATTCCTTGCTTAAGGAGATATGTCAAGTAAAGATACATAAATTTACATGAAGGGAGCTATGCTATCTGAAAGGTTTGAAAACCTGTTTCTGAAGTTAAAGGTGTCTACTATGAAGGCATTGCTCCTCTTCTCCACAACAAATGGGTCTGACGTGTCTTAAAAGGTACCAGTTAACAAAGAAGAGTCTCCTTACCTTCAGTATCATCGAGCTGCCTGGAGGACTCGTTTGCACTGACAGGCACTGTGATTGTTCATTTCTTCTGAAGATTCGTTATAACTTTTAAAAACTTATGCTGCACTGCAATGCGTTCCTCGGTGTCAACTTAAAAAAATGAAAAAACACCTCATCTACATGCAGCGTAATCAGTCCAAATGATGGAAATTAAATACTTGGGGTTTTTATACACAGTCTCTTACTTTTAGCATAAGATCTACCCCAGTGATTCACACAATTGCCCGTTTCACAGGTATAAGAAAACCATTGTTTTGGGACAATCACCCCTTCCTTCCCAAGAAAGAAACAGCCACTAAACAACCGTCTATCCAAACTCTATTTGGGCCAATTTTCTTAATGTCTCAGCACGGCTTAATCTGTTGGCCTAAGTGTTTAGTCCCATTAACAGCTAAAGTGACAGCCCACAACTTGCCATGCTGACAGTAAACAAGGAATTCGAGGAATGGCTTTTCACAATGGCTAAGCCTCAAGCCATTTCTCTTCAAATGCTGTGAAACTTGTCCACACCAGTGGCCGCCTCCTTTCCACCAATTGCCCTGCTTCTATTTAAAAGGCACCTTCCTGGCAGTCCTGTTATTAGTTGATTAAATTTGCCTCACAACTCTACCCTCCCCTGATTGGTTACTGAGGTCCAGGATTTGCTAAGCTACGCCACTCATTAATTTTGGAAGAATGGCATTGGTGAAAACTTAGATATGAGTGAGTTTGCCTCCCCTGGACTACTGTTGGGTGAGTCCACTCTGTCTTCCATGGGATGGGACTTTGGACTGTAAAATATCCCGACCTCTGTGAGAGTCCGTTGTGCCAGGGAGAAGGTGGGAGTGGGCCTTGTCACCAACAGCCAAGGCATGAGATGGGCAGGGTGCAGTTCTTCTCAGACTTCTCTTTAGAATTCTCTTCAGCTTCCTTTTGGCTGCTCTCCAGGAGCATTTAATCAGCACATATGTCTTTTCTTATCTTCCCAGCTGCCATTTCTCTACGAGTCACTCACATCACAGGAAATAGCCAACAAATTCATGCTACTTGCACCTCTTTTGACCACATTCAATCTCTTACATTCATCCCCATGGCCCACCCACTATTTCTAGATAGCAATAGAGGGGCAGGGATGAAGGTGACTGCCTGAGGGATCCAGGTTTTCCCTGGGGACTTTTGAATCTCCTACCTGGGCAACAATAAACACTGGCTTCTACCCTGCACCTGCCACTTTCCCTGAAACGTGGTGTACATGATCCCCAGCCTCCCTCAAGCCGGCTGCCCAAGAGGGGGAGTAGCGCTGACCTGGGCTGTGGTTGCCACCACATGCTGAGGTGGGGCTCCGGGAAAGCTGTAGTTAGGGGCCTGGGAGATGGCTCGGTGGCATAAGTGCTTCCCTGGCAAGCACAAGTGCCTGAGTTCAATCCCTGGTTCCACAAATAAGCTGTAGGTGGAGAAGTTGGCACAGCTGCTGGGCAATTTGGAACCTCCTTTCTCAGTCTCTATCAAATTGAAAAGTATCCGCGAGGAAACGCCTGCTCTGCGGTGTTACAGTCTGGGAGAGAAAGTGGGCTGCGGTGGTGTCCCGCTGCGCTGGGCGCTGTGCACAGGGCGCAGTCTTGGGCCTTTGTGCCTGCTTCCTGTTGCCCTGAGGCCCCGTCAGCTGGAGGTACTTGCAGCCTTACCACTCCCTCCCACCTCCTCAGAGAACACCACACACTCTGCGCATATGCGTACGCATGCATGTGCTTACTAAGTCTCTCTTACTCTTCGATGCCTCCGTGATAGGCAGTCTTCCCTGTCAGAAATATCCTGGGAGACACAGAAGACTTCTCCCACCTGCAAGTCTCTGCCTCTACGCAATCCCCTGTCCTTGACTGGCCTCACAACCCCTCCACTCCACTCTTAGGCACTTTCTTCCATGTTTCTTTTATATCCTGTAAAACCTCCTTGAAGCAGTTTTTTTTTCTTTAATAATTTTATTGAGAAACAAATAGCAATGAGACAGTTTCAAAACCCATTAGTAGGACAGTTTCAATACATTGCATATTGTTGTCTTAGTGGTTATTCCTTGTACAAGATGCAGACATGATATCCTGTCCACAAACACTATTAGAACAAATCTTTCTTCCCATTGAATTAAGAGAATGTAGCTGTGTATCCATCCTAACTATTTTGAATATACAGATACAAAATGGTTGGTCATTTGTATCCCCTTTTTTGTTTAGTTTGTCAGAGAAAGGTATTTCATCATCATTTAAATATTGTGGGTATGTGAATTCAGCAAAATATTCCAAAATAGTCCAGTAGTCCATAATAGTAGTGGGTTTTCCATAGGACTGGCAATGTCAGAAGTTGTTGGCTTGAGCCTTTTACAGCTCAACATATTAATATGGTTTTATTGTTTATAGTTCATTTTTATTCTTTTCTGCTGGATGGTTAAGACCAAGATAAAGCAAGACCTATACAATAAGAAATGTAGCTTTTGTATCTGATAAGGTCAGTCAAATCCCCTCAGGATTTATCTTGAAACCCTGTACCTTGCGCTGTACATGACAGTTGACAGCTCACTGTTATCTCCCTACCCTCACCTGGGCCTTGTTCCCCGAGTGTGTGTACCTTCCCTCTGTGTGTAGATTCGGACATTATGGTGCTCTGTGGTTCGTCAAGCTCTGCAGTACGATCTTACTAAGGAAGAACCTCAGTAGCTTATTAATAAAGGCAGATCTTGGGCAGGGGCCCATGGGAGACCCCAGTGGCACAGCCCCCAGGTGCTTTCATGTGCAAGGATAGAGAGCCAGCCCCTCCAGGGGCACACTATCTGTCCTTGCTTTCCCTCTCCAGGGACAGACATGGTAGGGGCGGTGGCAGGAGAGGGAACAGCCCTAGGAGAGCAGCCCTGACCACTGTCACTCTTAGCCAGTCCTTCAAGGACCACAGTCCTCTTCTCTAGTGCCCTTCAGCATATGTCCTCCTCTGGCTCTTGCCATCACTAGCCAAGTGTGAACCCTTCTATCGCTCTGGCCCATCTCCACACTTACCACCTCTGCAGGCTGGGGCCACATACCTCTGCTTGGTGTCATGACTTACATCTAAAATGTCCCCTGGAGCTTCGTGCATCTAAAGGCGGGGCCCTCAGAAAGTGAGCAGTTTATGAGGGCTCTAGCATTACTGGTGGCATAACCCTTTGAGGACATCATAACTGGGTGGCATTAGTAGGAGGTGACAGACACTCCAAGGGGAGCCCAGGTGAACAGTGTAGGTCGTGGAGACAGGACTACATCTGGTCACGCTCCCTTCCTCTCCAGATCTTTCCCTTTATCTGTGCTTCCTGGTTGTGTTGAAGTGAACAGCTTTGGGAAACTAACAAATATGACTTAAAGAATGAGGATAAGTCAAGAAAAAGGAGCTATCCTGGGGCCCAGGAAACACAGACTTGGAAGGCATTTGTGTTTCTCTTTCCTGAGATCAGAGCACAGGGGTGTCCAGTGGCTGTACAACCACATCATTCATTCTGACTGACTGAGGAGTGAGCCGGAAGGGAGGCAATGGGATGGAGTTGGAGGAGGTGGCGCCATGATGGGTGCTAGGTTCCCAGCTCCTCTTCCTGTACTAGCTGGCAGAGGGCAACCCTGTCCTCCCCATGTGTGTCTGTCCACGCCCTAGCCACTGACAGTATAGGCAAAGGGGGCCTTGGAGTACAAGTGCCTGCCGTTGGAGCACGTCTTACTATTTATACACTGGACCACAGATCCCCAGGGCTGAGGAGCTTTAGGAAGGGGGGGATGGTTTGCTAGGGGAGGGGAAGAAAAGTAGTCTGTCTTCATTTAGAAAGGGAATCTTTTCAGGGTCAGAGATTATTCTTTTTGAATTTAAAGCTTATTTGAATTTTGTAGCCAGTCTCCCTTGCTTCTGGTTCTTCATAGAATAAGATTCCTTTTCCTAGCTTAGCTGAACATGCATGATTTTCCTACCCCAAATGGGGAAAAATAGACTATATTCAAAACTGAAAATGAAAATTCATTGCAGAGTCTTCCCAAGAGCTGTATTATTAAAGTCGCCATCATTCAGTTCGATATTATCAAGGCAAAAAAATTAAGGTACAGATTGTACACACTGCCACTCTCTGTCTCTGTGCTCGTAAATGAATGTTTTCAGCCATCCCCATCCATCTTCATTAACATTGTGAGCAATTTGTATTGGTCTTGCCATGTGGCGTCTTATATTGTGTAAATGTTTGTGATGTCCTAGAAATGGGCAATTTAATATGAAAAGCACACTGTGTCTCAAATTTTTTTTATTTTACAAACAGTAATTTCTGCTAGGAATTATTCCATGATTTATGCATAATTTCATGCAGATGGTTATTTAAATATAAATAGAGAAATGTGTTATTTAATATTGCGTCTGCCTCTACTGAGTTGGCATTCCCATGCTGGAGAATGTAATGTCATAAATAAAAGATAAAAACAGCTCTAAGCCACCTTCTCATCAGAAGATAATTGTGCCTGGCCCTTAAGTGACCTCCAATTAACTTTCTTAATATTTTCTAGTTTCTTGAAAAAGAAACCTAAATGGAGCCTTTTTGGAGATGTGTTTACAATGTAATGGAAAACCTCTTTGCTTACCTAATTAAGCCTACATTCTTCCAGTAGTAAAAACAACTCCCTTCTCTGGTAACCAACCTACTTTTCTCCTCTGTAAATGCTAACTTGTGACAGTAAACTAACATGGGAATGACAAAACTAGGAGCAGGGTACACAAGGAGGGGGGCCAACTGTCTCTACTTCATTAATTCCAATGTATCTTTCACCAAAAATGCCACATAGTTGCTTGCACTGAAATGTTTTGTGATAGTGAAAAGAGGAAACATGAGGGGGAGAAAAATGAATATTATAACCTCCTTTGTTTGAACAGGATCTAATTTAGTGGCAGCAGGTTTAGAGTAGGAAGTTTTCTGAATGCCAAAAACTCTGCCTAAAGCTGATATCCAGTGACATTTCTCAACCCAAATCTATAACCCAGAGAAGTAGTGATGAGAATTTACAAAACAGAAGGAAACATATCTCTTCTCTGAAGCGCCCCACCTTCTTTTTTGTTATCCAATAAACTGTTTCCTCAGTTATTCTAGTCAGAGCTATGAAGATTCTTCCAGACTGTAGTGGCTTCTATTTAGTGGGCCTGATTCAGGACTCAGGGTGCTTTCCTGTTCCTAGCAGACATCTTGTCAAGCAGCACAGAAGGAAAGAAAGGTGCGGGTGTGAATGAGGGCCCAGTGGCCAAGTTGGTGCCCAAGGTCCTCTTCTGCCGATTCTCCTAGCCACACCCACAGCTGAAAACTTACTTTCCTTTGTATTTACCAACCTCTTAGGGTGATGAGCAATCCCTGCTAGAAGAACCAGGGTCCAACTGAAAGCAAGGATGTGACCCTTCAAGCCATTATTTTCCTCCATCTCCCTTCTCCATTTTGCCTTTGTCAGGGAAACAAATTTCAAGATTTTCATGTCCTTCACGGGTTGTGTCCACTGCGCTACCCACTGTGTCCCACAGACCCTTCCCTCCCAGCTCGAAGACTCCATAGCACTTCCTCTTCCTAGAGCTGAAGCAGGCACCGTCTTCATACTTGCTGGGGTTTGTTTGTTTGCTTGTTTTTGTACCCTGTGCTCTTTTGTGGGAATCCTGGAGCAGCCTGTTGGTGTTGACTACTAGGAAAAGCCTTGGTTTGGGACTTAGAGGACCTGGGAAGTCTAGTCTCCACTTTGTCATAGACAGTTTAAATCATGTCTCCTCCCTAGGCTTCAGTCCTCTCACTTGGAAAATAAAACGACTGAGCTACAGCCTTCCCTCTGGTGCTCACATCCTAGGCGTCTGGAGGGCCACATGAGAGCTCCTGCCGAGGACCGTGATATTTGCTTCTGGCTGGTTCCACTGAGTCTTTGTACACCTTCATTCTGTCTCCTGGGCATCAGCATACCACTGTAGAAATCCTGCAGCCCTCAGGGAACTTGGTGTTTTCAGTTCTCTGGAATATATGAGGCTCCTATAATGTAGAGTCAAAATGAACTCCAGTTGGATTGTCTGGTTTTGAACTCTGCTTCACCACTCACTAGTTGGTGACCTGGAAGTAGGTAGAGAAGTTACTTAACCTCTGTGAATCTCAGTTCTCCCTCTCCATGCAGGGCACAACGGTGGTAACAACCCTTTTTTCATAGGATTATAAGACAATCGCTACTCAACCCTCAAAGGAAAGCCTAGACTGTAGTGAGGGCTCAGTAGATATTATCCAACACAACGAAGCCATCTAGTTTGGAAAATAGTTTTTGTAGTGTAGATTACCCAGTAAAACAGACAAGAGCATGTTGGATACCAAGGACTTCATATTATCCTCTTAAAGAAAATAGTGTTAGCTCTCACACCTGCATTTACAGTGACGCCTAGTAGGGCCCGCACCTGACTCACATCGTAAGAAATGTACATGTGCTTATCTTATCTGCATCATAAAAATGCCTGCTCTGAAGACTGGAGCATCTCTTCTTTCTTAATAGCTCTGCATACAGAGAGTGTCAAAAAGGCCAGTGGATTTATTCCTGTAAAATAAGTGACATTTAGAAAACAACAACAAAAACCAGTATTGCTGCAAAAAGTAGGTTTTTTTTAAAAAAAATCTTAATTATATTATTAAAATAAATATTTTCAAAATGTGAACTACATTTTAAATTATTATAAATTTAAAATCCTCTTTTGCTCCTAAGAAGAGGCCCAAGGCTTGTTAGGCTCGAGTCACATGTCCCATATCCACATTTTGCAGACTCTTGGGTCTTTGAAAATGTATCCAATGATAACAACCCCAAATTATTTAGCTCACGATGTTCAATGAACATGTGGCACTGAACTTGATGTTGTCTTATAATAAATAGCGTCTGCCATTCTGAGTTGAACTTCAGAAGGGTTATTACTGGATATATCAGAGAAAGGTCAAGCAAGTTCATCCGAATCCATGTTACGCTATTGCAATGTAAGAATTGTACACACTGTGCCATACAGGAAGTAGCACGCTGTGAGGAACACGCTACTGAAGTTAAAAGAGTCCATTGAGGTTATCGAACAATGTATCATGATTAATCACAGATTACTTTTATGATGTGATCACTAAAAAGCAAAAGTAGGCATGGAGGACTTAACATATTTTTGCCTTGTCAAGCTGTTTGCTATAGTTTTCAAGATCATTATGTTACTTTAATTCTGAAAAATGATCTAATCTGGTAGCAATGCAGTGCTTCAAGTAAAGCCATTATATAATAAAAAAGAAAGACAAATATTCTTCCTGTTTCTCTATTTTTGGTCTTCACAAAGCTCTGAGGTAGGAAGATTGTCACTGACGGTGTCCCCCACTCATTTCTCTCCACTGCATCAGCTCTGTCCTGTGTGGAGTGCTTACTCCTGGCCTCACCCTTGTTTTTCTGCCCACTCCTAAGGCACCATCCAGGCCCCAGAACAACCTGCATGCTGCCTTCCAGAAAGCCTTTGACTGGTCAGGGCCATTGCTGGAAAATCCAAATCAAAACAGAACAACAGAACCCTACCAAACCTGACTTTAAGTTCCCCTAGCGCAGGCAGTATATGATTGTTTGGTGTCAAATTTCTCTAAATCCAACAACTTGGACTCTAGATTTAAGCATCATCCTCTGATTGTCTAGACCAGTGATCGCAAATCTTTTAGAGCTTTCAATGATATACACAGCCCACTGAGGCACATGTGTCACAAGTTTGTCATCAGGAGAACCGTATTTCTGATGGTTGGTCCCCCACAAGGACAGCCACATCTGTCCACATGTAGAAGTGTGCCTGGTCATGAGAAAAATCTAGGTGCTATGAACTGAGCAAGTGGGAGGCCAAAAACTCAGGCGAATAATGAAGCACCCAATGATTTGGGAAGAGCAAATGTTCCTCAGGAAATTAGCAGACACATCAGTAACATAAGATTATCTTAAATCAGGACAACCACGCATGTGGCTTATTCATTGCAACCCTTGGTCTTTCTGTCCAAAAATATAGCTACTATAAATCATAAATACCAAAAAATTATTTTAACAGTATGATAATTAGAGAATGAAATTCTAGTCCACATTTTAACAGTAATTTTATTAATTTTTTTGGCCCCATTTCTAATTATGTACATTGAACTCCATGGAGAGAAAGCCAAGCAAACTAAAGTGATTTCTTCTCAATAAGAACACAGTTGAATCTTCTCTACTATTGATGCTCACAGTTTCTCACTAAACCCTTTTGGTTTTGGATCAAAACTTCCCAAAGAGAGGCAATAAGAAGATAAAAGGCTGATAAAAACCTCAGCAGGTGTTTCTTTCCTGTATGTTAGCTTTTTGAAACTCAAAATAACTTCTTCCTATGGACCCAAGGATTGACTGGACTTGTTAATAGTTAAAAGGAAATAATTTTAAAATGATGGCAATAAAGATAGGTGGAAGAATGTTTTTAGGAAATGTGACATGAAGATGAACTCAAGTCAAGCCTTGGAACCCTGTATTTTCTCTTGGGGGGGCCTTAGGTAGTGTGGTGCAGTCATGAGGCAAGCTGGAAAGAGCGACGTACTGACTGTCTCATGGAAGAATCCCTATGAGCATGAGTCAATGTAACTGATATCGTTCACTGAAGGAAAACATCAGCTACTTTCAGAAATCTAAGCAGAGACATATACAACTGCATAATTGTAGTGATTACTCAGTTAATTCTTACAAACATACTCAGAGGAAAAAAAAAATCCCTTCCCCCTTCAGTCTCTATGTGATTTTCTAAAACCTTGCACTTTGAGAAATATAAGGAATATCCAGTCAGCCAAATAGGTTAGCTCGACAAACATGCCTTTACAGGTATAAAAATGCTCAAATGTACAACTTGAAGAAAGAGAAGACAGAAGAATGGAAAAAGCAGGTGGAGACCTCCAATTTTTGAAAGCTTCAAATAAATGTATTTAAATAAATTTATGACAATTTTAAGAATTCTAAGAAATGCAAGAGAAGTTTTAGACAGCTTTAAGCAAGCCTGAGAGAAGTGTGCAATGAGACCCAAAATGTGCATTTTACTGCCTTCCATCTCCTGATTACGTTTTTTAGCTCTAGTCCAGGTACTTTTTTCAGAGCACCACACTGCTGGGTGAGAGCCACACATTTCCTCCTAGCTCCCTCCTTCAGAAAAGTTTTTCTACGTTCATTTAATTCCAAATCCAATTGCATCGGTCTAAAATTTTGAGCATGTCCAACTACACTGTATTTCCCTCTCATAAAACCCAAGACAATGACAAGAATTCATAGTAAGTTTCCCTATTTAACCAGACATTTCTTGAGGGAATTGCAAAGGCTCTGTGAAGAAACAGTTAATATGTATATATCTCTCTAAAATTGGCAAATGTCTTTTATTTCCTCCAATTTTCTAACCAGAGATCTGAGCTCATTTTTTTTCTTGTCCATAGGCTCAAAAAAAAAAAAAAAAAAAAAAAGAAAAGAAAAAAAGAAAAGACTGTATTCGCTAATTATACATCCTGAAAAGAATTTGGTTCAGTGTAAGATGATCCCAGTGATATGCTAATCCCTTTTTCTGCCTGGCGCTGCCCGAAGCTTGTGTCTAACATTTTTTTCAACTGTATGACAATAAAAGTTCTGGCAACAAAAGAAATAAATGGGCAGCTAAAGAAGGTATAGCTCGACACATGGCAGGCCGCCTCTCCCCTCTCCTTCTGGCTGCGCTTTTGTGGGCTTGGTTTGGTATCCTCAAGTCAATAGCCGAAATCCAGCCACCTTAGCAACTTAGTGTGACACCCAAGCCCTCTCTCTTTACATTCATGAATAGTCAGCACCCAGCAGACAAAATAGAACTAATCTTTTTTGACAGAATTGTTCAATTTTAGAGGAAAAGCTTTTGAGTCTTCCACACACTTGCAGAATATGAGACAACAATGGCCGCAATCAAATTTTAAAAACAACAGTGGCCAACAGGGATGGAAAAAAAAAAATCTCTTTGAATTAAATAGCACATTCAGCCAGCCCCAATCATCATAAACTTGGGGCAAACATTAATTTCAATGTGTGTGTGTGTGTATGTGTGTGAGAGAGAGAGAATATCCTACAGCCTTGTTCTGACTTCTTGCAGTAATTCCTTCTGCTGTGATGCATTTTTTTTCTATTTTTTCTCTTTTTTAGCATAGACTAATACAAATACAAAATTTCTTTTTTTTCTTGAAAATAATTTTTTGAGGGCCCAATGAGTCTCCGTGAAAAATGCTTTTTTTACTCAGCAGCCTTTTGTAGACATTTGGAGGCGATTTTACCATTTACATTTCCTGTAATGTACCCGTCGCTTACAAGTTTAACGTGTGCTAAAAAAGAGCCTTCTCTCCAATTCCTCCTCCTCCCCTCATTTAATACACAGCATCACTATACCTTAGGAAGCAATAGGAACAAGAAGAAAAATCTACCCAGTTCATGGCAAAAACAGAAGTTAGCAACATGGTCCATGCAGCTGCAACACTGCATTTAAAATTCAGCTTCCTCGTAGGAAGAGGGCTAATCCTGCCCTCGTAATTCCCTACAGCCAAAATGTGCCCCCTCCCCGCATGACAGTGTGATGCAAAGACACTAGCACGCTTATCTTGCCTAACCAGATGGCCGACTTGGATCAATGCACACACGCCACGATCAATGGGAGAGATAAAGAATTAGGAAAACAGTGGTACATGCTCCCAGTAAGCTTGTACACTGCATAATTATTTTATGATTCTACACATGGCTACATGTGATACTGAAGTAGAGAAGGAAAGGATAATTAGAGTGCCAGGAAGAATTTTGTAGTAGACTACACTCTGTCTGTCAGCACTTCCCACTCTAGCAAACTCACTGCCCTTATCTGAAAGTGAATTTAGAAAACATGAGCAGAAATGTCAGGGAGGGTATTTCCATTTTTGCCTGGTCCCGTCACATCCCAACGCCTAGTCCAAAGCTGGAGGAGGCTGGCTGAGGTTTGGACACGCTTCTCGTCCTCAGCCACCCCTAGCTGCCTCACCAGGGGACCCCAGCGGATAACGTGCGGATGCGGTGCAGACCGCGAACTGGAGAAATTAAGTCTGCAAGTGAGTCCATCAAGCAGATTCAGTAAAATAGAGCAGGGTAAATCAACCCTTGATTTCTGAGTCCTCATTGGCTAACCAAAGCAGTTTTGGAGCAGGTTAGTCATACACTTCGAACTCAGAAAAATGTGGACCTGTATTCCTTCTCTCTATAACAGAAGCCAAGTTGTAAGTCATAAGGCAAGTTTATGGAATAAGAAGCTGGCGCAGGGTCGCTCTCTTCTGAATGTAGGCCAAGGTCATAAAACGGAGATAATTAATTGCCACAATCCTTGCTATGATAATGTGCTCATCAGAAAAACTAAGTATAGGGCCAGCGAGATAGCTCAGTGGACTAAGCGCCTGCTTAGGCAATGCAGGGACTGGGGTTCGATCTTCCATACCACATGCCTCACCAGCCCTGCCCTCAGGCAAGCTAAGGTGCACGCCTTTAATCCCAGGGCTAGGGAGGCTGAATACCGGAAAGATCTCTACAAGTCTGAGGTGCTTTGTGAGACCCTGTACCAAATGCATTAATTTAAAAAAAAAAAAAAAAAGAAAACAAAAACTAAGCATTCCTTCAGCTCTTAGAATATGGCAGAGACTTAATAAATGATTGCATTATTACTTTAAATAACAGTCATCTCTTACCTCGTACTACCGCAATACTTTATTCTTTTATCACTTTGTGTTCAATGAAAATAAAGTAGAATTAGGTTTTCCTTTGGATTTGAGACTAATCTTGCATGTGAATTTCAATAGTTGCTGAACTTTGCACCACTTGTTAAATAAAGATGGAAACTGGAACCCAGAATTAGACACAGTTTTCTACCACCAATAACCCTCAAAGACTCAGGGAGAGCTGGTTGTTGATGGCATCCATCACTTCAAAATCCAAATCACTCAATAAATGCAAATGAATTCCTAAGGATCAATACAGTATAGTCTGGAAAAAATTCGGGTTGCGGGGAAGAATTTTGACAACTGCGAAAAGGATGTCTTAGCCATCCTCATTGCAAGTTAATATATTTGGGATACATACGAAGTTCTGGATTCTCAGGTGATTCTGCGGTTCTCTGCAATGTTCTCCGTAGAGTATGTTGTTAGCCCTGCCCCATCTCTCTCCTCAGCCTCAGTATAAAACGGCCTCATTAGATACATATTCACTGTCCATAATCAGATCTGGAGACGGGTCCTGATTTGGGGTTAGGATGCCTATTTCCATGTCTAGTTTTATTTCAAAATCTTTATAAGGTGGGGCTATTGTTTTATCTGCTAGGGCTTATTTTCCTTTCCTTGGAGATAAGTGTAAATGTGCTGTGTCCAGTCATGTGATCTGGACTCATTCACACTTCCTCTTTCTGCAGAAATAGATTTTGCCTGGACCACACTTACCATCAAGTAGCTGAGCTGGCAGGAAGCAAGACGTGATGGACAACCCTGATGGTCAGCTTGACTGGCTTGAGAGAGCCCTAGGAAATCAATAAGCGTGCTTTGGGGCATGTCTGGGTGAGTCGTGGAAGTGACTGAAGAACATCTGGGCTCTGGCCCTGTTCCTGCTTCTCTGCTTCCTGGACACAAGCAGCTTCCCTCATCCAATTCTCCCTGTGCCCTTCTGCTGCAATGTTTCTGCTTCAGAGCCAGCTGACCACGTTCTGAAACCCCTAAAACTGTGTGCCAAATTGAGCTCATCCTTTAAGTTGCCAGTGTCAGGCTTTTTCTCCTAGCAACAGAAAAACTGACCAGTACATAAGAGAAATGTTCATATGAGTCAGAGGGAGGAATCTGAAGAGGTGTCTGAGGAAGAAAAACAGCTTTTGTGACTTCTCTGAGGCAGAACTGAGTTGCGTTCAACTCTGGGCTGAGGGCAAGGAGAGATGATGGCTGTAGTACGGGGAAGCTGAAGGAACCAGCCCTTCTCTTCAATCAGCCTTCAACACAAGACCACCCTAATGATTGTCTGTGTTTCAATCTAGAAGGTCATAATGCCTGAGGCAGTGAATTATCCACACCAGTGAGAGGCAGAATGGGAGGAACTTGGAGTCAG
Source organism: Ctenomys sociabilis (assembly GCA_004027165.1). Lineage (NCBI taxonomy): Eukaryota > Metazoa > Chordata > Mammalia > Rodentia > Ctenomyidae > Ctenomys > Ctenomys sociabilis. The sequence continues at coordinate 141,537 of PVKA01000300.1, read as the reverse complement.
AGGTGTCTGATCCTTTACATATTGGAAGGCTGTGTATATGGAGTTGTTCTTCCTCCTCCCCTTCTTCCTTTCCCTTTTTTTTTTTTTTTTTTGGCTGTTCCTGCTACTGTTGTACATGATCTTCAATAAATATAGCTACTTGCTCTAAGGTGTACACTTGGCAATTCTTTCCCCATTGTAGAAAAAAAGCTGGACTAGTTTTGCCCTGTTTAACTGTAAGAGTTGGACCTGAGTCCTAGAAAGCCAGAAAGCTTGGAGGGAGTCTGTGTGCTCTCAGCTTAGTGGTACCTGTGGCAAACCTAAACTCTGTTAGGAGTAAACCACTGCTGGGTTAGACCCCCAGGTTTTCGAGGGCTAAGATGCATAGAATCTAGGTTTGCAATCAGAGATTACCAGCCACCTCTATAAGGTTGAGCCAGTAAAAAATAAATAAATAATATATTTTAATTATCTAGGATGAAATTATCAGAACTTATCAGATAGACTGTAGAGGTAACATACACAAAGTTTAAAAATTAAACTCACATTTTGCTAATGACTCAAAAGTCAAAGAATATAAAAAACAATGAATTTGAAAGAGAAAAAAATAATATTTCTAGTTTTCAAATTCGAGTAATAATTTACATATCACACAATGAAACCATGTTAAATGCATAATTCAATGAGTTTTGACACCTGCATCTATCTGAAAACCAGTACCAAAACAATACTAAATGTTTCCATCAGCCTCAAATGCTGCCTTTGATTCATCGCAGTGGATCACGCTCTAATTACTGCCCTAGGCAACTATTGGTTTGATTTGAGACACCATCACATACTCAGCAGTTTTTAGAATTTTATATAAATACATCATATACATACATTATGGACATTTTTAAATCTGAATTCCTTGACTGAATGTAACTTTTTTTTTTTTTCTTTATGGAACTGGGGATGAACTCAGACCCTTACCCTTGCCAGGGAAGCGCTTGTTCTCCTGAACCGTCTCCCCAGCCCAGCCATCTCCCTGGCCCCATCAACATAACAATTTTTAAGTTCACCGATTTTATTACATAAGTAGCCCATTTCTCTTTATTGCTAAATGCTTCTTCGGTTTGGATATATTACCTTTTGTCTTTTTTCCTCAATTAGTGAACCTTTGGATTGTTTTCAGCTTAGAGTTCTTGTGAATAAAAACTCAATAAATGTCCGTGTAGAAGCCTTTGTGTAGCCTATGTTTTCATCATTCTTGAGGAGGTTCCTAGTTATGCAAAGATTGGTCATATGGTGGCCCATGCTTAACGTCTGAAAAGCTCCCCAAACAGCTTCTCTGGAGTGATTGTACCTTTTTACAATCTTGTGACAGCATACGAGGGTTCCAGTTAACCTACATCACCTTCAACATTTGCCACTGTCAATTTTAATTTTAGCTATAGTAACGAGTATGGTATTGAAATCTCATTGTGGTCTTTATTTGCATTTCCGTATAATGAATGACGTGCCTGCTCATCATTTATATATCTTATTTTGTTGAAATGTTTACTCAAATTTCTTGCTTAATTTTTATTAATTGTAGAAGTTCTTCTTTTGAATTCTAGATATTAGTCTTGCTGGACATACTATTACCTCCCATTCTGTGACTTGCCTTTTTCTTCTTTACTGAGATATAGTATTTTGAAGAACAGAAACATTACATTTTGAAAAAGTTTAATTTATTGATTTTCTGCTACATAGTTTATGCCTCTTTGTGACTTATGAAAAAAAAATTGACTCGCCCAAATTTGCAAAGTGTTTGTCACATTTGGTTTCAGAGTTTTGGCTTTTATATTTAGAAATTGGATCAATTTGGGGTTAATTTTGTGCACAATAAGGTGAAAGCTAACTCTGTTTTCCTTTCAGATAACCTGCTATCGCAGTACTATCTGCTGAAAAGGCTTCCCCTTTCCTTATTGATTTTCCTGCACTTCTGTTGAAGCATCAATTGACCACATGCATGTGAGGCTACTTCTGACTCTTCTCTATGGATGTATTTATCTATCCTTTTATCAATACTTTTATCAACACAAAAAATGTATTTAGTACAGGGTCTACAGAACCTCAGTATACAGATCCAACTCGTCGTGATCCTCCTGTTTCCAGCCTCCCAAGCGCTGGGATTACGGGCACGCACCGCCACGCACGTCTCAGTCGCCGTCTCAGCGCATCCCGAGGGCAGGACCGCCACAGGTCGTGGAGCCTGCTCCTGCCTAAGCAGGCGCTTTCCTCTGCTGAGCTACGTGGCCAGCCCTTCATCTTTGTAATTTTATAGTAAGTGGAAATGAGGCAGTGATCTCTTGTCATTTTTTCTTTGAAAACATTACATTAGTTCTTCCACTTGAATTTTCAAGTGTGCTTTAAGGTCAGCGTGACAGTTTCTGTAAGATTGCCTACTGGAATGTTGATTGGTATTTTTGTGAGTTTAAAAAATCACATGAGGATAAATAGCATCCTGACATTCTATGTTTTAATTCCTGACCATGGTACCTCTGTCCTTCACTTGGGATTTTAAATTTTCCTCTCAGTAATGTTCTTCAATTTTTGATGTAGAAGTATTGTAAATTTCTGATGGTACTTTGATTCTGGATTCTGTTTGAAATGGAATTTACTTGTTTTTCCTACCTATCATCTTATGAGCTTTATTTATTTTCTTGCCGTACTGCTGTGGCAAGCACTTTCTAATATGCTGCTCCCAATCTTAGGGAAAACTTCTCTGTCTCTCATGAGCAAGTATATTAGCTTATAGGCTGCCCATGGCTAAGCTCTGTCAGATTGGAGAATTTTTCTTTTTTTTTAATTTGATGAAAGTTTTAAAAATCCTACAATGATGTTTAATCCTATTAAAACTTTTTTGACTCTGGAAATTATTGTACGGATTTCCTTTTATCGTATTAATATGTCTATTAGGCTTATGCAAGTGGTTTTACACATTTAAGCTACCTTACATTTCTGGTATAAACCTTCATTGGCCATAACATCAGTTTTTTAAATATATTATCGGCTTAATCCACTAAGCCATCTTGGGGCCAGGGGGATGGTTCAGTGGAATGAGTGATTCCCTGGCAAGTGCAAGGGCCTGAGTTCAATCCCTGTTTCCATTAATACATATATTAATCACGGTTCAATCCCCAGGCCCACCCTTAAGGCAGCCTGAGCTAGCCAAAAAAAAAAAAAAAAAAAAAAAAAAAAAACCTTCTAAACTTTTACAAAGACAACAATATGCAATGTATTAATTATTATAAATGTCCTACTAACCTGTTTTGAAACTGTCTCATTGCTACTTCTTTCTTAATGAAACTATCAAAAATAAATAAACCAAAAACAAATATTTTTTTGCTCCATGTATGTTTTCCTTTTGTATAATACCCTTGTCAGCTTTTAATGATAAGGATATAACTATATAGCAGTATCTTTGGCTATTATCTATATATTTATCATGCAACATACAAGTGTTCAAGTTTGTTACTAAATATAAAAGGAGTTTCTTCACGTTAAAAGAAATTGTCCACAAAGTGAACAGACAACCCACAAATTTTGAAAAAATCCTAATAAGCAATGAGACAAAGGTCTGCTGTCTAGAATATATAAAGAACTAAGATATAACAGGGCCCTCAAATTTAAAGACCCAGTTCAGAAATGGGCATCTGAGATGAATACACACTTCTCAGAGGATGAAATTAAAGAAGCAAATAAATATATGAAAAAATGCTCCACATCACTAGCCATTCATGAAATGCAAATTAAAACACTGAGATACCATCTCACTCCAGAAAGAATGGCTATCATAAGGAAATCAACCAACAACAGATGTTGGAGAGGTTGTGGGGAAAAGGGAACACTTCTCCACTGCTGGTGGGAATGTAGACTGGTACAACCATTGTGGAGGTCAGTGTGGAGACTCCTCAAAAGAGTAGGACTGGAAATCCCATTCAAGTCGGCTATCCCCCTACTGGGAATTTTCTCAGACAAACTGAAATCATTATATCATAGTGATATATGTGTACCTATGTTTATAGCAGCACAATTTGTGATAGCACAATCTTGGAAATAACCATGATGTCCATCACACAAGGAAGGAATGGTTGAAAAAGATGTGGTATTTCTATATAATGGAGTATTACTCAGCTATAAAGAATGATAAACTTGAAGCATTTATACTGAAGTGGGTGTCACTTGAACATATACTTATAAGTGAAATAAACCAGACAAACATGTGCAAATATCGTATAGTCTCTCTAGTATAAGAAGTCAAAAGAAGAAATACAAATAGAAATGTGCAACAACAACTGAAAACAATTGAGTCAGGGAAAACTGAACGGCATATGCTGCAGGGCACTAAACAGCTTTTCTTCTGGATGGTTAACAACCGAAGTTCACAGATCAAAATTGGAGAAACAGAAGAGCCGCAAAGCCAGCCAACATTTTGGCCCTAGCCTTTCAAGATCAGCAAAGACACAGGGCATAAGAGAACCTGTAACATCATGAAACTCAGTTGTGTCCCAAATTTTCTGAACAAGGAGATTATGGAGCCACAGAAGAAAGAGACTGATGATGTATAGTGTGCCTGAGGAGAGTCACATGGAGAGAAAACTTTCTCTCAGGCTCTCACAGAGAGCAAACTGGTCAAACATTGGCCGTGACTCATCCGCATGGATGACACAAAGGATCTACAGAGTAAGGTACAGAATTACAAGATAAACCCTGAGGGGACTTCACCTCATCAGAAACAAAAGCTGCATCTTTTGGTATATAGGTCTTGATATACCTTGACACAGACAAAGGATCTACAGAGTAAGGTACAGGATTACAAGACAAACCCTGAGGGGACTTCACCTCATCAGGAACAAAAGCTGCATCTTTTGGTATATAGGTCTTGATATACCTTGTTCTTAACGATCCAGCAGAAAAGTATAAAAATAAGGTATATAACATGGGGGCATAATAATAAGTTGAGTTGTAAATGGCTATAGTCAACAACTTCTTCAGATAACTCACTATTATTGTGGAGTGCTGGACTGTGTTGGGTTGAGTCACTGAGTTCAGGCACCTAAATTGGTTTAATGACAATGGAGTGCTCATCTTTGACAGGTCTAGACAAAAAAAGGTGGGAATACAAAGGAAGAATCATGATGTGTGTATATAAATAGTATAGTTAGAATAAATATGCCATGCTTCTGCATAATTCTATGAGAAACAAGATTTGCACTAATAGTGGTTGGACAAGATATTATGTTGGCTTCTAGTACTATGGACAGACACTGGGGAGATAACAAGGTAGAGGGTGTTAATTGTTGAATCTGTGATAGAAATCAGCTGTCGAGAAATAAGATAGGTGTATAGTGGCACTCTCTTCATTCACTGATTAGAGACATCTGCTATAATAATGCCTGTAGGTATAATATCATGTATGTATCTTGTATGACACCGAAACATTACGAAAACAATGTATTGATTTGTCAAATCTGTCCTGTTAATTTGTCTTGAAACTGTCTCATTGATATTTGTTCTTCAATAAAATAATAATAAAAAATATAAAAGAACTGTATGCTCTCTTAAAGAAATGGTCATTAGGAACAAAATGTTAAGAGGATGGGCCATTAAGAGCTCTGGTTAAATGCTGACAAAGATATTCCCTAATCACGCTCTCCAATAGAATATCACTGACCCATCAGTTTCAGCTTGTTGCCTTATTCTTTTTGTATTCATCATCATCCAAATACATATATCTAACTGTATACATCTAACTATATATCTCCAACTATATATATATTACCTATATATATCCAACTATATATATACCCAAATATATATTCAACATTCAACTATATAATATATATATATATCTCCTACTATATATCTCCAACTACATATGTATCCAACTACATATATCCAATTACATATATATATATATATATATATATATATATATATATATATATATATATATCCAACTTATGTATATATCCAATTACATATATCCAAATAACATGTACATTCCTGAGCAAAAGGTCCTTCCTTATTTTCCTTTTAACTTTTGGCTGCTAGTTGTGATGGATTTCCTTAAACAGGTAGAAATACTGAAAGACTTCAAGAGAAACAAAACTGGTTTCCAGTTGAAATGAATCACAGGAAGATTACGAGATTATGTGCTCTGGAGCCAGGCTGCCTGGAGTGAATACTGGCTCTACCATTTTCTAGCACCATGACTTTAAGCAAATTGTGGTCACTTTTTTGTCTCGGTTTTTGAAACTGTTCAATAGGGTAAGAACAATCACCTCAAGGGACCGTGATAAGAATTAAGTGAATTAATACACATGAAACATTAAGTAAAGGACCTGACATGTAATAATCTCTCAGTGCTTACAGAGTAATTGATATGCATGCCACTTAGGCTACGGATCCATCAGACCCACAGAGTTAGGTGTGGGGCTGCCCTTCACACTAGCTATTCTTTTTGTTGTATATGAAGCCAGACTCATCTGCCTGTGGCTCTTCCTAGCTATGTCGCAGCTGTAACCAGGGCCAGAGTTTGCATTATAATTTCATGTCTGAAAGGCTGCTTTTTTGAAGCTGTGCCGAGTGGACACAGCCAAGGTCTACCTCAAGCCAGATGGTCTACTGAAATGAAATCGGAATGAGGTTCTTTACAAGAAAACTGTTGGGAAATAGCCAAAAACCACTTTGGAGAGTTTATATACAGGATCACAATTCATCTAGATGAACAGTTAACTTAGCTGCCTCACTTCAGTATAAATTCTCCTTCCCCAGAGACTTGACAGGAGGTCAGTAGTCACTTCCTTGGGTCCTGCTGCCATGGTTGTGAAGGTGTCACTTGTCTTGTCCTTTCCTGTGCTGACCTGAGTGGTCCTGTGCATAGGTCCAATGCTGGCCCAGGTGAGCAGCTGGCAAGCTCTGCAGGAGAACAGACTAATTGTCTCGAGCTGACGCAGCAGCTTTCCTCACTTCTGCGCAAGCACACACTTGTCTTCAGAGCAAGCAGTGCCCTCTGTTCTTGCTACTCTTTCTCCACTTCCACTGCTCTTTGTCCTACACATTCCATACAAGTGCGAGGCTCTTTTATCTTAGCAAGTCAGCTCCCTAACTGCTGAGCAGGGAGTCTTCTTCCTTAGGGGAACAAACTTTATGAAGTATACTTCAAGTAGAGTTCTTAGAGTAGTATGCCCTCCTCACAAGCTAAAGCAAAGCTCACTGTGGCTTGTCCATCTTGAACTTCAAGGGTTCTCTTGGATGCAACTGAAGAACCCAGATCCAAGCCATGGTCCACTTAGAAGATGCTACTTTCCTGTGTACTCATTTTCCATTAATGGTGGTATGTGTTACATTAGTGAAAAAAAGTCCAGCCAAAATGTATAAAAACTCAGAAGTATCTATGGAAAACCTATAGCCAGTATCCTTAGTGGGGAGAAATGAATTCCGTCTCCCTAAATTGAAAACGTATACAAATGCTCATTCTCACCAATTTAGCTTAAGTCACCTGGCTCCTCCTCTCATACCTGTGCGGCAGTTATGACTAGGTTTAGGGTCTTACGTGGTCCTCATTTAACCCAGTTCTTTTGACTTCTGTGAACATTTGCTTCCATTAACTTCTGGAAAAATCCCTTAGTTGTGGCCCATGAAGACCAATTCTTCTAAGTTTGGTTCTTAAATGCCTTTCCATAGGTTGGAGTTTTGAAGTCAGCAGAGGAAGAATCCAGAAATTGATTCATAGACTAGCTGGGGTAGCTAGGGACATGTCTCAGCAGCATAGCATAGATAGGAAGGGATGAGGGAAGGAAAGAGGGAGGGGGGAAGGACAAAATGAAAGGAAGGAAGAGAAGGAGAGAAAGATAGATGAATAAAATGTTAAAAAGCTCTGAATTTGGGGTGTGGAGCAGGTTTTTAAGGTCCCAGAGAGACAACTGCTAATTCTATGAAGCCCAGTAAGAAACACAATCAAAGAAAAAGGAAAGATTAGATACTGTAGCTGGACATTCTGAAAATCTGAGGCAAGAGGATGGCATGTTGGAGCCCAGTCTGGGCAATGGAACATCTTCTCAAGAACCTATCTCAAAATAAAAATATAAGAGGGCTGGGGATGTAGCTCTGTGTGAAGGTTCTGCCTCAAATCTTCCTGCTCAGTGGTGTGTCCTAGATTCAGATTTAATTTCTAATAGCAGACATATACACACTCTGATCAGTAATGTTCAGTCTTACTGCCACATTTCCACAAGCACTCATACTAGACATACCTACTGCTACCTATACTGATGTGTTCTCTGCCTAAGACTACAAACCCTCCTCGTGGCCAGAGCTGATGACACCTGATGAATCCTGTGTCAGTCTAATGCTGCATGTTATGAATACGAGTGAAGAAACATAGTATCTACTAGAACTGGGGGCCATGTGGGCACAGGTGTGTGGCCACGTGTGACATGAGCAGATGCTGAAGTGGACAAATGGGTGGGTGGGGGGGGAGAAAGAGACTAGACACTGTCCCCCATGTAAGAGACAACACCATATTCCATATACCAAAATACCATATTTCACTTTTTTTTCTAGCCTGAGCACATGTGTCTGTACCATGCATTGCCTTCTGTTTGTAGGAGCTTGAATCAGTTCATCTTTTTATAAACAGTGAGGCTTTGAAAACAGTGCCCCCTTCAGTGCCTACGAGCTTGAGATCTCAGCTATACATGCCCCCCAAATACTGGACTTGGCTCACTGGATGACATACACAGCTACTGCTAATCATTTTTACTTCCAGCCTCCAAAATGTTTTCTACTATGCAATTTCACTCACCCTAAAAGTAGCACTGTTATGTACATTTTCTTTAACAACAGAAAACCAAAGTTCTAGAAGCTTCTGAGCCTTAGGTCAGACATATTAACAAATATGGCAGGATGGCAGGAGAACTAGAAGGGCTGTAGTCATACGTCTCTCTTCTGCATCTTGTCAGTGTCCGCAACATTACTAGAATTTTTCCTGAAGTCATTTAGGTCTTCCCAGTCGTTGACTAAAATACAAATATCTAGGCCAATTTTTCCCCAGAATTCACTCTGCATAATTTTGATCTCTCGAAATCATCCATGGGAAAAAAATGAAGGAAGGAGTCATGGAATGCAGTGTCTCCTCAATATTCACCACGGGTCTGGCTAAGGTTTGATTAACACTTTTAACACTTAAACCAGTTGGCAAGTGTTCACTGGGCAGTAGACCTGCCACTACTTTTGTGGCCAGTGCTTGGCCCTTGGTTTTTATGGGATGGAAGAGCAAAGATTCAGGATGGTAGGCAGGTAGATAGATGATAGATAGATAGATAGATAGATAGATAGATAGATAGATAGATAGATAGATAGCACTTTCATTCTTCCTTTGCTTTCTCTTTGAGATACTGGCATAGAGGGGAAGCTGAAATGGCCATGCAAATATGCTAACTCTACAAAACCCTTTTCCTTCTCTTTTCCTTGTAGTTCTGTGAGTCCAGGGCCTCTCACATGCAACCCAGGCATCCTCCCACTGGGCAAAGTGGACTGGCCTTGAGACCCCTGTGCTTATGAGCCGCCCCTTATCACTGGCAGGGAGAGGAAGTGGCAGAGCCAGGCTCTGTATCTATAATGTTTATCACATCGATATTTTTTACATTGGGCCCTACAGATTAAAAGTCAATCCTGCCTCAAATCTTCCTGCTCAGTGGTGTGTCTTAGAGCCTTGGACTGAGGCTGGAGCACAGGCTGCTCCTTTCTCCACTGGCAGCAGGGGCACTGCCTTGGTTTCAGGATCCTAGGCATTCACACACTGAACTTTGCAGGTTGCCTGGTGACAGGAAGTCTCAGACACGAATGGAGTGGTATAGTGTGGAAACAGGCAGTGAAATCAGGGGTGGATGCTGTGTTCCTCTGAGTCCTTTTTAAAGGAGGAGAATCATGCTGCCTCCTCTAGGTGCTCCTGGCAGCAACACTGTGGATTTTACTAACAAAGAACAAGTGCACTAGGACACATCATACCTGGACACCACTGCCCTGCCCAACAGAACCCCAGAGAAATAGAGCAGATAAGGAAGGCAGCCTTCCGATGCAAGATGGCCAGGAGGCTGGTTTCCTTTGATGTGTTGTCCAGGATCATTTAACACTGGCAAAGGAAGAGCACCAAATTGCTGTCACACTCTCCACAGAAGCCCAAGAATACCTCGAAGAAAAAGAAACTGCCAGCTCCCTTTCTCTCTGTCCTTTTCGTCGCTTGCCCGCTGCCCTCAGCCTTCTCTGCAGGAAGCTGTCTGCAGCTGGCAGGAGAGACGGATGCTATGAGCTCAAGGCTCGTGCCCTCACAGGCTGCAGTGCACAAGGCAGGAGGAGCCCATATACCCATCCCATGGAAGGCTCAGACAGGCTCTGCAGGGAAAACCACACAGTTATCAGAACAAACTGGGTGATGGGAATCCTGACACTGGCCAAATCTGGGTCACCTGCCAACCTACGAGGCTGCTGATTCAAAGACAACCAGATGGAGTTGCCACCAATCTACTTTTATTTGATATGTTTTGGCCCAAGTATAAATTGCTGAATTATTATAGTGATCATCTAACATGGTTGAAGCCCGAAACAAGAGCTTATCTTCCCAATGACCACTCCTTCATTCTTCCCCACCCCTAGTCCTGGATACCTTTCCCTCCCACACAAGGGGGCCCCCAACCAGCTCCTTGTGTGTCACTGAACCTTCCCCTCAAGCCCTAGCCCTAGAAAAAGTCCAAAAAGTCTCAGCCTCCCTGTCTCAGGTCAAAGGATCCCCCATCTCCCTGCCCTCAATCCTCTCCGTACCTTCAGAGTCAATAAATATACAGCTACTTTCTCTTAATTCAATGAGAAGAAAGATTTGTACTAGTAGTGTTTGTATAGGATAGCATGTCTGCATCTTGTCCTATGAATAATCACTACAATGGCAACAATATGCAATGTGTTAATTATTGAAATTGTCCTATTAATCGGTTTTGAAACTGTTTCATTGCTAATTGTTTCTCAATAAAACTAATTAAAAAATAAAGACCTCTTTTATCTTTCCTGTCTCTTCACACTGCATTGCCAAAAAATCTAACTCAGTTTATCTGTAATTCAGATTTAGCTTGAGTGGTATGTATTTTATCTGGGAATTCTGGCACCGGAATAAGGCAGGACAGGCCAGAGCAGTTTCTACCAGAGCTAGCAGTTGGGGCCCAGCAAAACCAAAACTTCTTAAAGACACAATGTAGCTCAACCTCAAAGCCTAGACCTCGTGGGCTGAGTTCTAGTTACCTCTAGAAAACTATGTCTTTTAGAGTCAGTTCACCCCATTCTCCTGGGACCCACAGCGCAGCTTGAAGCTCTAAATTTTTTAAAACCAGTGATTTCTGTGTCCAAAAGCTGCTGAAATTCTACTTAAAACTGTATGTGTTTCTAGTCAAATGAACACTAGTGAATCTAACCAGATCACAATGTATATGTCATTTATACACTGGGATTTATGTTCAAAGTTAAATATAACGTTTTAGGTTTAAATGGAATGAAAAGACCAGCTGTCTTTCTTTTTTCTTGTCTCTGAACAAACCAGGATATATTTCTTCTTAAATGGTGAACCAAAAAACAAAAAAATAGATCTTGCCAAAGGCCTATATATAAATTTCTGTTGCAGAAATTAGTCTATTTAATTGAAAAATATTTAAGGCAACTTTGGCCAATGGCTCAGATATTGCAAACAATATCAGATAGTATTAAATTACTGTACAAAAGGAAGATTTGGATGACTGGTTGAAATATATTGGAATGTAATTTATTCTTGAAAATCAGGCTCAAGAATCATGACCTTGAGGGATATTTAAAAATGAAGACACAAAATTTCCATTTTCTCTTCTCTTAGTCTGCTAGCAGCCCTTTTGCCTTTTCTTGGCATGTCATCCTCGTACAAAATATTAAAGATGTAGAAAATCTAAAATAGCAGTGTCTCATAGAAATATGTCAGCCAAATATGTAAATTAAAATTTTATAGCAGCAGCATTTAGAAAAGTAGGAATGAGTGAAAACAAAATAAACACCCGACGCACCTTCATTTCAACACACAATTAAAAAAATTATACATGAGATATTTTACATTTTTCGTACATATCTTTACACTTTCTATACTTGTGCTTTTGACTTGGACACTAATTTTTAACTGAAAAGATTAAGTATCATTTAAGTATCATAAAATTTATAGGAGAAAGTATGTTCACACACCCACATTATTTTAAACTATTTTGTAACTTTTCAATAACTAAATGAGTTTCAGTTTTTTTATTTAAATGCAAAGTTACTGAAATTAAATAAATGATGGCTACATTTGGCTTTGTTTGGCTTTAATAGCTAATAACACAAAGACAAGGTTACTTGGGCCAGTAAGTTAGCTCAGCGGACTAAAGTGCCTGCTTAGGTAAGCCTAGGCAAGCACAAGGACTGTGGTTTGATCCAAGGCACCACATGCTGAGCCATCCTGGCCCCCAGGTTGGGCTGAGCTGACCTGGACAGAGTCTAGACCTGGGGAGGCTGAAAGCAGGAGGATCACTGTGAGTCTGAGCTTCATAGTGAGACCATGCAATAACCAAATACATTAGAAAAACTCTAATAAAATAATTCTCTTTAAAAAAAAAAAAGGGTTACTTCACTTCCTAATGGAATTTCAAGAAATTATTTCAACTTTAACTGAAACATATGTAAGCGATTTCTTTGTTTCTAAGAGTGCTATAACCAGTTGTACCAACTTAACGGCTTAACACTGCAAAAATCTGGAAACATTGGGCCACGCATGCAGGTGAGTAGTGACATTGCAGCCCTGGCTATGAGTTCCCTGAAGGCTTAGAAGAGTGCAGGTCCCTCTAGAGGCAGCCTGTGTATGTGAGTCACACCCCTGTCTGTGTCTTCCAAACCAGCCGCATCTCTCTGAGTGCATTTAATAGGTGGTGGTGTTGTCCTATTGTAGCTTTCTTTTCATTTCCCTTTCCAGGTAACAGTTTGCTACCTGTGTATCTTTGTGTGTGTGTGAGTGTGTGTGTGTGTGTGTGTGTGTGTGTGTGTTTTAGGGAAGGGTCTGCAGGGTGTTCAGAGTCTCACTACTAGACCAGACTCGTAGTGATTCACCTGTTTACAGCCTCCCAAGAGCTGAGATTACAGGTGTACCACCATTCCCAGCCTCAATCGCTGTTTCAGCCCAATTGGGGAACAGGGCCAGCACGGCAGGCCTGGGAATCAAATCCCCTGCAGCTGCGCCTGCTTGCAGGCACTTTAATCCACGGAGCTATTTGGTTGGCCTTCTGTGTATCTTTTTCAGTGAAGTTTCTGTTAAAATATTTTGCCCTTTCTTAAAGATTGGCTGCTTTTTATAGTTCAATATGCAACATTCTTTTATTGTTATTATTTTTAATTTATTTTTTATTTTATTGAAGAACAAATATCAATCAGACAGTTTTAAGACACCTTAACAAGACAGATTCGATAAATTAATACATTGCAAACTGTTTTCATAATGTTTTGGTATCGTACAAGATGCATACATGATATTATACTTACAGACATTATTATAGCAGATGTCTCTTATCAGTGAATTAAGAGTGTAGCTGTTAGCCGGATGTGGTGGCACATGCCTGTAATCCCAGCACTAGGGAGGCTGAGGCAGGAGGATTGTTGTGAGTTCGAGACCAGCCTGAGCTACAAAGTGAGCTTAAGGCCAGCCTGAACTGCACAGTGAGACCCTGTCTCAAAAAGACAAAAAAAAAAAAAAAAAAAAAAAAAAAAAAAAAAAAAAAAAAAAAAAAAAAAGAGTGTAGCTGTTTACTTGTCTTAGTTTTTATACCTGAATTATACCAAAAATTCAATAATTATTTTCCTAGTGGATGACCATAGTACTAGAAGCCGACATAATATCCTGTCCAACCACCATTAGTGCAAATCTTGCCTCTCATAGGATTATGTAGAAGCACAGCGTTATCTATCCCAACTGTACTATCTATACACACACATCATGATTTTTCTTTCTATACCCCTTCCTTTGTCTACACCTGTCAAAGGTGGGCACTCCATTGTCATTCAACTAACTTAGGTGCTTGAACTCAACATCACAATCCATCACAGTCCAGCATTCTACAATAATAGTGAGTTATTCAAAGAAGTTGTCGACCATAGCCATTTACAGCTCAGCTTAATATTATGGCCCTGTGATGTATACTTCATTTTTATACTTCTCTGCTGGATGGTTAAGACCTAGATAGAGCAAGACTTATATACCAACACATGTACTTTATATTTCTTATGTGGTCAGTGAAGTCCCCTCAGGGTTTATCTTGTAGTCCTGTACATTATTCTGTAGATCCTTTGTCTGTGTCATCTATATGGATAAGTCATGGCCAATGCTTGACCAGTTTGCTCTCTGTGAGAGCTTGAGAGAAAGTTTTCTCTCCATGTGACTCTCCCCAGGCACACTATAGAACTTCAGTCTCTTTCCTCTGTGGCTCCATAATGTCCTTGTTGAGAAAATTTGGAGCTCACCTGAGTTTCATGATGTTGCAATACAGGTTCTCCTATGTCCTGAGTCTTCACTAACCTTGAAAGGCTAGGGCCAAAATGTTGGCTGGCCTTGTGGCTCTTCTATTTCTCCAACTCTGATTTGTGAACTGCAACATTCTTTTAAAAAATTATTTTTCTGTTAGTACATGTTCATAGTGCATTCAGTTTACAATCATTTAAGAGAGTGTATACATGGACATAATACAACTTGTTTCTTTTTTTAGAAACACCTTCACCTTCCCTCCTCCCTCTTTCCTCCTCTGATTCCTCTTTTCCTCATTTCCCTTCTTGTTGATATTATTAATCTTAGTTCATGTTTATGGAACACATGTTTACATTCACTGAAGTTGTTAGATCCAATTATTAGTACTTTATCAGATATATGATTCGAAAATGATTTCCCTAAGAGCTTTCCTTGTCTTTCCATTTTCTTAAGAATATCTTTTTGGGGGCACTGGTGAGATAGCTCAATAAAATAAGCACTTGCCTGGCAAGCACGAGGTCCTGAGTTCAATCCCTAGTACCAAAAAGCAAAAAAAAAGAATATCTTTTTTTCTGTCTCTTCTTCTTGGCCTTTGTTTGTTTGCTTGCTTTTAGTTTTCTCTTTAGTCCTGGGGATAGAACTCAGGGTCTCACACATGCTAGGCAACTCACTACCACTGGGTTACATCCCAACCCAAGATTACCATTCAAGAGCAAAAGTGTTCAAGTTTGAAGTAAAATCTGCCAATGCTTGCTTTTTTTGGATTATACTTTTGAGGTCACATTAACAAAACTTTGTCTAGCTAATGTCTCAAAATTTTCTCTTCTGCTTTCTTCTAGAGGTTTTGTAATTTTACCCTTAGACCTGTGATCCTTTCAGAGTTGTGTTTTATTTAGGTACAAGAAATGGGTCTTTATGTATAAGTAAATGTCTAATTTTTATACTGTTTATATTAAAAATAGACTTCCTTTACTAGATATTTTTGTATCTTTGTTGAAAATCAGTTGGTTCTATTTCTGAGCTCTATTCTGTTCTGTCTTTATGCTGATAAATAAAACCTTGAAGTAATGTAAATTCTCCAATTTTGTTGTTTTTTAAAGTTTTTGGATTATTTTAGAGGCTATGAATTTTAGGATTCATATCACTTTTTAAAACCAAGCTCTCTGAAGGATTGAAATTGAACCAGTCTTTGGGACAAACTGATATTCCAATAATATTGTGTCTCTGAGCCAGAAACATGGTATATCAGTTAAATTATTTAGGTATTCTTTAATATTCCTAATATTTTACGGTGGTTGATTTTCTTTCCCTGGAACTAGAGATTGAACTCAGGCCCTTATGCTTGCCAGGGAACTGCTTATTCCACTGAGTCATCTCCCCAGCCCTAATATCCCTAATATTTTAAAGATTTATCATAAAATTTCTTAATGGCTTTTATTAGAGTTATTCAAAAGTGTTTACCTTTGATGTTTTAAAATATTCTGTTTTTTAATTGTTGGTAACATACAAATATAACGGTTTTTTTTTTGTTTTCATTTTTCTTTTTTTATGTATTTGTTACAGGGTCTCACTATGCAGTTCAGACTCGTAGTGTTCTACCTGTTTTTCAGCCTCCCCAGCAATGAGATTATAGGCACATGCCACCATGCCCGGACTCATTTGTTGGCTCAGTGTGCACCGTCGGTGGGGCTGGTGTGGCATGCGGGACCAGGATCAACCCCTGGCCCCTGCGCTTGCCTAAGCAAGTGCAGGCGTCCCTCTAGTTCTCGCCTCCATCCAAGAAGTCAATAGTTGTAATCCCAAAGATAGGTTATTAGAAGCCCATCAAGTTAATTTTAATCTACCACTCCCAGTGCAACCCATGGCAAAAGTAAAGGCACTAAAACACATTTATAATTATTGAGGAGCTAAGAGGCCCTAAGTCCAGCCATGAAGATGGCTTTCTGGAACAAAGAGGCTGACCCAGGGAGGCACTCATGTTTTATTCTGTGGAGGAGTGGCTCAAGGAGAAGTGACTGAGAACTGTGGGAAGTAGGTGAGGACTGTGAGCTGAGCTAGGTGGGCGGCCTGCATTTACCTCTGCCATATGCAGAGAAAGCAATTTACGTCATGCTACTGAGACTGTAGCTAATGCTTTGGGGTTCTGATACTCAGCTAAAATGGAGACAATCGCACTTCTTTTAAGAACAGCTGCTCAGGTGGACCTCCACAAGCAAACACTTAGTCCTCTGAGCTATCTCACTGCCCTATAGCTGGTTTTTGTATATCAATTTGTAGCTTTCAATTTTGATAGACTTATCAACTCTACTACCCTTTATGGTTTTCATTGCATAGTCTATACAGATGATAGATGAGTAAAGAAAAGTTTGCCCTTTTCTGTCCAGACTTAGAGCCTTTATTTCTCTTTTGCTACTTGGTTGCATTGGTTAGAACCTGTAATACAACAATGAACAGAAATTAGCAATGGCAAGAGCAGACCTCACTCCTCTCCTACCTTTTACCTCACTTGACTTTCGATCATTTCCACTGCCACAACTTCACCTTCAGTGATCTCTTCTTTTTCAGTGTCTAATCTATGTTAGTCTCCTTTTCCTACTGCACTGAAACTGCAAGCTGATGGGTCTCACCATCAGCGCTGAAGCCTGTGGGAAGCAGAAAGGAAGGGAAAGATCCTATTTTCACCTGTCACCTGGCAGCATCTCTTTACTGTTCCTTATTGCCAGATCCTAACATGATGCTAGCAGATGGCACAAACATAGTTCTTAGTCTCAAATACAGTGTCATAAAATACAGAAGGATCAATATGGTGTTGAGAAAAAAATAAGAACATATAGATGGTGATTCAAATTGTGTCAAGTTGGCTGAACTGGAACTAGCTTCCCAGAATTCCTTGCACAGTCCCAGGTTAGTAAGTATATGTAAAACAAAACAAAGCAAACAAACAAAATAAAAATAAAAAACAAAACTTCTGCTCACTGGTGCTTGTTGAGGGTAGAGAAGAAGCAGTGGCTAAACTCACTTTGTTCGAAGGTAGCCTCGGGAAGCAGCACTGTTGTGTCTCCTGGGTAGGACTTACCAGGTGGCTCGAAACTGGATCCAGTTCTGAAAGCCAAACATACTCTCTTCAACAGGAACCTGTCCATGATGGGAACAATAAAGTTGATAATAAAACTTTCTCCTCTTCTTTCCTCCCCTCACTCTCTTCATTTCCCTTTTTCCTGTGAGTAGATGAATATCTCTTGGTATTGCTGCTCTGTCTGGCTGTGAGGGTAAGAAAAGAGGAAAGAAAGTATATGAACAAAGGGAGGATTGAGAGGAGAGAGAGTTTTCTAAGCCAGTCAGCGATCAGACGCTTTGATCGTTGGATGATTCGGAAAGCTGCTTCTGTGAGGACGCAAGTTTGGCTCCACGCTGCAGAGGCTGTGTCACCGCCATGGGGGCTCCAGGGATGACTGGTGGCAGGGATACAACAAAAAGAGACATCTGCTCCTTACCACTGTCCCTAGACTTTCACTGGACCATGCACTGTGTGCTAGAGGTTCTACTCAGATGCCAGGGTGGCTGTTCAAGTAGAGGCCACTTGGAAAATTTACGTGAAGGCCATATACAGCCAGTGGACAGAAGAAGTTGCATTAATAAATCTAGAAGCTTTCTTCAAAATCAAATTCCTGGAGCGGACTCTTAAACAATGGTCGGGATATCCTTCATAATTTTATGCAAGCTGCTAAACAGCTCTTGTTTAACATTACTTGAAACTCTTAGTTATTTCTCTCATTTCTATGACAAAATATCTGACACACACACACACACACACATGCACGCACACACACATTAAAGGAGAAAAGGTTTATTTTGGCTTATTGTGTGTGGAGGTTTCGGGCCGCAGTTGGGAGGCAGAGTGGCATGCAGATGGCATGGCTGAGGAGAAATAGTCCATGGCATGGTACCAGGAGGTGGCAAAGCCTGCCTTCTGTCCTTGTAGAGTTCATCTGGGCTACATGCCTGTGGATTATTGCCTCAGACTGGGGCTTCCCTTTTCAGTAAATCCACTCAACCACACCCAGAACAATGCTAATCCAATTAGGGGACCTAGCTAGGTATCTCACACCCTTAGAGCACACACCCTAGAGCCTGCACCTCTGAAAAGCCCCGCCTGTGAGCACAGCAGGCTTTGAGGAGACTTCTAGACACAAGCTGTAACAGAAACCAATAGTACAGAGAAAGTTCTTCAACTGTGTCAGCGGTGGCTCCGGCCTGATTCACACTGCAATCAGAGCATCTCACTCTGACAATGAACAAGACCCATAACGTCCCTGCACATGTGTTTTTGAGAAATTTTTCTTTTTTTGTTTCCACAAAAGATCAAGGATCCAACCTTATAGTGGTAAAGGGGCAAAAATGGGCCCCCTTCCAGGGCAGTGCTGTGGTGCCCACCTGTAATCCTGCCTACCCGAGGGTTGAAGCAGGAGGACTGAAAGTTTTAGCCCATCCTGGGTAACTTAGCAAGATTGCCTCTAAAGGAATAAATAGGAGCATAGCTCAGTGATAAAGGGTCCCACAACCAGCACACAGTCATAGTAGTGCTTCATGACAGTTGTGCTGGGTGATACATTGTATCAACTTGAGAAGTTTAGAAGTTTAATTAAGTGACTCAGCTGAGATTGAGGGTTCTTAATTTATAAACATCCTCATGCTGTGCAAGAGGGGCATGGATGTGACATCAGCTCTACACCCCCACTCTAGGGTAGCCTGCTTACAGTACAAGGAGGGGAGGGAGGCTGGCTAGAAGTCACAGCTGCTAGCCCTCCCTTTGCTATTCACTGTTTTCCTTTGGCCAGGAACAGCTGTTCTCTGCGTGTGCTACTCCACCTCAGAACCAGTGGAGCATGTCCTGAAACCTTCACAAACTGGAGGAAATGAACCTTTCCTTCCTTAAATTTGGGTGCTGGGTATTTTGTCCCAGCAACGGGTGAGAAGTAACTGAGGATGTGAACAAGAGAAATTGACATGGACCTATACATTTGGATTTTACTAAAAGGGTTGCTAAACTTTCTGAGAACTTATAAAGTTTCAGGCACCATGTTATGCAATCTCCTTGGATTATGTAATGTCAGTGAAGTGGGAAAACAGGATCGAATGATGTTTTGTTCGTATACAAAAATCTAAAGGTACACACGGGAAGGAAGGCACGTTGGAGTTGGGGAGGAGGAAAATTCGTTTTCAGGTTGGATGTACAACCTCTGAGACGACAGCCTCAATCTTAAACTCAGTAGTGCTAAAGATGAAAATTTTAAACCTGGTTTAAAGATGAAAATTTCTGTGTATTTAGAGGAGTAGGAGACCAGAATACAGAAAAGTGTGTGCCTTTAAGGAGGGGCCAGATGTGGGAGGGACAGTGAGCAATTAAGACATCATGGCAGGTATGGCAGGTCACATTTCAAAAAGGCTGTGGTAATCAGGAGTGACAGCAGAGAATACAGCTTGATAAAGAAGAAAAATATACATAAAACTATATATATATATATATACAGTATATTACATATACTGAATATGTAATATGAAAATGTTTAGAAATGCAAAGATCTCACAAAATAAAGCCTCAATTTTAAAACATCTCTGAAGAATGAAAAGTACCACAAACACAGGGATAACAACATAGAGAAATTCAAAAATATAAACAATAATGAGGTAATAACATTATACATAATTTGTATTCTACCCACACAGTAGAACTGCATTATTACAAAAAAAATTGGTGATATATTTGAGTATCAAAGACAGCTTAAAATGTTAAAAAAATTCAGGACACTCATAGACTATAATACAGCTAGGAATAAAAATGAAATTATTGTAATATTTTGGTTAGGCAACATTCTGTTCAATAACCTTGTCATCAAAGAGAAATCTGGGCTAGGGCTGGCCAGATAGCTCAGCAGACTAAAGTGTCTGCTTAGGCAGAGCTCAGGGACCAGGGTTCAATCCCCGGAACCACAAGCCTTGCCAGCTCTGCCCCCAGGACGAGCTGACTGGGTGTGGGTGGCATGCACCTGTAATCCTAGCACTTGGGAGGCTGAAAGCAGGAGGATCACTATGAGTTTAATCTACATAGTGAGGACCTGTAGACCCTGTACTAAATACATACTAAAGCCTGCCTTCTTTCTGTCCTTGTATAGTTCATCTGGGCTACATGCCTGTGGATTATTGCCTAAGACTGGGGCTTCCCTTTTCAGTAAATCCACTTAACCACACCCAGAACAATGCTAATCCAATTAGGGGACCTAGCTAGGTATCTCACACCCTTAGAGCACACACCCTAGAGCCTGCACCTCTAAATACATTAAAGAGAGAGAGAGAGAGAGAGAGAGAGAAATCTGAGGCTAGAGATACAGCTCAGTGGCATAAGCACCTGCCCAGCAAGTGCAAGGTCCTGGGCTCAATTCCCAGTACCAAAGAAATATATATATATATATATATATATATATATATATATATATATATATATATATATATCTGAAGTTACATGCTATCTTGAAAGCACTGAAAGGAGAATACTTTATAATAGATATTTTAATATGTAAAAACTGCTTAATTATATCTGGAGAAAGTATATAGCTTCACAGTCCTTTATGTCTAAATCTATAAAATTTAGAATTATTGTTTGGGGCTGCATGTGCCCATCTCTTCTTCAAATGCTGAAATCCTAACCCCAAAACCTCAGAATGCAAATGCACTGAGACAGAGGGGCTTTAAAGTAATTAAGGGAAGGCAAACTCCTATTGGGGGCCCCAACCCTACGTGATTGCTGGGTATCCTTCTAAGAAGAGTTGGGACATGAGCAAAGGAGGATCGCTGAGAACACAGCAGGAACGAAGCTGTCCGTGAGTGGAGAGACCCCTGAGGAATGGAACCTGCCATGCTTTGACCTTGCATTTACATCCTCTTTACCAGAGAAAAACTATGCTTTCGTCATGTAAGCCAAGCCAGCCTGTCTGTGGTGCTTCACTATTGCAGCTCTAACAAACTAATATGCCCATATTGCAAATCACATAGAATGTGAAATAGACCAAAGGAAGTAAGCAGTGGGAACTGACCAAGAAAACAATAAAATCAAGATGGAAAAGACAAAAATAAAAAGAACAACTGAAAAATAGTAAACAGCAATTAAATAATCAAAATGACAGAAGTTGCATCATTTGTGTTTGGGTGTAAGTAGCTTTAGGAGAGACAAGTCTTCAGTAGGTGGGTCATGTCCACAACCGAAATATTTTTAAAAAATATATTAGTGTACACTTCAGAAGTATGGACATAAATTTCAGAAAAAGTAATAGTTGCCACTGGAATCTTCCTTACTTCCTCTTCTTCCTCCTTCCTTTTCTTTTCTTGGCATGTAGTTCATGGTAGTCTTGAAGTCACTTGTTTTGTACCCTACGCTGGCCTCAAAGTTGCAGTAATTGTCTCGCCTCAGCCTCCTGAGTGCAGGGATTTAGGCACACACCATCATACCAACTCTTGTATTTGGCTATTTTTGCTGTTGTGCTTTTGTTTTGAGACAGGGCCTCACCATGTAGTCAGGCTGGCCTTGAACTCTTTGGATAGGAGCTAAAGAGTTGAGATAGGAACTTGCAGTGGTCCTCCTACCTCAGTCTCCAGCTGCTGGTATTAGAGGTGAGTGCCACCACACCTGGCTTTCATTCTAAGACTTTTTAGTATAATTTGGCTGCATTTTGATCATGAGAATGACAGGATAGAATTTTTATTTTTATTTTTTCCTACAGTCAGTTGTACATAAGAGGAAGAGATAGAAATAGGGTAAATTTTTAGAAGGTATTATAGTCGAAGCAGTAGATGCCAGCAAAAGAAGAGATGGAAAAAAATTGCCTGAAGACGTAATTTTGAGGGTAAAGTTGATAGAACATGCTGATAGCTGGCTACAGAGAGTGAAGGAAAGGAAAATTTATGAAGAACTCCTAGGTTTCTGATGGACACAAGTAGGTAAGAGGGATAGAATCAACCATGGAGATAGCTCAGTGGCATAAGCACCTGCCTGGAAAGCACAAGGTCTGGAGTTTGATCTCTGGTACCAAAAAAAAAAAAAAAAAAAAAAAAAAAAAAGGCAGAATGATTTACTGAAATAGGAATTCTGGAGATGAGATGTGGCTGAGAAATGGAAAGTTTGTTTTGGACATGTTTGAGTAAGAGGTGAAAGAGCAACACTCTAGGTCAGAGTGCTAGAGGTCAAGCCCAGACTTACCGTGTACTACCTAGAGAGAGCTACATTTACGTGCGTGCCAACGCAGGAGCTATCTGAAAAGATAGTCCAGAATTAGAAATCAGCGCCACCACAGAGATGAGGAAAGAAGGCGAGGCTGCAAATGAACAATGCAATTGGAAGATGGTTAGGAATTTGGGGCATGGCGGGAGAATCCAGTGAGAAACTAAAGTCACAGTATAACCAAAGAGGAAAAAAAAAAAAGATTCAAGATAGGGTAAAGAATTAAAAGCAAGATATATAAAAAAAACCCTCTGAAAGTGTTGAAGGAAACAAGGGCAAATACTTAGTGTTCTTGCGATTGGGAATGACTAACCCAATATTAAAGCCATGGAAGAAATAAAAAGGGAAAAAAAGATACATTTTTAGTAGACAACATAAAAATTAAGTTTTTAATATTAAGATGTCACAGAAAAAATAAAAGACAAAATTAAAGTGGCAAAGTACCCTGGAAATATTACAAGTATAGAATGTAACATGACTAATTTATTTAAAAAAGTATAAGCCTGTTTATAGAAGAGTTTACAGAAAAAATGAACAGAAACTTGTGGAAGGAAAATACAGATAGTCAATAGAGAAAGAACTTCAGTCTCTGATAATAATCAGAGACACTACTGAGCAGAAAATGCTTTCCATACAAAATTAACAAAACTGTAAAAACCATAATAATCAAGATTAGCAGGAAATAGGCATGACATATCGCAGATAGGAAAACATTGTAGCTGGGATTTTGAAAATATACACAAAAAGCCTTCTTCAAACTTTATTTTATTTTTTATATATTTTTAAGTTTTTTATTTAGGTCTTTAATCCATCTTTTCCTTTTGTGTATTTAGTACAGGGTCTACAGGATCTCATTACATAGATCGGACTCGTAGTGATCCTCCTGTTCTCAGCCTCCCAAGTGCTGGGATTACAGCATGCCCAATCTCAGTCCCCATTTCTTTGCATCCTGGGAGCAGAGCTGGCACAGCACACCAGGGTTAGAACACTGGCCACCATACTCTGCCTAAGCAGGTGCTTTAGTCCACCGAACCATCTGGTTGGTCCTCAAATTTTATTTTGAGGGATGTATTTAAAGACAATTTAAACATATCAATAACAAATAAAGTCAACTTGTAATTTTTTTTTCTTTCTTTTTGAGCGTAGAATCGAACTTGTGGCCACACACTTGCCAGGCAGGCACCTTGCTGCTGCTGCTGGGCTCTATCTCCAGCCCAATCTGTGTCTTAGAACATGAACAGACTAATAAGACCAAAAGCAAGTTACAAAAAGAATATACGATGGGTCTAATTTTGCCAAATATACTATGCGAAAGAAAGACTAAGAAATACATTAAAACCATAGATATGAATTATGTTTTGGTGGAAAAATTTTGGGTAATTTCTGTCTCAAACTTTTATTTCACAGTTTTTTTATGAAATATTTAAATTTATTTTTTCCATTTATATATTTAGTACAGGATCTCACTATGCAGCTCAGACTCAAAGTGATCCTCCTGTTTTCAGGCTCCCCAGTACTGGGAATATAGGCGTGCACCACCGTGCCCAGACTTGTTCCCAGGCTCAGGTAACTGGCCCAGCATACGGGACCAGGAATCGAACCTTGATCCCTGTACTTGCCAAAGCAGGTGCTTAGTTCACTGAACTATCTCATCAGTCTTTAAATTAAAAAAAAAAAAAAAAGTACAGGAAGGAAAGAGGGAACAAAGAGAAAGAGGGAAGGAGGAAGGGAAGGAAAATTGATTACAGATCAATCAAGTTACAAGAAATACAGAGACAGAAGTTAAACACCACCACCAGGAAGCCATCAACCAGAGTATAGTGCAAAAAGCAAACCTAGTCTTTTCAAAAACTAAATGGTCACGACAACCAGGCAAGGGGTCCTTATTAAAGATTGGGAGAAACTTAAGAAACATAACAACTGAGTGTGATATGGGATCCTTTTTGGATCTTAAGTTGAACAAACTTATATGAAGTCATTTTTTGGGATCAAGCGGAGGAACAGCTATGTTACATAATCCTAATGCCTGCTTGTTAATTTTGCAGTTGTGGTGATTCTGTGTTATATTTCAAGTAACCTTATCTGTTAGATATGTACACTGAGGCATGTGTGCTATCTGATGTCTGAAAATGTATTTGTACATAGTCTAGAATTTAAAAGAAAATACAGATAGAAGGAGTATTTTTTAAATTGCCCACATTTTTTTTTTTTTTGATGATCATTGTAGCTCAGTGCTAGCTGCATCAGCCGATGCATGAGCCCCTCCACCTGGGTGTACATTTGAGAATAGTTCCAGCTAAAATTTATAAACTGTTCAAACTATTGCACACAGAAGTTCTGCTTGAAGAAAATGTGTGAGTCTGCATACGGTTTTGATCTCATGAGCCATTGTCCAAGTTTATGAACACAAACATTATGCTTTAGAAATTGAGAGCTCATGTCTCTGACTGGACAGATACATGGAGCTGTGTAGCTTCCCATGTGAAGATGGTGAAGACCATCATAGAGCCAACCCAGGAGAGAGAGGATTGTGAGAGGAGAGTGCTGAGAAGTCAGGAAAGAAAAGTTAACCTTTTAAAACCCAACACATCCTCTGGAAAGTGTTGGGAAAGAGAGGTGGAGGACAGATTCTTGAGAAGAGCTGTCCACCTTCCTCCACAACTGAGGGACAGGTTAGTGAGAAACAAGGAATCCTGAACACTTTTGAAAACTTTCCCCAGTGCTGCAGATTGAACTTCCCAGATAGACGCTGAACCCTGAGCTGTATCCCCAGAGTGGGATTCTTAAAGTGTTTGTTGAGATTTCCCCTCCTCCCAGGATGCTGTGTTCAGCTCTACAGGATGTTTGCAGGGTCTGTGGAGACTGAACTCATTTTCTTTTATGTTTTTGGTGGAACTAGGGATTGAACTCAAGCCCTTGTGCTTGCTAGGGAGGCGCTTATTCCACTGAGCCATCTCCCCAGCCCCATGAACTCACTTTCTGTTGTGTGCGCTGGCTTGCCACTCACTGGCCACTTGCCATCCACTGTCCTACATGCAGAGTGCTGCCATGAGGGCAGGGACAGGCCTTCCCGTGTCACCTCCATGCCCCACACCCTGCACTGTAACACTTAGCACAGCAGCACCCAATGAACATTATTGAGATCCATTGATTAAATACCTCTTTTGTTTTAAAATTAATTCCCAATCCTTTCTACCCTGTTCTACATGATAAAGGTTTGCTTTTCATTGAAAAATGGCAAATAAAAGCTTTAGACTCCCTGAAGTTTAAATACTAAAATCGGCATAACAATTTTTTGTTCTTACGTGACTGCATGAATTCGAAGGACATTTTTAATGCCTAATAATGCTCTAGGAAGTTTGCCAAGAAGTCTGCCATCACCAGGAGTTTGAAACCTTGAGAACACCTCTCCCAGTGTGTTTGCAAGGATTTGAGCTTGGTCTACGCAGCGATGGACTGGCTTATGCTGGCATCTCCATCTTTCCCACCTCCCCCCAAGAGGCACGACATCTTTTCAGGGTCATCCACTATTCCAGCTGTCTTTTTGGTGAGTGGAAGATAGCCCTACTTGTCTCCCCCAGCTCCTCTGGCTCTAATAAGAGACAATCCGTACCACACAGTCCAGCTGCCCAGCAGGAAAAAAGCTAGTTTCTATAAGCTAATATTTTTTTTTTTTTCTTGAGAAAGTACGGTCTGTAACTCTGGCACTATCAAATTTCCAGGTCATCTTTGCTTGCTGGGAAAAAGAATCCTTAGGAAGAGAAGTTGCTCCCTGGAGGGAGAAGAGGGTAACAATTGTCCCCTGAAGTGACCCTCATCCCTGAAGGATGGCAACAATGAGCCCCTGGGGGGCCATCCAGCGCTGGGCAGAGGTTTGGGTGACTACAGACTGGAAGATCCTTTAAATGGGGTGACTCGCACGGCCCTCTGGGAAGCCCTTGCACGCGGACCAGCGTGGTCATGAGCTGTGACTGCTTATCGTTTTCAGGTGTTGAAGTTGCTCGGAGGATTAACAGGATATTGTCCTGGCTTTCTCAGGTGAACACACACAGAATCACTAAATGCCATTTTCAAGGACAAAAGGAAGAGGTCTGAGAGTTCTGCAAAGGAACAGAGAAAATAACAAGAAAAATACACCCTCTATGCCGTCACCAAGGAGCTCTCTGGCCCCAGAACAAGTGGCTGCCCCCTGCCTTGTCTCTCCATCACCTGGCCTCCAGCTGCATCTACCTTGATAGTCTGTCACCAAGCCACTTCTTCACTGGGTTGCCCCGGAAACAGAGGAGGGAGCTGAGCTGAAGACAGGGCCACCTTTGCTGTGACATTTCTCTTGCTGCTTAAAGGGCATACACACCTAGTACTCTTGTAGCCCTTCCCTAAACCAGAGAACATGTCAAGACAACCACTTTGTGGCCTTGAAGTTTAGCCCAATCTTGGAAAAATCTAGACAGAGCTGGCAAGGGGAGAGAGAACGATGGCTTCATCCAAAAAGGCTGGTTCCATTCAAGGTTCACAACATTATTGTTAGATCCTATTTACCGAATGTCTTACCTGTCCCATTATCTGCCTTTTCATGTGTGTGCTGATTTTGACTTTTAATTGCTTTCATTTACCAGATGTCTTATTTATTGTATTATCTAGCTTTTCAGGTGTGTCCTCTTTGTTGGTCGGCTGCATAGAGTCAAGCCTACCAAAACTGGTGCAGGGTGAATTAATGACCTGCCAATGGCTGAGCGCTCTGCAGAGGCTGGACTCCTAGTGTCCACAGGAAGTGGCAGGCATTTCTTTATAGCTCCATCCTCACAACCAATGCTTTTTAATAAAAGCTGAATGAGTCACCTTTAGAAGGGAAATTATAACACTTGAAATATTTATTTGAGAAACATCAATATTTTACTGTCAAATAACTATGATTATTCAAAATGCTATCTCAATGGTTTCCATTTTCTAAAAACAAACAAACAAATAAATCTCTCAGGGTTTTTTGTAATTTAATTAAGTTACATTAGTATTTAAATGTCCAAAAATGCCTACAAGGAAATATGGGTATTCCTAGTGTGTTCACGGAAGGAGTTTGCAATGGACAGTTATGCCAAAAATTAGAAAGTCAATAATAGATGGAATAAGCAATGGATAGCTTGGCTGAGGATACTTCGCAACATTTTTAGTTTTCCTATTTTACATTTTACCATTTTCTCCCTGTAAATACTAGATAGGAAAAAAATTTGCTTTTTTTCTTCTCTTCCAAGAAAGGCAAGGTTGCTTTGTTAGTGGCCAAGCACAGAGTTAGGCAGGACCCTGTAACAATACAGTTGGCAGAATAGATCCTGATGAGCTATGGGACAGTCGCACCTACCCCGGGTCATCACCACATGGAGAGGGACCCTTCCATGGCAGAAGGCAAGCCTGGTTTTTTCTGTCCAGGCCAATGTTTAGAAGAAATATGTTCCACTTTCTCTGGAGGTTTTTGTGTTCCTTGTGAGCCATGCCTTGTTCTGCTGTCTCCATTACCCCTGGAGTTTTGTCATTGTTAATCAATTTCATAGACTCTCTGGGCCAGTTTGGGCTGCCGTGACAGAGTACCAGACATTGGTGGCTTAAGCAACAAATGCTTATTCCTCACAGCTCTGGAGGCCCAGGCTCGTGCAAACACAGCAGCTGCTGGCAAGGCCTATACCCTCTGTCGCCTCCCTTGCAGCCTGCTCCAAGCTGGCATGCACCTGGCTCCTCTTGTTTTGTGGAAGCATTAGTCTTATCATGAACTTACCCTCATGACGTCATGGAGGCCTAATACCTTCTAAAGCCTCATCACCCATGCTCGGGCCACATTTTTAAGATTCAGCGCATAAAATGTACAATCATTGTAGGTTTTTATAGGTCAGTTAGGCCCCTTCCTAACTCTCAGCCATGAGGCATGTGCCTGTGGGTGTGTGTGTTTGCAAATAACCAGAGATTATTTCAAATTTCTCTATCTCAAAGCTATTTAAGACCAGATTGTCTTGCAGTCACAATTATTAAGCAATAGCTTCATACAGCAGTTCAACCAGGTGATGTTCGTCATGCTGTATTGAAGACAGATCAGAATGTCTGCTAAGACCTTTACTCTTTACCTTTTCATTTTAAAGCTTCAGGTCATCAGGAAACCCCATATAAAGTGGAATTCTGCACATTGTACCCTGTTCCTGCTTAACTCATTTTAACAAATATGCCCTGGGAGGAGCCCTTGAGACTCAAAAGTGAATAAGATGCAGCGCTTTCCTAAGAGCTAACAATCTGAGAAGACATCAGCGAAAGACAGACCATTGCATAGCACCATAAGAAGACAAAATTACCAGCAGAAAGAGAGGGGTCTGGAAGTCCAAGACTGCAGAGGCTCAGCTCCCCTGAGGACTACGTAACAGGTCCCTCCAGTGGGGGGTGAGGGACTGACCACACCCACCCAGTTCTGAGACTGAGTCTCCAGAAGTGTAACCCGCTAACACAATCCAAACCCCTTTCAGTAATTAGCTTAAAAATAGAAATGGTTATTTTCCCTTGGCAAAAGGGACAAATCTGAGAGATCTAACTTAGTCCAGTCCAAGAGAAATCTAGGATGTTTGTCTGGAAAAAGCCCTCTTGCAGACCATCACGCCCTTCTTTTCTTCGTATCATGCATCTTCACCTTGGTCTTCTTGCTGGTTTCGCTCTTATCCAGATCTCTTGGTGTTTGAGGCGCCACAGTTCAGTCTTTGATCTCTTCTTCTCCACCAACCCTTGTTTCCTTGGCAATTTATCCAACATCACAGCTTTATTCACTACACTTTCATCATGGGATGACTGCTGCCTCCCTAGATGTCTCACCCAAGCAGAGGTCTATTTGCTTGACAGAGGGCTAATCTGTGGATAGTCTGGATGTGCTGGACTTCTGAAATGCAGTGTATTCCACACTCCAATTCCCAGTCCTATTCCCACCACAGCCTTTCTCTGAGTAGGTGGTGACTGAGGCTGGAACTCCCTCCCTGCATTACAGCTGATCCTTCTGCCAGAGCCTTGCCTCCACCCTCTTTGGTAATGTGTTACTCCTGAGCGAAAACTCTCTTTTCACTCTCATTCAGCTAATCACCTCCACTTCCTGCTGCCCAGCACAGCCTCCATCGCCTCTTCCCGGGTCACGGAACCCTGAGTGGGGTCCCAGATGCCACCTGTGTCCTCTTGGCTTCAGTTCCACATGCAGCCGAGAGATCCTTGGGTAGCGTGAGCTGGGTCATTCACTCCTTGGCCAGAAGTCTTGTAGGCACCAAACCTTTGCGTGGGCCTCACAAGCAGGCTTCCTTTGGCTGATTGCACACTTCCCATGCCTCTGCTTGCTCCTCTTCCTGCATGGGCCTCTCTGG
Source organism: Ctenomys sociabilis (assembly GCA_004027165.1). NCBI lineage: Eukaryota > Metazoa > Chordata > Mammalia > Rodentia > Ctenomyidae > Ctenomys > Ctenomys sociabilis. Next base: position 111,332 of record PVKA01000300.1, on the reverse strand, counting down.
TGCTGTCCAGTCCACGCCTGGTGTCTCTTCATGCCCTTCCCAAGCTAACTGAGTCTCAGTCTCTCATCTCCTCATGTCTTTGGCCAACACTGCTCTGTGGAGTGCAGTCAATAGATCACAGCTCACTCCACCCCGCACACCATGAGTCTTCACCACACACAGTTTCTTCCTTGTAGACCTCATCATTTTAAAATCCACTGGAGTCTACACATGTAAGTGGATGCAGAGATGTACATATCTTCCTCTACTTGACTATATGCTCCATAAGGACAGGAATTTTTATTCCAACTATACCCCCAAAGCCTAAGATGGACAGTGCCTCATATACAGTAGTACTCAATAAATGTATGTGAAATGAAATTTGAAAAAAAAGTAATCAGTCTGAGGACAAATCCAAAAAAAATAGGAAAGAACTGACAGAATTGGATCCAAAGTCCAGATTAAACTGTTCTTGAAATCCACATCACTGCTCAGATTTTTTTTTTTTCATAACTAGGGATTGAACTCAGGCCCTTGCTCTTGCCAGGGAAGCACTTATTCTACTGAGCTATCTGCTTGGCAGTATCCTATGATGTGTGATGAAAAACATACAGTGAATGTTAGATTTTTAAAAGTTTTATTACAATTAAAGTTTCATCGCCATTAATTCCCCTCAAAATCCTCCCTCTTGTTTTAACGCACTTATTCCAGTGTTGTTAGCACTTTCTGAAGTCTTCTTTCATGACTGTCTTTAGCTGAGCTGGTATAGCCTCCTCAGGGTCCTAAAGTGAGAGCTGGGGGTGGTGATGCACAACTCTGATCCCCACAGTGGAAGCTGAGGGAGGAGGGTCTCCTCAAGTTTCAAGCCAGCTTGGGCTACACAGGGAGCCAGTCTGAACCACACAGTAAGGCCCTGTCTCCAAAGCACCCCGGCCACCCAAAAGTGTCCTGAATTGATTCCAAACACTTAACCTGTTGGGGTCATTTTGACTTGGGGAAGAGCCAGAAGTCAGATGATGCCAGCTCTGATGAGTAAGGTGGGTTGGGACACGCTATAATGTTTTTAGGAGCCTGCTTTTCCTTGGGGTGGGGCAGCAGAATTCATCATGCTTCTCATCACAAAACAGAAAAACAAGAAAAAGGCCTTCTGGAGCTGCTACAGAACTGGCAGGAGTGTTGAAATCAGTGTGCCTGAAAAGAGGGGGAGGACTGGGAGGGGATGAATGGCAAGTTGTCCTTCACTGTAACAAACTTTAACAAGTGTAATCAGTCACTATAGTTTCATCGACTCTTATGGCTCCACTCTTGGACTTTGGTTTTTATACCATGTTGAACACAGTTTTCTGTTACTAGAAGGAGCATCCTAGGGAATATGGAAGGCAAGGGAAGTCAGAAACCTTATCCGGGTGCACCTTAAAAGATGAGTAAGAGAGGGCTGGCCAGACGCTCAGCAGACCGAAGTGCCTGCTTAGGCAGGTGCAGGGACAGAGATTTGATCCCCCATGTGCCCCGCCAGCCCCGCCCCTGGGGTGTGCTGAAAGGGCAACTGAGACTGGGTATGGTGGCACATGCCTGCAATCCTAGCGCTTGGGAGCTAGGAGGATCAGTACAAGTCTGATCTGTGTAGGGAGACCCTGTAGATCCTGTAGTAAATACATTAAAAAAATTTTTTTACGGAAAGATGAATAAGGTCTGTGCCAGCAGTGGCAAACCCAGGGCACAAGTGCCACGGCAGGCTGTTTGCATCACTGACAGCACTAAGGTTCCCTGTCACTGGTTTTTACCTCCTCACAGCACCACACTGAAGTGAGGCCTCCTGATCTGATCTGCATCACCCTACCAGCTCCGTACACTGTGACACTTGCTCTGCACCTCTCCATGGTCTCTCATATCACCAGGCGTCCTGTGCTCAGCTCCAGCAGTATTTGGCATTCCTAGTGAATTTGTCTTCACCCACAGAACTGGCCTCGCTTACCTCTCTCCTCCATCTTTCCCTTTCTTTACCTGTCTGCCTTTCTTCCTTCCTTTTTTGATAATGAGGATTACAACTGAACCACACCCCCAGCCCTTCCATTCTTTATTCTGAGATAGGATCTTATTAAGTGGCTAAATTTCCCAGGTAGAGCTCTTGTAATCCTCCTGCCTCAGCCTCCTAAACTGCTGGGGTTTCACTGTGTTCATCTCCCTCAGGCCTTCCATTATGCCATTCTCTCTTCCTCTCTGGAAACACCTTCATCCCTGTCCTCTGTGTGAGAGGTGACTCCTCACACAGAGGCTGTTGCTCTCTAGGACTGTGTCCTCGAGCCCCATCACCTCTTACTCTATAATTGTCCTGTGTGTGCTCTCTGGTCCAGTAGTGGCTTCCATCACAGGTAGATGACAAGCTGCCGGTTCCCAAAGTGCTTCACCCACTTCACACCTCTTATCACACCCCTGTGGGTTCCAAGGTCTCCAAATCCTAGATCTACAGAAATTAGAAATGCATAGGACTTGTTTACTCCAAATAAACTCCCGCTCCCTATGACTTGTCTAAAGATGATCATCTTTTCCTTTGCTCTCCTTCCGGTTGGTGCCCCACCCCTTCTCCCTCCGAGGCCTCCTTTTCCCTTTACCTCACATAACTTTCATTAGCTGGGTCTCCCGGGAACAGCGCCCCTTAGAGGGCACTCTGACAATGTCCGTGCGGAGGTGGCCTGGGAGAGTGTGAGCTGTCCACCTTGAGGTCCAAGGGGGCCACAGCCACACACACCACGTGACTTCAACATGTCCTGCCCAGATCACTCTTACTGCTGCTGAAGTAACTGAATATTGAAATCATTTTATTTATTTTTTAGCCCTCAGGCATTTCATTGACTTTTTAAAACTCACACACGTATACAGGTTGTATTATCTATGTATGTCATTTCGGCATAATAAAGATGATGGTGAAAATTATTGCTGGCAAAGGGAGCATTCCTCAGAAGTAGTCTAGAGTTGCCTGTCTCTCATGCAGGTCACCAGCAGACAGCTGTGGACTGCACTATGGGAAACCAATCCCTCAGGCTAACAGGGATCTTGAGGTCAACCCAGGTTGTAATTCCATCAGTTCAACCTTGAGTTGCCAGCAAATTAAAATTTCAGATAAACAATGCGTCATATTTTAATATGTCTCATGCACTAGCTGGGATATGCATTCACTAAAATATTTTCACTTTTTATCTGCTATGCACACTATAAGAAATAAGGTGTCCTACATTTTTATCTCCTAAATGTAACAATCCCAGGTTTTTCTTCTCTTTTCTTTCTCTTCCTTTGCCTTTTTCTTTTCTTTTTGAAGAAATGTCTCACTGTGCAGTTTAGGTTGGCCTTGAGCTCACTTTGTAGCCCAAGCTGGCCTCGAAAACACAGTGATACTCCTGCATCAGCTTCCCCAGTGCTGGGATCCCAAGCATGGGCCACCACACCCTGGGCATTATAAATTCAATATCTTTTTATATTAAAGTGCATGCCTTTAATATAAAAATTGAGAGACAATTACTCTGAGAGACAAAGGTCTAGATCAGTTCCCTCCCAGCTGGGATGGGATGGGCTGCTTCCTCAGATGGGGTCACCACCCAGGCCATATGCCCTGCCCTGCAAGAATGGACATGCAGGAAACCTCTGGATGCTGGCAACTCCACAGTAAAGAGGAAAGGGGACTATTTCCATCACTCATAGATAATAGCTATGAAAAATGGAAATATGGGGCTGGGGAGATAGCACAGCAGCCTAAGTGCCTGACTGGCAAGTGCAAGAACCCAGGTTCAATCCCTGGTACCATGTGGCCTGCCAGCTCTGGAACTCCAGGCTCACTGTGCAGGCTACCAAAACCTGGTGTGGTGGGGCATACCTATAATCTCAGCACTGGGGAGGCTGAGACAGGAGTCTGAGCTACATAGCAAGATCCTGTTCCAAACAAATAAATAAATAAAATGATTTTAAAAAAATGGAAAAACAAGGCATAAATCAATAGGGTTACATATTTTACAACAAACAGAACATCTGAGAGGAGATGCTTTTCTTTGCTAAAATAGAGATTTCCTTTGTGTGTTCTTACCTGCCAAAACCCAAAGATAGGTTTAAGTAGGGAAAAAACACAAGCAGACAGCCATACCAAAGCACTGACTTCAAAAAAAAAATCCGTAGTTTTCTTCTCCCTTTTTTCTTTAAATTTTCCCATAATGGTGATTAAACTTGGAAGGCAGATGGGGAGAAAGGGTCTTCAGGGATTAAGACCAGGAGCTGGACATCCACGAGGCATGGACTCTGGCTTTGGGAGTATCTTCATCTTCGTGTCTGAAGTAGCTTCCTGCTCTAGAATGACAGGCTGAGGGCAGAAAAACGGCCCTGTGCTTCCTCAGAGCTTTAGGAACAGTTAGAAAGCCCTTGTGCCAGTTGCCAAGGACGGCACATGTACAAAGTGAGCAAAACACGTGACCTGTCCCCATCTGCTGTGACTTTTAGGGGGCAGGGAAGAGGGAGGGCCATCATAAGAGGGAACTGGCCACAATTCTCACTGCTCAGAAGGCAGCTTGATGATCCCCACGCCCCCAGAGCCAGGCATGTGGGCACTAGGGCTCCCTGCGCTGTGCTCATCCCTTGGATCAGCTCTTTACGTGGGTTCCTTACGCAGGCTTCAGAGCAGGAAAGGCATCTCTAGGCAAAACCACGCTGCACAGATGCTGCTCAGCACTCCGGGCTTTCACAAGCGAGCAAGATGCCTGTCCTTATCCTAGTGTTTTGCTGGGTCTCTGAGGAAGACTGGGTCACCTATTCCTTATCTGCCTGGCACTGGCTCTCTGGAGCTGAGGAGCGGTGATGTGGCCAGGTCATTCCAGAGAAGGGACAGACTTGATGCAGAGGACCCCTCACCACGGGACACAGCCCCATGAGGTACACCTGAGCAGCAAATGCCCCAGGCCAGATGTGGAGGCAGTAAAGAGCTTGGGGGAGCACCGAGGGCCCAGCCTTCTGAGCTGCTCTGCCTGCTGGACACCTGGTGTCGGGAGGTCCCCAGGCTCGCTCCAAGGAAAGGCAGCCAGTGCCGGGGCCTCCCAGTGTGTCCCTGCACCGTGGCCAGGGTAGGAGGACGATAGCGACCGATGCCCAAGAGCCCAGGCTAGGGAGAAGGCTCATCCCTGCCCTACTGCTACAGAGACAGTTGTCTAAGGCTCAAACCTTGTTCCTGCGGGAAACGGGCAGAGCTCACTGGAGAAAGTCTGTTTCGCAAAGTGATTTAACTAGCAGGACTGCAAAGCAGAAGGATGATCAGAGTGCTGCGGGACGGTGTCTCTACCGAGGCCCAGAGTGCTAACTCGAACTGTGTCTGTTTCGTGTGGCCCAGGCCTCTCCACAAGCTGGGCCTCCCACGCGCCCCTGAGGAGGCCCACCAAGTGGCCCATCAGTGCGAACCTCACCCCAGGGCCCGATCAGCCAACAGCTGCCCCGTGCAGTATTTGGCTGATGGATGAGGTCACCTACACAGGTTCTTTCTTACCAACCATTGCATAATGCATAAGGCTGACAGGAGAGCCTCAAGCAATGCTGCTCCTCCTCCGTGCGGCTTCCTCCGTGGGCATCCAAGGAGGCTCCTGGCTAGCAAAGGATGGAACACGGCCTTTTTCTTCCTTTGTCAACTTGTCAGATACTTGGCGGCATGCTCCTCCACTTCTGGTGGCCCTACCTTTCTTGGATACTGCTCTGGAGCAACTCTCCCTGCCATACCTGCAGAGAGAGAAGGAAGCGGGATTCTTGCCCTGCTGTCTGTATACAGCTACAGACTCTTTAAACATTCGTGCGATCAGCAAATGTTAGAAGCTCTGCCTCCTGAGCCCACATCTTCCCAGTGCCTTGTGGGACAGCGGGGCCCATGACCGGCTCTGCCAGCAGAGTCTATGAGAAATCCTTCGTCACTTCTGGGCTTCACATCTCTGGCAGGGGACCCTGAAGCTCTTCTCCCCTCTGCCCGGGCCCCACAGGCTGCTCCACCCCTGTCCCTGGAGAAGCCCATGGAGACTCCACCCTGGAGACCAGGCTGTCTGTTAAGGCCCTCCAGGCAGCCAGCCTGGCTGTGCACTCCCAGAGCCAGACGTCCTTTGTCTGGCGGCCCCCATTTCTTCCTGCAAATAAACCCAGGAGGTAAGTGCTATTGTCATGCCCATTTTGCAGATGAAAAAGCCCCAGCTGAGAGAAATTAATTAACTTTCCTAAAAGCACCACAGATGGTGGGACAGTGCTCCCTTCCACCTCTGTCTGGCAGGGCCAGCGCTCAACTCCAGCGAGGTGCCTTCTGAGCCAGGAGGGAAAGGACTTTCACTGCCCACGCTCCAGAGAGACTTTTGCATCCTTGTGTACTTAATTATGAAATGAAATCTCCCTGCTGTTTTCAAAATCCACATGTTATAAAAGGGGAGAAATCTGTTTTCTTGACGAACTAGTGGAGCATCCTAAAGCACAGTTTAATGGTTGGCGTTCTATCACCAGCTAGAAGAGATGGCCTGGCAAATGCATATCCTCCCCACAGCTAGCAGCCCACAGATAAGAAAATTAGTTTTATTAACCAAAAAATCATTCTCAGAATTGATGGCTGTGTAGATGACCTCCGGCCTGCTGTAATATAGCAATGTGTCTACCGCAGTAAAAATGCCAGAGTGAGACAGGTCTCACAAAAGGCAATAAAGAAACAGCATTCCAGAGACAAACACACTTGAGACACGTGTGACAGCCATGGGAAGGGGGCAAATCAGTTATAAGAAATGACAGTGTTTTGGCAGCCTCAGTTATTCTAACTGACAGGACAAATAAAACTAATGTAAATTATTTTTTTTTAAAGGGCAATCTTAAGCATTCCAAATAGAAATCAGAGTTAGTTTGGGACTTTGATTTCAATCTGCCAGGCATCCCTGTTCTTGCAATGCACTGAGGTAGGCACTTTCTTGTTACAGATATTAAAACCTTTCTGGTTCTACTAATTTTTCTTTGGTCATTTGATTTAATCTGGGTTTTATTCTGCTGTTAATCCTCTCAGACTGACTTTGCCCCTCAGACTGTCTTTGAGGCATATCCTCATCTGACCATGCTTATGGCTAAATGCAAATCCTCCATGAATTTAATAGGAATATAGAGGCCTTCCATTCAAATAGCCTTGTTGTTTCAAATGCAGCCTGCTCTAAAGAGATTGTGAAATGTCTCTGGACTTTGTACATCTGGACTCTAAAATATGAGCATGATTGACTCTAAAATGTCTGTACATAGTTTTATTTTGTCACTTCTGAAGGCAGAAATGAACTTTTTCCCTAAACTGTGCTCACATTTACTCTGAATAGAAATAAGAACCCCAAATAAAAAGGCTTGCAAAATCAAGGGAAATCCTCTCTTGTCTCTGTTTCTGCGACAGCTCATCTGCTAAAATGAGCCAGGTGCCATACACACCTCGCCCAGGTGATAAGCCTTGCCTCACTCATCGCTGAGGGCCCGGGACAGTTCTACTTTATTCATTGGTCTAAGACAAAGATGTTGGGATTCTTGCTTAAGAACATGGGATTTTGAAGTCATTACTAGCTTAATGTTCAAAACTTTGCTTTCTCAAGATGAAAGTTCAAACAATGTAGGTCAAAGTGTAAAGAAGTCTGTCCACTTTGGTGGACAGTAATGGCCTGAAAGGTTTGGGCTGAGTCCTGATACCCAGGCAGGCAGACAAGATGGGGCTGAAGGAGACCCAGTTCCTCCTTCATTTATCTTCTTTTGACTTCCTGGAGAAATAATATACATTAAATTCCTCTTTTGGAATAGGAAGAGAAGTTTACAATCACCACACAAAAAAATTCTACCTTTGTTCTGGCAAACCAAGTTGGCATCCTCTGTGCCTGCCGTGGGTTTTCTACAGTGTGGGTTGCCCCATGAACCAGCCACAAGTACAGAGGAGACAGTGCTCTGTTCAACTATTCCTCTTGCCAAGTCTGAAGGTTTTGGAGTCTAGTACAGAGGTGATTGAATTGGTGGATGTTTCTCTTGGAAGAAAACCCAGAAGATCTGAAGTCTACCATCACATAAACTCAACTTGGAATGGTCACCTACCAAGCACGTGTGCTGTGCACTGAGGTATTACTGCTACAAAATAGTAGCTTAGCAACATGAAAACATCACCTTTTCAAAAGCTATTTTAATGGGCTTGGTATACATTTCACTAATGGAGAGAGAGAGAGAGAGATTGAGATTGAGATTGATACTCTCTCCAGACTGCTGCTTTTCTCTCCAGATTCATCAATACTGACACTTAGGGTTTCTATATTATTTGAAAAATTAAGGACTTTCTTATACAAGCTGTAAGACAATGGCAGCCTTTGAGGCTTCAAAGAAGAGTCATGCCGACTGTAGATATAGAAAGTTAATCTTTCCCCTGCACTAACAGATGAGGTGGCATTTATCATTTCTTCCATATGCATGGCCTCAGATATGGAGGCAAGGGTTCTAAGGGAAAGACTTTTATTTAAAAGAAGTGCTCAAGAATCAGTACAAAAGATGATCTCACGTGTGTGGTTCCCATCCTAGCGTAGGGATATAAGAGTTAGGAACTCTTGGGTCCTGTGAACACATTTATCACTTACTCACTGTGCATTTGAGACTTTGATGTTCTCCACCTGTTTCCCATGACTGAAGGAGCCCAACTCGGCCATCAGGTAGGGGCCATGTTTCCCCTCGACATTAGCCAGCCTCTTAGAAGTGTCTTCATCTATAACTTTCCCTGCTGGCATGGACGGCACACAGGGCAGAGTCTGGCCAGTCATGGAGCTGGCACCTGGGGTGAGCAGATACGCTTCAGGTCACACCTATGACCTTGTTCCCCTTTTCTCCCCAGAGCTTGCTTGTTTTTTCTTTCTTTCTTTCTTTCTTTCTTTCTTTCTTTCTTTCTTTCTTTCTTTCTTTCTTTCTTTCTTTCTTCTTTCTTTCTCTTCCTTCCTTCCTTCCTTCCCTTCATTGCTTTTTTTTCTATGTATTTAGTACAAGGTCTCACTATACAGATTGGGCTTGTAGCGATCCTCCTGTTTTCAGCCTCCCAAGTGCTGAGATTACAGGCACGTGCCACCATGCCCAGACTCAATTGCTTTCTCAGCGCAACCCAGGGGCGGGGCTGGCACTGCATGCTGGAGGTAGAACCCTGGCCATTGCACTCTGCCTAAGCAGATGCTTTACTCAGCTGAGTTATCTGGTCAGCCCCGCTCCAAGCTTTCTTGAACTGCACTGGAAAGTGGCATTGCTATTTGGTTAGATGTACTCATTCCTGAGAAGGAAAGATGATCACCCAAGACTACAGAAAATCCCTTGGAGGGGGAATGAAAGAAGAGGGAACCTGAAGGATCAAGTTCCTGCTCTGCACCTACAGGATGCCCCTGAAGCTGGGTGCATGACTGCCTGGATGCATGGGTGAGCACAGGTGGCTTGGCAGGCCTGGGTGGCCCTGAGAGTTGATCTTTCTTCCTTCCTTCCTTTCTCTCTCTTTCTTTCTTTTTTTTTTTAATATTTATTTATTTATTTATTTATTTGGTACAGGGTCTTGCTATGAAGCTCAGACTCATAGTGATTTTCCTGTCTCATCCTCCCCAGTGCTGGGATTACAGGTGTGCACCATCACTCCTGGCTTCAGTGGCCCAGGTTCAGTGCCCCAGGTTCTGAAGCACCCCAGGTTCTGAAAGAGCACAGCATGTGATACCCGGGATTGAACCTGGGTTCTTGTACTTGCCAGGCAGGCACTTAGACTGCCAAGCAATCTCCCAGCCGCTGAGAGTCGATATTTCTAACAAGGTCTGACCACAGTTTCGGTAGCACAGAAATAAAATATACCACCTAACTGCCCTCTTCCTCCTTCTAGGGCAGTAGCATTTGAGTTTAAGAATGGAGGATTGGTGGTCATCCATTGAAAGCCATACTTACTTAATATAACTAAGGTTTTGTTTTGCTTTCTGGGAAAAGGGGGTGTTGTGGGCATTGACCAACATGGTGTCTTGTGATTCCAGAGGAGTAATGGTGAGAACCAGAATAGTCGATGGTAGGAAGGGTGAGATAAGACTGCCTGGTGAAATCAAATAGTATGGCAAGAAGGGTTCCAATGACCCTTCTGCCACAACTCTTGCCACCGTCTGATGCAGACTGGAAGTTCTTTGTTGTGCTTTGGTTGTATTGTCACGACTGCCTGCCGTCCAGATTGATTTAAAACATTTACCTTTGTTTACATTTCAGCTTTAGGGGAAGAGCCAGAAGTCACGTACTGCTCGGCCCAGTGAATACGGTGGATGCGGATGTACAGTGATGTCTTTATTTGACAGAAATTGCCACACACATGTTGAATCAATTCAGGATATTAAGGCAGTGCAACTAAAGACACTCTTGAAAGAGGGCTTGCAGAACTGCTTCAGAAAGTAGTAAGAATAGTGAATATGTGTGTTCCAAGTTAGGGAAAAGTTGAAGGGGGTTAATGGCAATGTGTCTTTTCCCATAACAAAATTTTTATTCAGACTTTCACCGCATTGTTTGATCATCCCTTGTATGTTATAGAGAGTTGAGTCTGCAGGACTGACCAAGTCCAGAAATGAGGGAGAGGAAGAGGGAGAGTTCCACCTGCTGAGCTCAGGAGCACTGTGTGATGAGTGGGAAGAGGTGACCCTGGGAGGAAGTGATGGGCACAGTGTTGGATACCTGGGTGTCCAGGCTGGAGACAGTTTTAAGAGTGCTGACTATGGCAGACAGTCGGGATCACAAGTACAGAATGATATGCATTCATGCTCGGGGCAACCACGAGAAGAGAACCTCTGGATAAGACTGAGGAAACATTTTGGAAAATGTAAAGAAGCCCAGAAAAGCACAGTACCATTCCTGTGGTGGGCTGGGAGGTGGTAATGCTGCTGAAGACAGGAGGAGATAGAAGAAAGCTTGTTTGGGAGAGGAGATAGTAAATTCCATGTGCGGTACACTGACTCTGAAGTATGGGATGATTATATAGAGTTTGGAAATCTCATGAAAATCCAGAGGGATAGCTAGACCCAGTGTTTATGTCTCTGGCTCCAGCTACTTGAGAAGCTAAAGCAGAAAGATTGCCAATTTGAGACTAACCTGGGAAACTTAGCAAGACCCTCTCCAATTAATCAAACAAGCAAGCTAGGTGTGTCACTTATGGGAAGAATGACAGGGAAGAGCTGGAAAACACATTCGGAGGGCAGTCAGTGGTGACGACATCTGAAGAGGAGCCCGCATGCGCCGAGACAGACAGCACTAGTCCTCTCACAGTTGGTTTTCCTTCTACACTGTGCCACTAGGAACAGCAAAAGCAGACAAACAGCAACTTCCTCCATGGGAAAATGTTAAGATCTCCAACAATTTTAATGCAATATCAGAGCTAGGAAGAGACTGAGGCATCCATGATTCTATGGAGGGGATGATTAAAATTACCTCCAGAACAAGCACTGCACTGATTGAAAAGTTCAAGAAGACAAACTAGGAAACCACTGGTCTGCATAGATTTATTTTTTTTTTTAAGAGAATAGGCCAAATCTATAGCAGCTGGTTTGAAAAGTCCATGGTGCCTGTGAACTGGGTTCTGCCCCTTTAGGTTCAGAATTTTCATGTGTCTTATCTGCATTAGCTGTGACCGTGTCCCTTGCTGGCACCTTCAGCGTTTGGGTAACTTCCCTTTTGTAGTGAGCAGAAAGTCAATTTTGTTGCCTAGATCTCAAAATCCTTGACTCCTCAGATGGCCTGGTGCCTGAATAAACTGTGTGTCTCTAACAAAACTACATCCTGTGCTTCCCTCTGCAGCACCCGGGCCAACCAGCTCTTGCTGGGGCCAGCCTCAGAGGCCCTCCACTCATAAAGTTTGAGTGAAAGGCAACATAAAGTACTGCACTGAACAAGCTCCACTCAAATCCCACTACTTCAGAGGGCTTTTCCTGATGAATCCCAGTCTCAGAAAGCACTTTGTACTCAATGATTTCTATATAAGCTTTTAATCTCGCCATCTTACAATTATTATTATTTATGTGTTGTTTTTTTATCATTCTGTTTTAAGTGTGTGTGTGTGTGCGTGTGCGTGTGCGTGTGCGTGTGCGTGTGCGTGTGTGTGTGTGTGTGTGTGTGTGTGTGTGTGTGTTTGGCTTGCAGATCCACAAGGGCTTTCCTCCCTTGATTCACTGTAGGTCCTCTAAGTCAGATCCTCTATTTTCCTCAGGCTTGATTTCCCATGCTGTTCTGTGGACAGCTGCACTTAAACATATTCATTGATGAAAACTCTCACCTCCTCCTTGACTACAGTAATAAATACTTGATCATTCCAATAATTCTTTGGCCTCAAATTTGTATGCTTTTCTACTTCATGGAAAGACGAAAGACTAGACATATTTGAGCACAAAGATTTTATAATTGAGGGGCTAGGGAGATGGCTCAGTGGAATAAGTGCTTGTATGGAAAGTTCAGGGTCCTGAGTTTGATCCCTGGTACCACCAAAAAAAAAAAAAAAAGATTTTATAATTGAATGAACTTCTAGAAGAACAAATAATTTATTCTTTTCTAGAAGCTTGGTAGAGATTTTACTTCTTTGCCAGCAAACCCCACCTTTCTGCAAAAGGTGTGCAGTGGACAACATCCCCCTCACCAGGGAAGGTGGAACCCTGGCACAGTTAACACACACACACACACACACACACACACACTCCACATGCTTGAGCTCTATAAGTTACAGAGGAACCACACTCTCTGAGAAGACAAACACCAAACATTCTATGTGTCTAAATGTCTAAAGTGGCAAAGACATGAACAAAATGGTTCCTTAAGGTTTACATAAAAATAGGCATTTCTTTCATGAGGACTGATTTCAGTAAGACCTTCTTTGAAAGCAAAACATTTTCCTACTTAGGGAAAAATAAATCTAGTCTGCTACATATAACAATATTTTTTAAAAGCCTCAGTGCCTTCATTTAAGAAAACACAAACACCAGAAGTCAGTTTCTGTTTCCATTGTGGTAACTGTAATTACTGTTTTTACTCAATTAATAGAGTAAAGGATAACCCTCTTCCCCACCTAATATAGCTGTCATTTATTTAATGCATTCCACAAATATTTACTGAGCATCTACTATGCAGCAGGTACTGATCTAGGTGAATGGATGCAAGAGAAGAGAGGAAAAAAAAATCCCTGATCCAGCTACCTCCTTCTGGGTTAATACCTGATCCTAGCTTACTGGTGTTATATTTTTACACTAAAAGAAATTATTAAGGGATTCATTTTCTTGGAGAATTGCTGCATGTTTTAAATTAAGAATAGCAGTATAAGTTAAAGGCATAATTTTCATTTCATATAAAAATTTAAAAGTATGACCTTGATGAAGTATTTTAATCCAGCTGAATAATAATCACATAAAAAGAACTGCTGCTACCTAATTCCTACACAAGAGGCCTCCTGGGCCTCTAAAGAAATGCACATTTTCCCAATTTGTAGACATTTATGACTGACTTCTTGTGTTCTTCTATATCATAAGTGTTGGCTTTATAACAGAGTAATGGAAAGCAATCCTTTCCAAGTTCACTGATGAAATATTTAGTTACAAAACTTCCATAACGCATCAGAAATGAGGTTTAATCCACCTCACTGGTTTTATTCCTGTCTTCAAAGCTCTAAGTATGAATAAACCCTCCAGCGCAAAGTATTTCACTGCAGCTCACCCCAAATAGCTTGTTTTGCAAAGTAGAGCATTTGACTGATGGCTTCTTTGGCCTACAGGTTGACCTTGTTGTTCTGTTTCCCAAAGCTGTACACGTTGTGGTTATTGTAATAAAGCTCAGCTATTGAAAACCCAGAGCTGCCCATCATAGCATATGCTTACGGCATGACATGTTTATTATTTTCCATTCTGTTGGTTTTATGGTACGTTCCCACGCTGGCTCATGAGTAACTATATCTATTTGTTTTCGAGGTGTGTAATTGGCTCAAAGATACACAACCATGCCGGCTTTACCTGTGATTGTGAGAGTATTAGAATTACAAGAATCATAAAGGGCCGAAGCCCTGCAACTCTCAGTTGTGCAGCCTGTTCTTTCTACCTGTGTCAATTGCCTGGTTTCTTTTCTTTTGCAAACAAGAATAAGTGAGTTATGTTATGAAAATGCCAACGTTCTAACCTTAGCCTCTTCAGCACTCTGTTGTCATTCCCCCTTTCTGAGGGAATAGATCCTTCGAAGTATCACTCAGTCATTATTTCTTTAGAAGAAAGACTTGTCTTTGTTGATTACCATTAGTAGACAAAAGGCAACTCTTATTTGTTATTATTTGTTAGTTTATATAGAAGCAATTATCCAGAAGAAAAATAATTTATTTTTAATATTTGTTTAAGCAAAATCTTGGAAAAGTTTTTGTGATGATTATTTGGTAGGCTTACAATAGTGCAAAAGACCGTTTTGGAAAATCTACTCAGTTAATAGTTTCCAGGGTGGCTACACTGTCACATTTTCTCTCACTTGAGATGTTGGCTTGCCCATTGGTTCTTGATTAAAATTCCTTGGATTGCCTGAAAGTGCAATCCCTTAGACAAATTTAATTGCCTTTAAAAAACACCAGCAACAGAAAGCCCAGCAGGAAAACAAGCATCCTTCTCCAGAGCAGCAACCCTGGAAAGACAGTTTTGTTAGTGGAAACACATTAGTCTTTCACAAACTAAGCTATGACGATATTTACCGAGCAGTTTATGAAAGGTCAAACGCTCTTCCTCCGCCAACAAACCCCGTTTCCTCTCAGAAAGAAAAACAGGGGCGCCAACAGGTTTGTCCAAGGTGGGGACACTTTCAGGATTCTGACCCTTTTAGAATAGGTCAAATATTCTAAGTGGTTTTTTTTTTTTTTTTTTTTCAGTAACAGAATAAAGATTTCAACACTCAGCCTATTTTTTTTTTTTTTTTTTTTTTTTTTTTAACACTTGTAAGGAATCGCTTTCTGCGGTAGTAATTCAAGGCATTTATCACACGGGATCCTAGTTTTAGGCCAGCGTTTCCCAAAGTATACCCCATCGGTGGGTGCGGGAAGGGGGTGCAGCCTGCTGAGTTTGGGAACCGGAGCCCTGCCCGCGGCCATGCTGCAGAAGGGGCGGGCGCAGGCGGAGGGCGCCACCGTGAGGCCCGGGTTTCAACGCCTGTCACTCCGATTGCGGCGGGCGGGAGATCACAGCGAGCCCGGCTATCTGTCACAGAAACATCAGACAGTGTGGTAAAAAGGGTAATCCATTTATTTTTAGAGAAGTTTGCACTCAGAGATCATACACGCTGCAGATCACAGAAACACACACAGGCATGAAATTTAATTTTTAGTAACTCTTTCCTAGGGCTTCCATAGAAAGCAACAGCGAAAAGAAAGCGATAATCATGACAAGGCAGTTCTAGAGGTTTGGAGACAACAGAAAGCAGAAGACAGATCGTTTAAAAATATTGGGATTAACAAATAAAGCAAGCCGCAGTGTTTTAGTGGAAAAGGGTGGACGTCCACAGAGGCAACTCTTTTTAAACTTGAAAGTAGTCAAAAAGGAATGATGGACATGTTTTTTCCCAGTTGTGATTTTTTTCTCCCTAGTGATTCAAAATCTATAAATGTGATAAATATTGACTTTTGGGGCTTCCAACAGATGGAATGAGATGTGTAGTAAAACAAAAGCAATGTATTTGTGCCGTAAGCATGAAGTGAGGGGGGGATTAAGCTGAGACTTCCCTGGATTATTAAGGGGAGGTAAAGTAGATAATATTGCTTATGCACACTTCATAATTTTCAAAAGTAAATATGGAAAATCTGAAAAGAGAAATAAGGGCAATGGAGGGAGAATGGAGGAAGCAGACAAGGAAGGGAGTGGAGCAGGGAGGGAAGAGTCCCTTGGGATAGTCGTTCTTTTTCTTGTAATTTTTCATTTTTAAAGAATATTACTAAAAACAGTCATTTTTTTCCTTTAAACTTTCTTACTCTCTCATAGTTTAGTTGCATATCTTCAACTAAACACATTTGTTTGGAAAGAGAATTATAATTTGGGGTGTCTAACAGTGCACAAGGAACACCTGAGGTACCTCCACCCCAGTTTTCTCGAACACCTCAAGCAGAGCCTGTACTTTTAAAACGTACACAGCTGGGCACAAAAGGAGCAACGTAAGGTGAATTCAAAGGATAGAAACACCGCTTACCAGCGACAACTTGGTGCTGTCCCACTGCTGCGTGGGTGAATTAGCCACTATTAAAAACCCTTTAGAAAGAATTTTTTAGGGCAAGTATGGGCCAAATGGCAGTTTGTTCTTTAAAAGCATTAGATGAGGGGCCTGGGAGATAGCTCAGTGGAATAAGCGCTTCCCTGGCAAGCAAAAGGGCCAGAGTTCAATCCCTGGTTCTGCCAAAAAAAAAAATAAAATAAAATAAATTTTAAAAAAGCATTAGATGAAATGATAGATGGAGAAAATGTGAAAACCCATTTGTCAGTGTTTGGGCTTTGGCTGCCCCCGTTTGTGCAATGACATCGTGGCTTCCAGGTTCCAAGCAAGAAAAGGCAACTCAAGCAATAGTTCTTACACACTGGATTTTCCAAACCACCATGGGTTCAGACTCAGAAATTTCTTCTGGACTTGGGCCTTCACTCAATGCTAATCTCACTCCTGGGGCTGTCCACTTGGTGGCCGGAGGGACAGCCTGACTGCGGACGGCCTGCCAGCTCCCTTCAACACCTTTCACTCCACTGATTAAACTACATTTTAAACCCACTTTGAATTTTTCAAGCCTTTTGTTTCAATTAAAAGGTCATGTTTTCAGCCAAGTGACCCACTCCTCCCAGGACTCTAGCACGTAGTTACGTTGTCACTGACGTCTGAGTGCTGTGAATCCGGTGTCCAGGTACCAGGGCTCCTGCTCCGGGGATAGCCAGGACACTGAGGGCCAGGAGGCTGTTTATATATTTGCAGTAGGACCTAGTAGGAGGCTGGGCTGAAGAACATTCAAATTGCTGTTCATAATAAAATCCTTATGGACTCTGAATGGGAAAATTTGACTATATACTAGAACACACAATTTCAACAGCCACACTTTAAAATTTTAGCAATAGATTTTAATTCAAGTGTACACAGTTTCACAAACCTCCCTATTTTACCACTGTGTTTAAAAAAAAGTCTTTTTCTCAATTATTGCATTAGATAAACACAATGCAAATACACACTGGCCTTTCAATAATATTTGTTAACTTTCTGCTGCAGTGCAGTGAGGGGATTCGTACTATGTGTGAAATAGAACATGAGCCCTGCCCCAAGCATTCAGGACGGATGGACAGGAAACTTCCCCACTCCTTCCTGTGGTGGATGCTGTTGGTGGCACCGCGCACACAGAAGAATCGCCTGCGAGATAAACCATCCCTAAGCCGTTTTAACTTCATGGGCGACCAAGGGAGGCTGCTTCCCATACATTTCACAGCAGGTCCAATAGGCAGAATCTAACAACTAGCAACTGTTGTTGGAGAGAAATCTTCGCCTAAGTACCAGAAACAGAGCGCCTGCTTGCAGCCTTGTTTTTGCCTTTGTTTCCCAGGGTGTGTGTTGTTTGCAATGTCTGCCTTTATGTCATAATGTATTTACCATGCCCCAGTGTGAGGCCGCTTCCTTTGTCATGAAGTTGATGAAAGCAGCCAGGTCAGGAAGCATCTACACAGGTAGTGGGGTTGACGCTGGGAAGAAAAGTCGTATTTCCTAGTGCTGATATTTGTCATCTGTTAGTTATAGAATTTTGAGCTTTTATCTGTTATTAATTCCTATGCAAAATTGATTTTTGGATTAGATTTAGCCCCCCCTTTTTATTACATTTTCAATTATAATTAAATCCTCCATAATCATCAAGGGTTGAGCAGAACCGGTGTTGGCAAACTCCTACTGAGCATCAGTAACTCAGTGTGAATAAGGTTAGTGAACCATATTAAAGGAATAGTATTGGCTTTTCATTTCAATGAGAGCCAACGTATAATAAATAAATTTGCATATTGGTACTGGGAGTAAGATTCAAAAATCACACTCACACAAGCATCTCCAACTGGATACTTTCGCATGTTTAGAATGTAAACAATTTCCAGTTCTTTGAGAATATCATTCAAGACCCAGGTCTTGAGGCGCAGTCACATAATCCTGCACGTGGGAGACCTTCCTCCCGGTGGGTGTGCGGAGTTTATAGGAGGACTCAGGAGCAAAGAGAATCAAGATGTTACACGAGACTCAGTAACTTTCCAACCTCCATTTCGCCCATTTTCTGGCACTCCAAAACAAAACAAAACCTGCTGCTAGAAAATGATTCTGGAAAAGCTGTCAGGTCATAACTTCATCTGTATAGTAAAAATGAGTTAAGGTAAGATATTTTACAAATAATCTTAGAACCTAAAATTTTAAACTACTTGTAATATATAGAATTTCAAACCGAGTTTGTCTGATAGTGAACTTTATTAATGAGACAAATTATTTTACTATGGAACTTTTAATCTCCATAAAGAGTGTTTTCACTCATATTCTGACTTAAGATAACTTGAAATGTTGTAGGAATCTGTCCCTGTTAGTTTCATGCGTCATCAATTTCAAAGTAATTCTAAACTTTAAAACTGATTTAAATTGCTAAAATAAAGAAATGCTTACGAAAGTTCTTTTGAGCCTCACAAGTTACCAGGTTGCTTGTTGTTAGTTATTAGAGCAGTTTTTAGGTAAATACATGACTGCTAGTGATAAAAGTAATTAATATTCTACAATTCCTACTCTTGATCTAATATTGTAACCACATAAACTAATCATTACCTAAGGAAAGTAAACAAATGTAAGCATATACTTTCAAAGTGTTTCCTGTCACAAAATCTTCTTAAAATTAGGTTCATATGAACAACCATAGGTGTAAAAAACTTCTCTAAAATTGTAGAGCCTATTGGCGCAGAGAATGGGAAATATTTTTTTAGCCTTTCCAAAGATGATTTTATGCTGGAAAAAAATCTGTTTTCCATTTGAAAATCTCTACCAAGTGGGTTGAATCCAAATAACTAACAATTTGATCCATTCATTAATCATGTAAGCTCTAAATATGTGTTTTTGAAAAAAAAAAGTATGTTAATATTGATGGACATATCTGGCAAAGCAGCATCAGCAGTATACAAAAGGCATTTTAAACAGCCTCTTTAATAAAGTAGGAAATGAAAAATACCAGTGCACAACAGTATGTGTTTAATTAGGAGGTATACTGTACTTAGGAGCATTCTAATGAATAATAAATGATGTTTTATTTCCTGTGTCTGAGACATAAAGCCAAATAATCAAGAATCAAAGCAACTCAAAGTATTAGGTAACAATCAGGAAACTTGGGCAAGATTCTTTTTCCCTCTCAAGTTTAATTGGCTCATTGTTCCCATAAACCATGGGGTTGGTGGTGCTGCTAAAGTCTACTTCTATAAAGGAAGATTAACATATTCTGGAACTTTACACTAATCCTTGTTTTGAGTTAACTCAAGCAGATTGGATTAGTAATTCTTACCTACCACCCACTAGAAGAGATCCCGGCCTCCTTTTTCTGACTGCTGGTGGCATTGTACACCTTCTGTGTATTATCTCCCATTGAAAATATTCTCTGGGGGAGAAGCTGTGTTCAGGGAGAAAGAAACTGTTGTATGCAAGGAGCAAGCCCAGGCCTCTCAACACTGAATCTGGTAGTCGTCCACTGTGCGCTCTGCGCACTTCTGGTGGCCGTGGGCACCAATGGGGGGGGGGAGTTCTGAGTTCATTAACCATTTCCTCACCTGGGGACTGGCTGTTCGCTCCCCATCTGGGGAGGGGTCCTACCAAAAGGCAAGAGAAAGGGCTGCTCCTGCACCACCCTCTTGGAATAGTAGCTCCATCTTCTCTTTCTCTCAGGGTATTCCTGGGACTTTCAGCTAGGGACCCAAAGAAGGAACCCGAGCAATTCTGCAGGAAAATGGTGATAGCCCTGTTCTTACTACTAGAAACATTTCATGCACCTGTTGATGTGGAGGCTTTATGGAAGAGGGAATACCCCCAAGAAAGTCCTGCCCACCCCTTGGGGAAGAAGCCCTTGTCAGTCAGTGGGTTCAGACCCAGAGGCCTGTGTACATCATCATGGACCCAAAGAATTTTGATTTTCCATTTATGAATAAATGCTTTAAATCCATTTTTATTCCTACCTTTAATTTTCTAAAAATCTTAAACTGTGGCCACAACTATTCGTGATCGGGGTTTTCTCTATAAAGAATAATATAGAAATCCACCAGTGTCCTCTTTTGCTTGATAGCTTTTGCTAGAGAACAGCCAGATGGCCCTTTTGTAATGATGGGACCTAGTTAATAAATGCATTTTTTGCTATTAAAATCTATTGCAAATGACAAAACCTTCCATTCCCTGTTCTATAAGTGATAGATAATAATTCACTCTCACTCCAAATAACCAAAATAATGTAATTTGACACAGGATTGCCAGTAAGTTTAATGGATTAATAAAAAATAAATCTGATGTTTAGAACTACTTTACCTTGTTCCTCTAAGAGAATTCTTGCCAAAAGAAAACAACTATAAACTCGCCATCAACTGAGGAATTGTGACCCATAAGGTTTGAGGAAATCAGGAAGGGCAGAGGGAGAGGAAGCTCCCTAGCGTCTCCAGGCTGCTAAACTGGCCGGGGTATCTTCAGGCAGCACTTTCCCAGCTGTGTGGGTGCAGTGCTGCAGGAGGTAGACAGGGTCCACGTGGCACGCCTGGGGCTCCCCCACCACACCCTGGCCTCTGGGCCCCAATCCTCGTATCACCTTGGTGTCACATGTCTTCCATTCCATGTACTGCGTGGGCACTGAGCAATGCTAAGATAACCGAGCAAGAACAGGAAATGGATTCAAGGCCCTCACACCACGCAGCAGATGACACAGGTTGCAGGAGTGAGGAACGGGGGCAGGGACAGAGTTGGCCTTCATGCAAGTCCCCATCCGGAAGGCAGGGATGGAGGACTCAAACTCCTTAGCACCTGTGGTAACCTGTGGCAATGATACCTAGAGACATTAGAAAGAGATTTCCAGAGGTGGGAAATGCGAAGGCTTTGAGGCACATGGCTTGCTTCAAATGTGAAGGCTTTTAGGTGCATGGCTTGCTTCTATGCTTGCTTCCTCTTCCTTCCTGTCTCCCAACTTGCCTCTGCTCAGAGTCAGCTAGGAAGCAGCCAAGCTATTCTCCCAGCCTGTTGTACTCATGGCTTGCAAGGGAGAAGATACAATTTAGAATACACAATTTATAGGATTATTTTGTAATATTCACCCAAAGAATTAAATGCAAAGAGAGCAAGAGATATGTCCATACACAAGGAACCCAAAGAATTCAGCTGAGGGCCTGGATCCCACAGCACTGTCCTGTATGACTCCTGTTGAAGACCTAGAGCCCATGACAATGCCCTCCATGAGTCCACTTGGAGGCCTAGGGCTCACGACAATGTCTCATGCAAGCCCTGTCCTGGAAGGCCACCTTTAGTGGTAGAAGCTAAAAAAGACTGCACCAGCAGGATGAAGGATCTGTGCCAGCAGGCTGAGGGAGCTGCACTGGAACCAGGAAGCAATGCTCAAGGTAAGGACTGGAGCTCCCCCAAAGTGAACTGCAGCCATCCTCAGCAACAAAGGTGCCAAGATCGTTCAACAGTGAGAACAGCTGAGTTTCTTCAGGAAAATCAACAACACAACCTCTTCCCCTCCAGTTCTTTTTATGTTGTTAGCAATGAACCTCAGGTGGGTCCTCCACATCCAGAACGATGCTGATTCAATTCAGCTGCATGTTGTAAGTTGCCCACCAGTTGTCAATCTGCCACACCCTGTTGTCAATCCATCACACAGTCCTTACAGGAAACCACAGGGCAACCTCAGTGCTAGATCAAGACCCTCTTGCCAGTTCTCCATCTCTTTGTAATGATCTCCAAAACCTTAACCCCAGGACACCATGCCCACAGGTCCCTCTGTCCAGCCCCTCTGTAATCCTTTACCAACACAAGTTGTCTGGGCCTTCCCTATTGTGGCCTCCCATTGGCCTGGGACAGCCCCTGTCCTGTTTGACCTCACCTTGTGGTCCAGCAGGGCTCTTGTCCTGATTTCTCTTCCCAAGATGGAGTGTCCTCCTCCACCACACCACAGTTGGGGGATGGAAGCCCTGCAAGAATAACATACCCAGCACTGCAGTGCAAGCATCAGCCACTCTCAGCTGTCCCCAAGATGGGACTGGGTCAGGGTATGACTGTCCCAAATTTCTTCTGTAATTGCTGCTCCTTCTTACTCCTTCCTTTTAGCCACCTTCAGGAAGGAAGGAAAGAACAGAGGAGAAAGAGTGTGACCTCGAGGTGTCCTTGAAGAGCAGAAAGCACCTCAGAGGTTTGTGGGCTGAGGAGAGGGCCTAACATAAGGGAGAGGAGAGGGGAAGGGACCTGCCAGGCCTGAGTCTCCCTGTGCTAAGGACATAGTGACCCCTCATGGGGCTTTCCTACTCTTCACCTGTCCTGCATGTGGCACTAGAGCCCAGGAGACATGACCCTGACATTCTGGTTTCCTTCTGTCTAGAAAGACACCTCCTGGGAAAAAGGTAGGGACAGAAGCTCTGCTTTTTACCTGCAATGTATGAGAACCTAGGCCTTCCCTGTCTCTAGTGGTCAAACCAAGGGACAAGTGCCATTTCATAGGGAGAGCCATTTTCACACATGTGTGCTCACATGCGCACACACACACACACACCACCACCACCACCACCACCACCACCACCACCACTGCCACCTCACCAGGACCTGGTACAGACAGCTGCAGAAATCTCAGAGAAACTTTCTTCTTTGTCCTCCACCCTGCTTGCTGGATGCAGCCGGAATGAATGACAGAGTCTGTTCCCCTCTGCCCAGTGGCTAGGGGCACAGATATAACAATGCACAGTGTGAGTGTGCGGATGGACTCTTCAATACACTTCTGCTCCAAACAATGGCTACAAGCTGCTAAGAAACAGCCAGCCTTTAGTGCTGTGCTTTGAAGCCGGTGCAACCACTCATGGCTTGAAAAGTTGGCAGGGAACCCTGCCTGCACATGCGGGTAGGGACAGTGCCTTCCAGGAGCTTGGGCGTGGAGCATCTGTAGTGCTCTCCCATGTTGGCCCTAGACAATCTGGCATGAACAAGATTTGAGTCTTGTCTTCTCCAAAGTCACATGGTGGTAGATGACACTGAAGTTGAACAAGGAAGCACAGGCTATTAATATCTGTCCATATACTTGGTCACAACGATTACTAGCATCCTCCCCTTTGTACAATACTACTGATTAAGCCCAGGGCTCTCTCCACTGAGCTACATTCCTACCCTTTTTATTAATAATTAACTAGTTTGTTTGTTTGCTTGTTTTGAGCCAAAGTCTCCCTGAGTTGCCAGAGCTGTGTTTGCCTTTGTGACCCTCTTGCCTCAGTCTATGGGTCACAGGGACCATCGGTGTGTGCCACCATACCCTACTACTAGTGTTTGTCTCTAGCCTCAAAAATATCAGGGTTCTGAGAGCGCTTTCCAGACTACATTTCAAACTTCAGATTTGTTTAGCAAACCTTGTCATTCATTGAGGCCCTTGCTTTTTCCATTCTCTCAATGTTCTTTGAATCTTTGTTCATGAAGATAATCATCTAACATTGTAGCCAGATAGTTTTTTCCATTTGCAGTCTTGTATGTGTTTAGATCTATAGAATGTTCCTTGAATATACATTCAGTGGTCCCATGTATAAGCCAAGATTTGCTGGGATGGTAGCAATTCAAGGAAGTGTATTTAAAGATATCGGTCAAGTGTACTTAAATGAGAAGCCTGAGTGCGCTCAGGCACGGTCGAATCTAGAAATAAGAGTCATCAAAACAGTCTCTCAGATTTACCTTCCACTGTATGTGGACCTCCCTGCTTATGTTGTTTTCAAGCATTCTTTCTCAAAAGGCCTGGAGAGATGGTGGCCAGCAGGTCCCCAACACATGCATACGCCCACATAAAGGGCAGCAAGGTATGCTAATGATGCCAAATAATGGTCATATTACTTTCATCCCTAGATTTCCTTCTGCCTTCTTCTCTTCTCCTTTTTTGATTTTAAAATTTTAAACCTCCAGTGCTAGAATATTAAACTTATTATCACTGGGTGGCAAGTGAGACCTCATTGCCTTCACCTGAATGTGTTCAGAACTTGCTACTGGCTTGGGAAAAAGCCCCAGAGACTGTGAAACTCTCTGCTGTATCACTGTATCAGTATTATTCCTGATAGCACAAAGATACTGGATTGAAATATATGTACAGCAAAACCATAAATCCAAAATGGTTCAGAGGAATTGAGCCCTATACACAAAGAACTTCTAAAGGTACCTTTAGTTTTGCTTACATTTTTAAAAGAATGTGTACCCAACAGTAAAATATTACAGAAACCAGTATTTAAATAAATATAAAGGAGCACTTCCAGTGAATAGAAAATAAAATTTCATAGTGATGCATTTTGAACAAATGAAATTATGAAATCCTCATCCATTTTTTTTTGGAACAGGATTACAGACAAAGCCCAACTCCACGCTGAAGGAAGTGTCGCTTTATGGCATTTCAATGACATTTATGATCTTCATTGTGAATCTACACGTGAGGTCAGGTTGCACCAGGCTTTCTTGGGTGAGTGGGGACAGAAGACAGCTGGGCTAACTGAAAGAAGTTTGGGGTTCTAGCCCCAAGTCACTGTAGCTGGCAACATGGGAGACTCAGTTGAGTTCTCAAAGTTTCACTGAACCCTCTTCTCAGCAATAGAAATTGGATGACCACTAAGAGCTCTTCTGGTTATGAAAGTTTTAATGCTGATAATGCAACATACTCTATAAACCTAGTATTCTTTTTACAGAGCTATACTGATCATAGAATTTTTTTCAAGCATCACTGTTTTTCGCAGAAAAATTTAATAGTTCATATTATCTAAGGACATTAAAAAAGAGTAGCATGATCAAGCCAGGAATGGCATCCTTGTTCCCAAATCTACCAAAATAGCTCAAAATATCAGTGAGGAGTTTCCAGATTTTTCCTTTGAATCTATCCATGGCAAACATAATGCATTACCTAGTGTAAGCACCGGTAAGTTTAGCACTCTAGGACTCTGTCAGAAAACACTATTCCTGATGCTAGGCTGATTGTGTGTGTGAGGAAAAAGCGTTACTGAGTTTCTTAATTTCTTTCCAGAGAAGCAAGAGAAGGAACCGCCAGGTAATCAAGGTAAGCAAGTGGAATCAAAGATATCCCACAGCTAAGAATCAGAGCCTAACGGAAAAATAGCTTGGTGTTCAAAGTTACGGGAGAACAAGACCTGAAGTTTCTTTCTCTTTTTTCTTTTGCTGTATTTTAGGGAAGGGTCTACAGGGTGTTCAGGGTCTCACTCCTAGATTGGACTCCATAGTGATCCACCTGTTTACAGTCTCCCAAGAGCCGGGATTACAGGTGCGCACCACCACACCCAGTCTCAACTGCCATCTCAGCAAGCCCCGGGGGCGGGGCTGGCATGCCAGGCCCGGGGATCAAACCCCTGGCCCCTGTGCCTGCTTGTAGGTGCTTTAACATGCTGAGCTATTTGGCCAGCCAGGGCATGAAGTTTCTGACAGAGCACAATCAAATAAAATACTCTAGTTTTAAAAGTCTGCCAACTCAGAAGAGAAGACACATATCCGCTTACGGTAACCCACCACCCGTGGTGACCGTTCTCAGAAGCTGGACGTCTTCTGGGCGTCATGGAATGTCAAGGCCACCATTCTTTATCGAGTCCTAAGTGTCTTCTTTCACCTTCCTTTTGGTCATATCTTCACTGAAAACACGTGGCGTCGGTGCTTCTGATTCTGCTAAGCCATATCAATAGTAAGGAGCCCAATCAGGGGACAAACAAAATCCTTTACTTAGTCCTAGAAGCCCACTGCTTGCAGAACATACGTCATAGCTTCCTTAAAGTTTCTTGCTCCAGGGAAGCAAATGTGAGTAGACCAGGGTTAGAAGACCAATCTGTGCCTAGAATCAGACTAAGTGCCAGGCATAGAACTACTGTCTCCGCGTGCTTGCCTAAGCTTGTATAAGCAGGCACTTTACACTGCTGAGCTATCTGGGCAGCCGGTAAGGAAAATATTCTCGATATGAATATAGAAGGGAGTATACCAAGAAGGAAGAGTTTTACCATCTCTATGTAAAAGAGAGATGTTAGCTACTGTACTCATTTTAGGTAGGACCCTTTCAGTCATGGAAATGATTTTAATGTTTTGTATAAACTTTTGGTAGTTTATACAGATGTCAGTCCAAATATCTCTTCAGAAGCTATTGTGTCACAGTTCCCCCAGCCCATACTTGTTATATTTTGGAACCAAATATAGGACTTTACATTTTACTGATCAAATGTCTTCTCGATAGATTTAGTCTACTAACATATTTTTAGATTCTGATTTTTCCATCTAGCAAATAGCTTTTCCATTGAGCTCCAGGGCATCTTCAAGTGTGATTGGTATTTCCACTGCACCCTCACATAGGTGACAGATAAAAAGGTAGCAGTACACAAGAAAGCTTGGCAGTGCAGGGATCTAAAGTTCCCTGCAGGTGACACTCACCTGAGAGCTCTAGCACCAGGCAGAGTCTGTGTTCATTACCTTCCTATCACCTGGACAAACTGCCCAGCACCTGAAATTTACAGGAAGGTTATTTTGGCTCATACTTTCATTCCCGGGTCAGCTGGCTCCAAGGCAGAAAGGCCATGGCAAAACAGCTCAGTGGAGGAAGCTGAACACCATGTGGGTTCAGAAAACAGGGAGAGGTGGGTGGACCAGGGGCAAGACCGTGCCTCAGTGACCCCTGCCCACCCAGGCCCAATCTGCTGCCAGCACATTCAGCTACTGACCTCACACATAGATGATCCACTCATTAACACAATGCAACATCCTATGACCTTCTGAACACTAGAGACTTTGGGGTGATGCTTTAGATTTCAACCATAATAAGGCTCAATCAAGAAAATCACCTTGAGCATTTCAACAGGGGAGTGGTTTTACAGGCAATGGAGGGTCTAAGAAGCAGATGACAGAAAAATAAAGGAAACAGAGGTCAGCAAATGCAGACACTGCTATCATATGTAGCCTCAGGTAATGTGGGAGGCCTTGCCAGTGACAGGGAGAGCTAAGAAGGACACATGGCCAGTGCAGAGGCTGCCACCTAGGTGAATCACCTATTCTCTGCCCACCTCATCCAGTAGAAGCTAACTGACTCAGGAACTTGGAAAACAGCTGGTTTAGATCAACTCCTGTGATTTAGAGCAAAACAACCTAAACATATGAAACAAATATGAATCCACACATACCCAGGACAGGGTAGCCCCCGTAGATAGGGTTGTTCAATTAGTTCCTAATGAACTATTCTCTACCTTGTTCCCAATGTAAGAATTTGATAAGGTCTAGTCTATGATATTGACCCCTTTGACTGACACATAGGTTTTCCTGTGACATGAAGAAGAAATAAGACTACTCTGCCCTGACAAATTCTTAGTGATCCTTTCCTTTCTCATTCAAGTCTTTACAAATCATTAGTCTACCACAGTGATGATGACAGGTGTCCAGAGTGCAAACCCCAAACCCACTTTCACATCACAAAGTGCCAACACTGCAATTAAATCTGAAAAATGAGGTTTTATTTCAGAAAAAAACAATACATTGACATTTTTGTCTCAAAAGAAAAACAAATACACATTCCTTAAATTCACCACCACTGGTCTATGAAGTATGCTTTAAAAATAAGATGAACATTTACATTTTTAAAAAATAATTCTAGTAAAAGACAGGTTCTTGTTAACCTCTCTCAAAATACCCCTGATCACCACATGCACACACACACACACACACACACACACATACACACACACACTGTTCCTGCCACCTTCAGAAATAGTTCTTGATGCCCTCTTGGGGTGTCCTTTTATGAAGTGTGATATAAAAATGCAGTGAGCGCTGCTGCTATGTGGCGTCCAAAGGAAAGAGGGTTTCATAAAGACATCACGGTGTGCTCCCCAACATCATTCACTAGATCCAGCACTATGTGACTTCTAACTCCTCCCAAAGTCAAGATGACCATGAAAGACAAATGGTATGAATTGATTCATGAAATCACAACAGCCACAACAACACAACTGAAGATACAGAAGAGGGTCTTCCTAGTCAAAATTTCAACTGCCACCCTTCTTTTTACAGAATTTTCTTACCCTCTTCTCTGCTTTACTGTTCTCTGAGCACTGTATCTTGTAACATAATTCTTTTCTACTTGTCTGTTCTTCTCCCAAACTCTTCTAGAATGTAAACTTGGGGGGGGGGGATTTTTGTCTTATCTGTTCACTAATGTATTCCCAGCTCTTAGAACTCTGCCAGAAAAAATGAATACACATGCAGCAGATACTTTGTAAATGAAGAGTAAGGTGGTAACTCATTCAGAGCAGCTGCACCCTCGCTGTCTGTTCACTCATCTCAGGCTCTCTCTGGTGTTCTCCTCAGAGGCAGCAGGCAAGGAGAACTCCAATCTGGAAAGAAAAAGGGTTCACCATTGCAGGTCTGTCAGAGGTTTATGTACAAGTTAATCACCCAAGGAGCCGGTAGCCAACACTGAAAAATTTAAAGAACCTTGAAAGGACACAACTGGAAATCCCAAATAGCAACTCTCTGCTAATCACTGACCCAGGGACCTGCCCCTCGCCCATCTCTGATGATCCTCCTATCAAGCTGCTATCATTCAAGCTACCTGAGGGGAAGAACGTAGCTGAAGACTGAGAATCTTGTTATGATTCATTGAACCACAAGAAGACCTTCTGGCCCCTATGTCAAAAGTACTATTTATTTATGCCTATTTTTTTCCTTTTTCAACAAAGTGCTCCTCACACTGAAGTCCTAAAACATAGCTAATCCAAATGAATTTGATTTCATGGTCAACCAGCATATCATTGACTTTAATACTGTTTTATTGACCAACTTGACTTTTTAATATTTTGAACTGTACTAAGAGCGCAATACTGCTTTTTTCAGTGTGATGATTTCTATGAAACATTTTAAATGTAAGCAGTATATTGCAGTGATAATTCTGTATTTTTAGAAAACAAGAAAAGCAAAGTCCTCTCACCTTTTGTTTTTCTATTCTAATGACCAGCTTTTGGTATTTCATTGTTACTGAGATTTATTTTCTACAATAAAATCTGTTCTTCCTAGAAAAAGCAAGCCTTTGGCATGGCTGAATTTTTGCATGCTCTTAGTTTTGTTCACTGATTTTAAATAAATCTTCACTTATTCTAACACTGTCTTGGCCTTATTGCCAGTAAACATGTAAGTCCTAAAAGTTTTCAATTTTAAAATTCTATCCCTTTTTACTTTACCTGGTTGAAACTCTTAGGAGTGTTCACATAGTTACAACACTATTTAAGATGTTGGAGATAATGTCATTATTATTCTAAAATTAAACATGAAGATTTGAGCATGATTCTTTGTTCTGAGTTCCCAGAAGGAGGAGACACTCTCATGAGAACAAACTATTAACTGATCTAAGCTAATTCCAACCATTGTTTAGTTTCTATCTACA
The DNA here is from genome assembly GCA_004027165.1 of Ctenomys sociabilis. Taxonomy (NCBI): domain Eukaryota; kingdom Metazoa; phylum Chordata; class Mammalia; order Rodentia; family Ctenomyidae; genus Ctenomys; species Ctenomys sociabilis. The sequence continues at coordinate 81,685 of PVKA01000300.1, read as the reverse complement.
GAGTTGATGCTTTATTTTAAACAATTTTTATAGTTCATAAAAATATAATTAAAGTAAGAGTTTAATGGTCCCTCCTAGTACTAACTCAAAATTGTTTTCAGTGACCTCCACTCTATTCCACAACAGCCCTTTGTTCAGGTTTTTCCATCTGTTTGCTAAGCATTTTTCAATGGAAATCTCAATTAGAAGAAAATAGGGAGGGGACAATCATTTAATTCAAAAATTAATTTGGAGATCAGGCCACTGACTGAGGCAAAGGCTTCTCAGCCTTGGCCGCATGACTCAGGAACTGAGCAACAACTGTCTCGGTGCCTTAATCCTCCTTAATTTGAGGGCAAAGAAACTCACATGTGTTTCTAAGAACATTTTTAGAGTACAAGAAGTCCATTTCTGGGGACACTGTAATACCCTTGTTTTGCTGATCTTGCTGTATTCTAAATTAATTTCTAAACCACACATGAGCAGAGAGCAGGCTGAGTGGGGTGAGAAGAGGGAATAGCTGAAAGCAGGCCACAGCCGGTGTTGTTAAAACAGCCCCCGAAGGGGTCCTCAGGCCATCACACAAGCTTTCTTTCTATTTGGAGAAAACTGGGCCCAGTCACAAGACAAACGGCACAAGGAAAGTCTCACTCAGCGTCGCTCACCTAGCAAAGCTGGCAGACATGTCAGGGAGCTGGCCAGGAGGGCTGCCCATTTGCTTGTCCTTATTGTATTTTTATTTATTTATTTTTTAATTATGTGGTATGGGGGATTGAACCCAAGACCATGAGCTTGCCAGACAGGCACTCAAGCCACTGAGCTGTCTCCCCAGCCCCTTGCTTGTCCCTAGTTTAGAGCTCCCTAAATCCTCAGTCTTTAGAGGAACTTAGTTGAAATCTGTGAACCCTTTTCCAGGAAGTAGATGAAGTCCTTGAAGAAGTTGTGTTCTCTTAAGAAACTTTGATGTGCTTTATTTGGGAAGCAAAAAACTTACAGGCAAGAAAACAAGTGGTCTCCTGTGTATTTTCAGAGCTCACAAGCATCCTAAGTCATGAGTTCTCGAAACTTGTTTTCTGGAGTTTACTCATCAAGACGGAAAGGCAGGAAACTGGAGGGGCTGAAGTTCCTTGGGCAAAACTGCAGCCAAGTCTCCTGTGCTCTCGGCTTCTGCTTCTTCCCTTTCCCCTCATGGGTCCCTTCTCTAGCCTTCAAAGAATTTCCTTCTTGGATGCAGAATTTGTTCCCACCCTCCATCTGTGTGCCACCAATCTAACTCTCAAAAAAGAGTTGGGTCAAAGCATGTGAGTCAAAGAGTGAATAATAGCTAATATGTACTGGTTCCTTGCACTGGGCCAGCCACTGGGTTTGGCATTTGCCTTATACTGTCATGTAATTCTCACAGCAACTTTATAAAACAGGCCTCATCCTTATCCACAGTTTCTCAACTACACTGGGGATTTGCTGAAATTCACACAGGCAATGCATCCAGGATGCCTCGGGACAAAGCTTGCTCTCTTAGGAACACAACTTGATAACTATGCCTCAGTATGTGGGTAAGAGGGGGCTGCTAAAGTTTTGGGGGGTGCTCCTCCTGAAGCTGTTGCCTTTGCCTAAGGACCAGCTCCTTAAAGAAAAGATGAGCTTTTAACCGTGTATATTTCTCATCTCTGGAGCCTTCTAAAGCTCTGAAATCCATTTCTGGAGGCAGTTGTCCACTGTGGTCTGAGGTATGTTAATAAACCCATTCAGAGATGGAATTAAATAATAATCATAAATTTATAGTGCTGAGGCAGGAAGGAGTGTATACAGATATTCAGAAAATCATAGCCTTTGCAGTTTTATGAACCACTGAAGTCTTCCGATCCAACTTTCCAACCAATGCAGGAACTCTGTGAATCCTGGAAAGAGTCTTCAAGCCTCCTACCTCCCATCCCAGAGGGCTCGCTGCTCACCTCAGCTGACTGGTCCTCACTAACTGTTGACATATTCTCATCCATGTTGGGCGAATATGCCTTTCCTATGAGTCCATTGTGCATGGAAGGTAAGACCAGCGCATGACAGCTTCTTTCCCCTCTCTCCTCAAACCACCCCAAAGAAAATGAAAAATCTCCTGGCATTTTCACAGACCAGAATGATCGCAAATAGCACAGGGTCTGACAGCTCTGCTCCACTAACAGCAGCTGGGAGGGTGAAGTAGTTCAATCCCAGCATTTTCCACAGTGATCACATGACTCATAGCCCACCTCTGGGATGTGATTCTTCAGTCTTCTCAAACCACCTGATATCCCACCTACCCTCCATGACCTGACCAAGGTCTAAATTCTCTGACCTTGACCCATTTTCACCCATGTGTCTCCCCACTCTTGGCTTCTGTGACTCACACATCAAGGTGGAGCTCTGGCAGTGTAGATTTTGATGGTAGTGATCCAACTTCAGAGAACCGAGCAATCTCAAGTTTTGACCCATGGCTGTTTGTACAACCTATACCTATTTTTTAATTAGCTGCTCTGATTAAAAAAAAATAACATTAAGTCAATAAGAAACTTCCTTCAAGATGTGATTAAAAGGAAGGAACATTCTGAGTAAAATATTTACCTCAGAGAAGGCAGTTGAGCCTCCCTCAGCTATAAGTGGCTGGTTCTCTGAAAACTTGGAAGCCTTATTAAAGGAGATAAGTGCATGTTCTTCCTGAACTTGTCATGAAAGGCTGACAGGACAAGAGGGTCTTACCTTCTCCACTCTGAAATCAAATCTAGAGTCCTATCTGGTTCAAGAGACAGCCCTGGCACCAGGTTAGACCTTCAATGTTTGTGTGCAAACTCAGCTGATGAAGAAACACCTCAAAGGAAAGTAGGGCAGGGGACAGGGAGGACTGCACACCTCCCATGCTGAGGGCAGCCACTCTCTGGCTTGCTGCCTACACTGGCTACCCAAGCAAAAGTCAGTTACAGTCCCAGCTGTGTGGGAATGCATTCTAACTATGCTAGAGAAAAAAGAAAATAAAAGGTTAATGCACGTTTTACTGCTATTATTATACATTTTGAATTTTCTTGATATTTTACCCTCTGCTTACTCACTGGATAGCCATGATAATCAGTGCATAAGCCCAGAGTCAGTCAGATTAAGGGTAAGAGTGCTGCAGAAATCAATGACTGAGGATTTGAGTCAGTTTTTCAGTCTCAATTCCAGTACTCTTGTCTGTGAGCTTACACAAGGCATAAGCCCATCATCTTACACAGAGCAGTGATGGCAGGACTCCTTGAACTTCTTCCAATTACTTTTTTCTATGGCACATAAAAGGTCACAGCAGATCTATCTATCTATCTATCTATCTATCTATCTATCTATCTATCTATCTATCTATCATCTATCCAGTATGTACCTGACATGTCTATTCATCCATCCACATATCCATATTTGTACCCATATCCATATCCATAGCCATATCTGCCTGTCTCTGTGGAGCAGTCCAGGAAATTCTCAGACTCACTGTGTTTCCATTGCAGCCAAGAGAAGACCTTAAATTAATATATATATATATATATATATATATATATATATATATATATGCCAGCCAAATAGCTCAGTGGATTAAAGTGCCTGCTTAGGCAGACGCAGGGGCTGGGGTTTGATCCCCAGGCCTGCTATACAGGCCCTGCCCCCAGGGCACACTGAGACAGTGATTGAGACTGGGCTTGGTGGTGCTTGCCTGTAACCCCAGCTCTTAGGAGGTTGTAAACAGAAGGATCACTACGAGTCTAATCTAGGCAATGAGAACCTGTACATCTTGTATACCCTGTCCTAAATATAAAAAAGTATATATATATATATATATATATATATATATATATATATATATATATAATCAAATATTATATAAAATATTATTTAACCCCACAGAAGATTGAAGTTAGGTCATTTGAAGGAAAATGGAGAGAATTAGAGATCATTGTATTAAGCAAAATAAGCCAGAACCAGAAAGGCAAGTAACATTTTCCTTAATATGTAGAATCTAAAATAAATGTCTATTACTAGACAAGAAGAAGAAGATGTAAGTATAGGTGGACCAGGGAGGGTAACAGGGAAGACAAATAGGGTCAAAATGTTTTGTAAGTGTATGAAAATACCACGTTGAAACCCAATAGTTTATAAGCCTCATAGGTACCAACAAAAACATGTTTGAAAAGTAAGCCTCGAGTTTGCTTTACTCCTGGGACTGCCAGGAGAGGCAGCCCAGAAGCAGGGGGGCAGCTCTCAAGCCTGCTGTCCCTCCTGTTCCTTCCCTAGTGAGCAGGGTCAGGGCTCAGAAGATGGGGCCATCAGGACCCACCCTGGCACAGTGGGGAAGCAAAATTCGTGTTCTATAATCCAGATATTCTTTTGCCATTTCTTCACAAATTAGATGTGGCAACCCCTAGATTCAGAAGCCTGGAAAACAATCCTTTAGAGTTTTAGATTTTATGAATATATATACACAAAATATATTTTTAAAATATAGAAACGAAACACAGAGGTACCTGGGTTTACTAACATAACTCAGGCCATAATTTTAGAAAACATGGCCATGGGTCATGTTTGGCACCCAACGCAGAGTTTGCAAACAACAACGTTCATGAACCCCTGTATAAAACATAAAAACACTAGCACTGCACAAAAGTACGAAGCTATAGAACTGTACAAAATATATAAAACACCCACATACATATAAGATAAAAATCAGACATGATAATGAGGTAGTACTAAGTTATTTCTTGATATTTGTATACTTGGAACCATATTTCAATCCATGTAAACATATCTATCTTCTCAAACATTTGTCATTTCTTCTTGGTGCATACGTTCCAAATCCTTTCTTCCAGTTTTATGGGTTATACCATACACTCGACAGTTATCTGCAGATGCACTACTGTGCCTAGCACCCAGAGCTCCTCGCCAACCTAACCGCCCCTCAGCTCCTGATGACCAACCCCTCTCCAGCCCTCCCCCACACTCTCCCTGGCTCTAGTCGCTGATACTCTACTCCTCCCAACTTCCATGAGATCAGTTTTCTTAGACTCCACACCCTCGTGAGATTCTGTGATGCTTGTCCTTCTGGGTCTTACTTTCTGTCTAGGTCTCCAGATCCATTCATGTGGCAGCAAATGACAAGAACTATTCTCTGGCTGAATAGTATTCCATCAAGTGCACACCACGTTGTGTTCTTGTCTTTTTAACATGGAGCGCTTCATGACTTTGAGTGTCATCCTTGAGCAGTGGCCCACGCTGATCTTCTTTGCATCATTCCAATTTTAGTATACATGCTGCTGAAGCAAGCACTACCCTTTGTTCCTTGGTCATCAACTGGTGGACACTTCCATTGTCCCCATTTCTTGACCATTATGAATAGTTCTGGATTGAACACACAAGTGTCGCTATTTCTCTGACATACCAATTGTTATTTTGTTTGCATCAACATACCCACTAGTGGGATTGCTGGAACATATGAAGTTCTATTTTTAATTTTTGAGAACACACCATACTGTTCCCCATAATATTAATACTACTTTACATTCCAACCATAGACTTATTTTAAATGATGGTCATTAGAACAACAAATATTCAAGTAGTCACAATTCACACACCATGCTACTGGATGCCTAACTATTCCTTCATACACCCACAGCACTAGAAAAGATTCCAGCAGTTTTCATCTCCAGTTCTCTATGTCTGACCTCTAAAATGAGAGTGTTTCTACAGCCCTCTTGGCACAGAATGTGGTTAATGCCATGTGTGAATGGAGACACCAAATCTGCTCCAAGTTTCCATTCAATTATCACCTGGGCTCCCAGTTGCTCACTGCCATGCTTTTCAAGTGAGCAGTCTCTTTCTGCCCTACCACCCGGCTTTATAAGTGCATCACCAGCCATTGTACAAGGTGACCACAGGATGGTGAAGAGTTAAGATGTTGTCATCCCAGTGATTTCCAGCAACATAAGAACATCCTGTCCTCCTCACTATGAGATGGGCAAAAGCAAAATGTCCCCCAGTATTTTAATCTTTCAAATAAAAATGCAAATAGAGAAAGAGAACAAGATTGGGAAACAGAAGAGAAGGAACCTCCAGGGGGAGATGGCAGATGGTCCACCAGGTGGACTATGACAGTCTACAGAACTGGCCAAACTGACTGGTGGACCGCGCAATTTTTAGCAATGATGGCAGTGTGAGCTACAGGGCACCAGCCACATGGCACAATGCCAGGTACCACTGCTAGTGACATTCCAACCAGATATGCAATGCATTCCCTCCTGGGAGGGCAGTGGGAAGAAGTTAAGGAGATGGGCAGGGGAGTGGGGCAGAGCAGGCACCCACTACCTGAATCTAGCAGGTTCCAACGTGTCTGAACAGGTAACGAGGAAGGTGGCTTAACCTTTGGTCTCTGCACACCCAGGAACATTGCCCTCTGAGCAAGATGTCATTTACTCAAAGAAGTAATTAAATCTGGTGGCACAGTGCTAATCGAGGTGGCATTCAGCACCCAGAGCTGGAAAATTCCTCCCCTTTGTAAATGCCCAAACCTGGGGCACCTTATTGTTCAAGTTTCTAATTAAAAAGGAACAGGAGTAGCTCAATAACCCACAGCCATCCATCACACTCATGACCTAATGACAGAGCCCAGGGTTGGAAGACTCTCTCCTCTCCCCTGCGCCCCGCGAGGCTCCATGGAAAGGCGGGAAGCACGGCCGGCTTAGGCCCTTGCCTCACTGCTGACTTAACTGTCACCCTGCATCGCTGCTGCTAAACTGCACGGAAGGTATTTCTAATCTCCTAACGGTGACTGGAAGGGGCTGAAGGACACAAATTAAGTCTCAGAGCAGTGCAGCGGAGGAGGAATGGAAGGTCAGTCAGTTGACTCTTCCCACAATTCCCCGGACAAGGCAATTATTCATGAAGGAAATTTCAAATTATTTTCATTAGACTTGTGTTTTACCAATCTAACCAAAGTGATTAATTAGGGATTAAAATATTTACTCTACACATGCTGCCTTGGCTCAGCACTAGCATATTTAAGCATTGTGCTAAACGGGTCAGCTGTTTCCAGTATTGTTTGGAATTCATTTCCCATTTTCTGTGTAAAAGGGCGCTGACATCATGTCTATACCATACTTAGGGTCTCTCTAGGCACCAAAGTAGAGAAACAGAAAGAAGCTCCGGAGTTCCTGCCCTTTGACCTCAAATTCCTTCCTCATTAGAACCACTTTGAATTGAATCAGTTGTCATAATTTTTCTGGATCCACATCTTTGTAATAATGTGTCCAGTGTGTTTTGGGAGCTACAAACATCTGAAGGAGCAACCTACCCTACCCTAGCAGCACACCCCATGTTGGCGGGATTTATAAGAACTTTGGAGGTGTTCTCAGAACTATGGAATTCTGTAATTAAATTATAAAACTACGTCCAGGGCTGAGATAGCAACAAAGCACTTGTTATTCAAACAGGACGTGCAGGCCTCCCTTGTCCAAGGGTTCCCAGTAGGCCCGACACACCTATAACTTTGAGTTCATCACTGTTTCAGTGAGACACCGAATAAGACCCCAGCCAGGAGCTCTGCCATGTTCATTAACAGTTTCCAACCTTTTTCAAGAGGGCTAAGACAATGCATGGAAAGAAGTGGAGCAGCTAGTTTCTCACATTATTTTACCTCCCTGGGGAGGATATCCAGGCAGGTAAAGAGATGTAGATGGTGCTAAGGCATTTTTCATTTTTGTTCCTTTTCAGCAATGCTCATCAGTGTCTTCCATTGTTCTTCTCTAGCCTTCAGAGAGCTAGAAGATGATGTGAGAATAAACTGACCAACTATTCTAGAAACAGAGACAGGGGCAAATAAAACCACCACCTTAGTTGGGTGTGGTAAGTCAAGCCTCAGTCCGGAGGGACCAGCCCAGCTCTGAAAGGTAGAAGACATCAGGGGGGAGCCTGCACCGGAGGAGGAGGGGCATGTGTGTGGAACACTTCCAGGTCAGGGGGCACTGTCGCCAAGACAGAGAAGTCCCCGGGGGTGGGGGGGATGCAGCCACAGTTTCCGGAGTTTGGGAAGGTCCTGGATTGGTCAAAGGCAGGGCTTATTGACAGGCAAGTGCTGTCTCAGTGGAGTGTGGGGGCCATGAGCCAGGCTGGCCAGAGGCCAGAGGGACAGCTGGTGTGGGGACACGGGTATGGCAGTAGGTACAGCAGTGCACTCTGGAATTTATCTAGGAATAATAATAATAATAATAATAATAATAATAATAATAATAATAATAATAACAAAACAGGAATGAAAGTAATTTATGATGCTTTTCATGAGCCAGGTTCTATACAGGCAATATCTTGCTTCCTTGAATCCTTACAGCAATCCTCCCCATTTTATGTATAATTCTTAAACACCAGAATCAGGATGCTGAGCCAGGTATGTCAGGGAACATAGCTGACGCTCAGAGCGTGCAGAACATGGCCTTCATAGCCAAGCTGGGCTTGGCAGAGCTCAGCTGCAGCCGTCAGTGGCCAGCATTTTTCCTTACAGAATGAGAACAGAGGAGAGGAGCGCCCCCCACCCCCACCCCTGGGCTGCAGCACAGAAGGAAACACGCTGTGGTAGAAAGTCTGCAGGACGGGATCTTCACCTTCACTCAGGGCCTCCGAAGCCTGAGAGTTTAGGAAGCACACTCAGGCTTTGTCCATTTCTTCCTTTACCAGTTAAACACAGTTACACAGCTTACCTGGTCCACTTTGTTAAAAATTTACCACAGTAAACCAGTCACGTAAATTAGCTCCTAATTACTCGGTGCATGGCATGAGCCAGGGCTCAGGTAAATTCTTCACCAGCATCTCTTCACCTGTGCTCATGGGGTCCCTGCAGCTAGGACTGTTACTGCCGGGAGATAACAGATAAGACAGCAAGGTTTTATTGCATTTAGAAGAGCCACACACAGAGAAGGGTTTCTGGGGTGGTTCTGTAGGAAGCAGCAGCATCCAGCTCAAAGAGGAGATGATAAAAACAAAATCTCAGAAATGACCAGAAAAAGAGAGAGGCTGAAGACATGCACAGAAGTGTAATTGGGAGCCACATAAAATCAGTGAAGACTGAGCCATGAGGACAATTTTAAAGAGAAACAGTGTTGGCTGCCTTAAAGTAGGAATAACTGAATTTGGGGTGATCTCATGTCTGCTTTTAAGAGAGAATGGATCAGATGGCAAACAAATTGATCCTGGCCAACAGCTTTGAAACTTTATCTGCCCCGAGAAGTTGGACATGTTTCAGAGTATTTTAAGTCTCAAGGAAGTTATATTTTTCCTTTACCTTCTATCTCACTTCTATAGCCACTGCAACCTCCACAAGATGAAAAAGATGCATAACCGGATTTGCATTCCTTACTGAAATAGGACTGCTGCAAGCAAGCCGTCCAGAACTGACTTGTTAGCAATATTATTAGACTTCGCAATCGTTTTCCTCACGGGGCAAAACGCCCGGAGGGGAAAGAAGTCACCTGCCACTTTCTAATGTCATTTAATCTTTTTAGTCTGTCTGAGCTGTAAACTGTCAATCATGGTGAATGTTTAGTCACCTTGAATGCTGTTTAATCAGGAGAATGCTTTGTACATGGCTAATACCTGATGCCACCGGAATTAAGTCTTCATGATAATTACCCCCACTACACCGTTTGACATCATTACTCACAGGCCAGGCCAAACCCATTTGTAATCTCTCAGGGTTTTTCAGTAAGAAATGTTTCATTACCGCTCTGTAACTGGAACGGCTGCTTCACTCAGAGAGCACAGGTAACTGGAATCTGCACATGGGGCTTTTAAAAACATCTGTCTTTAAATGCTGCTGCTGACAGGGTAATGATGAGGGCGTGAACTGGCTGCCAAGTGCAGAAGGGAAGACACAGGAACAGCGTTGGTTCAGTATGTGAGGTTCCCAGCTTATGCAAGCCACCAGAAAGGGACATTTCTGTAAAGAGAGGAAAAAAAGATTATGAGCTGCACACTGTCTGCTAATTGTTCAGGTCTTTGTGAATCGGGATATTCTTTCCATCCTGCCTAAAGTTTTCCTTTCTTCTTTCACTCCTTTTATTCATTTTCCAAGTTATGTGTGCAACTTCATACTAGTTTTATAAGGAAAAACGTAAGTCTAGGTATTTATAATGAATTACATTAAAGCCATCACAGTTTGGTAATAATCCATAAAATGAAGATACACTGGGTTTAGTAAATTGTTCTGTGGAGGACCGGAGAAATCTGGATGGAAATGGTGCACAGTACGTTCTGTTGGTGTGTAACGTTGTCATTGTCTCTTCTCTCTCTCTGTAACACACCTCTTTTACAGGGGCACATCTACCGTAAATGAGGAAGCCCTACTTGCCAGTGATGGGCAGATGCCTCAGGACTACAAGGAAGGAGTCCCTGCACAGTGACATTCAGCAAGGCCTGGGTCCTTGTGGACTGGCTTGCAGTCCTTCTAGCCTTCACCTTGTCAAGACCTCAGGTACAAGTTTCCTTCCATCTGTTCTCCAGCAGCATGCTGCAGTCCTTTCAGAGGCCCCGTGGCTCCTCGCTGCAGCAGTTCCTGAGTACCTGAGGCAGCTAATCGGGTCTTTGCTGAGCCCATGAGCTCAGAGCCAGGACCCACTCCTGCTCTACCTGGTCTTGAGCCCTTCTGTGGTTTACTTCTCCTCGGCATGCCTGGGAGGCTCAGGTGGGAGCCGTGCTCTAAGGGATCTTCTACTTCGCTTCTCGTGTGATCTACTGTATGAAAAGCACTTTAAAACATGGAGTTCTTGGCTTGGCATCATGGCCCATAACTGTAATCCTAGCACTTCAGGAAACTGAGGTAGGAGGACTGCCATGAGTCTGAGACCAGCCTGGGCTACATGTTGATTTCAAGGCCAGTCTGAGCTACACGGTGAGATCCTATCTCTAAACAAAACTAAACTATTTTTTTTAATTGCATAGTATTGTTTATTTATTTTTTTTCAAAGCTGATTAATAGGACATTTTCAATAGTTAATACATTCTACATTGTTATCTTCTTAGTGGTTACTCATAGTACTAGAAGCAGAACAACACTAAAACTAAGCTAAAGAACATGGTTCCTATCTGGTTTGAAAAGACTACAGCGAATTCATTTACTCAGTCATTGATCTCTTCATTCCACATATATTTCTTGAGCACCACCATGCATGTCAAGCAATTCTCTAGATGTTGAAATACAACAGGGAACAAAATAAGAATCTATATTTAAGGTGAGCTAAACTCTAAAGAAGGAAGATAAAAAGCACATGGTGGGCTGGGGAGATAGCTCAGCAGTCTAAGTGCCTGCCTGGAAAGCACAAGGACCTGAATTCAATCCCCTGCATCACATGTCTTGTTGTCCCTGAAACTGGGCATAGTGGTGCATGCCTATATTCCCTGCACTGGAGAGTCTGGACTATGTGGCAAGACCCTGTATCAAATAAATGAATAAATATTTTTTTTTAAAAAACACATAGAAATTTAATCAAATAAATGGACTGCATATGGCAATAGCTGCTATGGAGGAAGAAGGGAAAGGAAAACAGAAAAGCAACGATGTGCAGAGAGGCTGCAGTTTATAAGCCTGGCTGGCGAGGTGACATTTGAGTTAAGGAGATGAGGGGAGTGGCTCATAGAAAATGAGATGAAAGAGGGCACGAGTGTTGCCCTTGTGGGACCCCCCTGAACTCCCCCCCATGCAGGACAGCCAGGCCTCTTCAGAGGGGAAGGTGAAGCTGAAAACACTGTGAGGGGAACTGTGACAAGATCTGGCTCGGGTGACTACACTAGGGCAGAAACAGGAAGGCTGGGAGAAGCCAGGTGGTCTCCCAGAGGTGGGTGTCAGAACAGATGATCATGGTGCAACTTGAACAGGGAAAGGGTCCACACTGCAAAGTAGGCCAGCCAGTGTGGTTTCCCAGTAGGTCAGCTCTGGGACCTGAGAATAGCTTCTAGCCTGAGCAACCAGAAGAATGGGGCATATGGATGCATACATGGTGTTTTGAACTCTCTGAATTTAAACTATTGGGGCTTGTGACAGGGCAAGTCATGAAAGAAAGAGTATAGAAGAGAACGGAGCCATTCTCATTCGTGCTAAAGGGTCAGGGACCTAGGGAAGGAATATGTTCAAGCAACACTATCTGCTCTAATAAACAAGGCCAATAATGAATAAAGGTTCAACATTAGTGGTTAATTTCCCATCAGAATAAAGTTCAAAATGGGTGAGTGGCTCTCCTTCCATTTCTTTCACTTCTGCATCTTCAACCCGTGATTTTCAAGGTCAAGAGGAGAAAGAAGGGGGAGGTGGGGCACACGCGGTTTAGGAAGTATCCGAATGTGGCGACAGAGACCTTCTGAGTTGAAGAGAGATTCCCATATGCCCTGTAAATGCAGATGAAAAGCAGGTTTTGTAACGGCAACCTGGGCTTCATAACAGGGGCATCCAGACAAGGAGACTAAGATGATTGGCTGGAAAGATGTCAGTCCATTCATGGGGGGCGTGATGTCCAAGAAGACGAGTGAAGAGAAGATGTCACAAAAAGGGAAATGGTCAGCTCTGTGCTATGCCACCCCACCATCAGGGAAGATAAGAACTGACCTCTAGATTCCCCTTAACCAGTATCCATGGTGACTTTGAGAGGATAGCATTGGTGCAGTACCAGGGAAAATGTCTCATTGGGATGAATCCAAGTGAGAAACAAAGAAACTAAATTAGAGTGGGCATGGATAACTGTGGAATCTGCTGACTGGAGATCAACACAGTCTCTTCTGCTACACCCCTGGTTACGACTATGGCAGGGAACAGAACCACCTCGAGTGGTTCAGGCGGAGAAAGTTTTCCTTAGAGGTGTGGGCTGCACTGCAGTGTTAAACAGCAGATGCTGAGAGGCCCAGATGCTAGCTGCTGGTAATAGTAGCACTATTACTAATGGTGGAACACCATTACTCCTTTAAGCTGAAGAGACAAGGGGAGCAAAGTTACTGAACATGGTGAAAGATGAAAGAATAGAAAAGAGTAGGAGGTGCGGCCATAGAGAGAAGCAGCTATTGCCTGACGTAGAAGATGGAAAGACGGGTAAAGCCAGGAAGACCTTTGATCCTCATGCTCTTATGTCCAAACAGTAATCAAATCCAGTCAGTAGCCCATGAGAAGCTGGAAAGAGTCCTGGGTAACAGAGTAATGGAGAGTAGGTCAGTACATGCAGAGAGGGAGCAACAAGCTGACAGGGGTGGTTGACATGAATTTTAGGAGTGGAACATTTTTGTTGCAACTTGTAAAGCTCATATTTTGCTTGACTGCTCAGGGGACAGTCACCATAGCTTCCCTCTTGACTACTACTTGACATAAAGAAATAATTATCCCAACAGCACTGGCTGTGCTCTGTGTGGAGCAGCATGCTTGTGGAGATCAGCACAAGGTAATAATTAGCATTCTTCAGAATCAACAAAATAGCTACGTTATCCTACATGGTGCAGTGAGCGTTAAGGAGATTTGGCAATAGGTGACATGATAGATAGATAGACAGACAGATAGATTCTATCAGGATAGTTAGTTCACACAATTATAGAGTTTGAAAAGTCCCTCCACAGGTCATCTGCAAGCAAAAATCAGAGAGGACAGTCTAAGTCAGGTGGCCTCAGAACCAAGTTGTCTATACCATAACTCTCAGCAGTGGGGCAGAGGTACAAGAACTGAGGAGCTGACTGTGGCACAAGTCCTGGGGTTTCCAGAAGCTGGATGCTAAGGAGTTCTCAGGCCCATGAGCATGAGACGAAGGGTGTGCCAGCTCCAGGAGCAGGAAAGGATTCACCTTCCCTCAGCCTTTGGGTTCGCCTGGGCCAGGCATTGAATGGGTGGTGTCTGCCCACACTGAGGCTGCGGCTCCCCTCACGGTCTGTCATCCACAGACTCATCTCCTTAGGAAAGAAGAGTGATCATGCTTCACTGGCTGACTAGGTTTCCCTTCATCCTGTCAAGTCAACACGTAAAATAAACCATCTCAATATTATGTTTATCTAAAATGGGAAATAAATATTTATTCATCCTCTGAAAACCGATTAATGATAGCAACTATGCCACAAGAAGGAACAGTAAGCCCCACAACACTTTAGGGTAGCAATCTGTGTATATAGTTAATATCAGGAGGGTTTACTCACTGCTCAAGGCTATTTGTATTTCACTAAGAAGTAAGTGATAAATTTGTGCTCGTAATCTACATGCAAAGAGTAGTGTGATTATAAAGACAGATGATACAGTTAGGTCACACACGCACACACACGCACACATGTACCATTCACAGAAGGATATGACCAAGGGAGTCCAGAGTGTGCCAGGGTCAGACCTCCTCCCTTCCCCACTTTCTCCTCTTCTATTTTGTGTAACATATGCACCACCAGAAATCATCTCCCTTTTGTGAAACGGATAAAGCTTTCCATAATATTCATGTTTTCAGTAGTATCCCATGCACAGCACACTTGAGGTTTCCTTTATAACTTTCCTAATCATCCGCACCCAACACAATTAGCCTTATCTAAATTAGTTATCAGTTTACCAAATTGTCTACTCCTTTAAAAAAAATCATACTGCAAAATTATAGGTATAGCCATAGACAGACATGTGCTTGCAGACATTTGGAGAGAGATAATGTTCTTAATCCTAATTAGAATTCTTTCCCTTTCCTGTATGAACTTCTCAGAATCAAGGGTGACCTTATTTTCATTTGGGTGGAGGCATGGAAAACCAACTGATTTTCTTTGTCTTTTAATGCATCATCTCTTAGTCAAATGTGTTTATTTAATGCAGAAAGATAACGCTAGTTATTATTGCATCCATTTGGAATAGACTGCCTTCTATTTCCCTTTTTCTGCAATAGGATCTGTAGCACATGTTAACCATTGTTGGAGTCAAGAGTCCAAACTCAGCAGTGTAGCATTTTTATTAGAAGATCTTGCAAACACCAGAGAACTCCTGGGCGCCCATGGGACTCTCTTCTGCCTTTCTTCCCTGGCACTGGGGTTCAGATGGCACCTGTGGATACCCAGCTACAGACTAGTGTCAACTTCCTTTGCATGTAGACGTGTCCAGAGGACTGGGTTCATACCAAAGGGATAATGCTTCTGGGAACCTCCAGAGATAAAGGCGGTCTACTTGCTCCAACATACTCTAGCTCTCATGCTCACAAGCCAACCACAGAGTAGCCCATGAGCATGCAGGACACAGGCAGAACAAGATAGGCCCTGTGGAACCACATGGAACAAAGCCATCCCAGCACCTCAGAACGCTCTACTCAGATCTCCCTTCTGCAGGCCATCCTGTCAAAGGTGGTATCATTGTTAAATTATTTTTTACCCCTATACAATTGTTAAATGGGCTGAAGTTTCCAAATACATAGAAAAAAATGAGATTAAGCCAAAGTAAAACTATTTTTAAATGATAATCTCTCTTTCCCTTAAATTGTTGTTTCAGTAAGCAAAATACAGACTTACCCAGAATATCCTTCTTCCTAATCTTGATGATGATGTCTAATTTATATTTCTTACTCTCAACTCTCCAACATCAAGTTTTCCCCAAAGATTGTTTATTCAAACTGCAAACTGAGTAAAATACAAGAAAGTAATTATTTATTTTTAATTTAATTTAAATATATATATATATTAGGGAAGGGTCTACAGGGTTCAGGGTCTCACTGCTAGATCTGACTCATAGTGATCCACCAGTTTACAGCCTCCTGAGAGTTGGGATTATAGCCTCACTTCACCACGCTCTGTCTCAATTGCCATCTCAGCACACCCCAGTGGTGGGGCTGGCACAGTAAGCCTGGGAATAGAACCCCTGGACCCTGTGCCTACTTGCAGATGCTTTAATCTGCTGAGCTATTTGGCTGGCCTTAAAGTAATTATTTCTAAGAAACCTTGTAACTATTGCCTAAACAAAAATAGAATCAAATACCAGGGACAATATTTTGCATTTTAAAATGAACCTTTTCACAGTGTGGCTGGAACCACTCCTGAGCAGCTCGTGGTTTGGTTGTGAATGAAGGGAACAAGGGTGCCCACTATTGACAGGAACATGGACGTGGGCAAACTTCTAAGCTACCAGCCCAACCTGGGCACACAGTAACCTGAGAGGAAGAGGAAGAGGAGCAGAAACAAGCTGGTCCTCAACAGGGCCACTATTGAGAAGAAGTGACTGTGGCTGAAGAAGCAGATGATAACCAAAAAGGCTGCTCCAGATTATTGACAGAGAAGGCAAACAGGAAGAAGAAGAGGAATAGCCACTGGATGAAAGCTCGGTGAAGAAAATGATCCCCACATTTGAAAAGAAGTCATATAAAAAATCAAGAGTGTGAATCAGGTTCCCAGACAATACAGAGAAGTTCATGGAATCTGAGCTGCACCTAAATGACATCATTCAGGAGAGGCCTGTGATGGTCACTGTGCCAGACCTGTACCACTTTCTAGTGGAGCTGAAGGCTGTGCAGTCACTTCTTGGGCTGCTGGGACATGATAATAGAGATGTGTCCATGGCCGTGGTTGACTTACTACAGGAGTTAACGGATACAGATACCCTCCATGAGAGTGAAGAAGGAGCAGAAGTTCTCATCAATGCCCTGGTAGATGGACAGGTGGTAGCACCACTGGTGCAGAATCTGGAACACCTGGATGAGTCTGTGAGAGGAGGCGGATGGTGTCCACAACACTCTGGCTATTGTAGAAAACATGGCTGAGTTTTGGCCTGAGGACTTTATCGAGGCTGCCCAGCAGGGACTCCTGCAGTGGCTGCTGAAGAGGCTGAGGGCAACGATGCCTTTTGATGCCAACTGACTGTATTGCAGTGAAATGCTGGCCATCCTGCTTCAGAACAATGATGAAAACAGGGAATTGCTTGGGGAGCTGGGTGGAATCGATGTGCTTCTTCAGCAGTTGTCTGTGTTTAAAAGGCACAACCCTAGCAAGCTGAGAACAGGAGATGATGGAGAATCTGTTGGATTCACTCTGTTTGTGCCTGATGCTCAGTTCCAGTCGTGAGTGCTTCCTAAAGGGTGAGGGCCTTCACCTGATGAATCGCCTGCTGAGGGAAAAAATTTCCTGGAGCAGTGCCCTGGAAGTGTTGGACCATACCATGATTGGACCAGAAGGCACAGACAATTGCCATAAGTCATTGATATTCTTGCTTGTGAACCATCTTTCCTCTCTTTATGAAATCTCCTAGGAAGATTAAGAAAGTGGGAGCTACTGAGAAGGAGCACAAAGAGCATGTCTGTTCTGTCCTGGCTTCCCTCCTACGCAACCTGAGAGGGCAGCAGCGAACCCGGCTTCTGAATGAGTTCACTGAAAATGGCAGTGAGAAGGCCAACAGACTCATGGAGCTGCATTTTAAATATCTGGGTGCAGTGCTGGTGGCCAACAAGAAGATCAAAGGGGAAAACCATGACATAGTCCAGCATGGCAAGATCATAGACAAAGACATGGAGGATGAGTTCTACCTCCAGCACCTAGATGCAGGGCTCTTTGTTCTCCAGCACATCCGTTACATCATGGTGGAAATCTGCAGTGCCAGCATCCCCCAGATTCACAGGAGAGTTCACCAGATCCTAAACATGTGCTCCATCAAAATCGCCAGGCATATCATCAAGGAGAACACAGAGAGTCTGGAGTTCCGTGAGAGAGAGCAGAAGTGCATCCTAGACCTGCAGGAGAACTTCTAAGGACTCGACCCTGCATTGGGCTCTACCAGCGTCCCTCCCACAAACTGTTTTTATGTAACTCTGTATGGCTCCTGATAAATTAATGCTAGTTTTGGTAACTCCCTCAAATTAAAAATTAAAAAAAAATCTAAAATAAAATGTACTTTTTTACTTAATTCAGATTTAAGTGGCACTAGAGTCATCAAAAACAGAAAGAAAAAAATGAAACAAGCGGACACACACACACACACACACACACACACAGAGGCTTATAGTCCTCTTTGATTTTCCAGTGGGTACTTCTGGACTTCCATTTGTTTGGTTAGTACAATGAACCAGAGTGCTTGTTGGTATGATTATGACCTGTCCTTCAAAACAAGAAAACCTATTCTCCAAAGAGGTTGACTCCTAAAAACATTGTAATGTATAGAAATGCATGTGCTTCTTTGCATGTGTTTAAGAGACTGCATTCCTATTGACACAAACAGGGCTTGTGATTTGGCATGTGTGACAGTGATGCATTTTTAAAAATGCAATAAATGCACTTTCATCTTCCTAAATATCTCAGCAACTTGATAAAAATACACTTTAATTGTCCCCTTTCCTTTCAGACTTGGGGCCATGCCTCCACAGAGATGCGCAGACACACGCTGATGAAATACTAGCAGGAGTGTGGAAGACACTGCCAAGGGCTGCTGGGGGCTTCATCCATGCAGGTCCCCAGTGCAAATCCTAGCTTTAGGGTCTTGCTTCTGGAACATTATAAAAAGCATGAAGTTGTAACTTTTTCTTTTTGTGGTTCTGTGGATTGAAAGACTTGTGGTACAGGGTTTTCATCCTGAGTTATACCCCCAGCATTTTTTGTCTGTTTTGTTTTGTTCGAGTCTCACTATGTTACCTAGGCTGGGCTCAAACTTGTGATCCTCCTGCCCCGCTCCCCAGAGTGTGTGCTGCCATATCCACCCATCAACTTTTTACAGTTGATGTTTTTGTGATACTCAAGCCAGGAAGCTAAATCCCAGACAGGTGGCCCTTGAAACCTAACATTTACATTTTCTGCAGCTGCTAGGTCCAAGGACTCAGCCGCCAAAGGCACTGGAGCCAGATCAGGCGCCTTGGGCACCACAGAGCAGCCCGGGCCCCAGGGCCCTCCCCTGGACACACCCTTCCTCAAAGGTCCCTGCTGCTGCTTCTCCTACCTCCTGGCGGGTTCCACACCCCTTCTAAGCGCTTAGACCTCTTGTAGCCTGTCCTGCTCTGGTGATTCATCCACCTCACCACCTGCCTGGAGACGTTACCAGTTCTCTGGCTGGAGGGCTCACAGATACCCCGGAACCCAGGTGATGAAAGTATACTTCCAAATGCTTCCCTGGACTGTGTGTCCACTGCCTCTGTGTCCACTTTGGTCAATAGCAATTCATCAGACAACCAAGGAGGCCTCGCCCCCCTCTCCATTGCCCTTGAGGAAACCCAGAGCTTCCAGTCCCACCAAGTCCTCACCATCCTCTGGGTGTGCACACACTGTCCTGCGTTCGGTGCTGCTCTACTTCCCACCCAGTCTTGCTCCAGACAGTTGTGTGTCCCATTGCCTACCTAATGGGGACACTACCCACTAC
This sequence comes from Ctenomys sociabilis, assembly GCA_004027165.1. Classification (NCBI taxonomy): domain Eukaryota; kingdom Metazoa; phylum Chordata; class Mammalia; order Rodentia; family Ctenomyidae; genus Ctenomys; species Ctenomys sociabilis. Next base: position 62,373 of record PVKA01000300.1, on the reverse strand, counting down.
CCGCACCCATGGAAACATCCACTGGGAAGTGGCTCAGGCCTCCTCTTCTGTTCTGCGTGAATCACCCCAGATAGAGCTGGCAACAGACTCCCTGGAGTCACAACTGTCTTCTGCACTTTTTCAAATCTTATTTCACTGTAGAAAAATTATTTATGCATGTTTTACTGTTTCTCTTAACTGTGATTTCTCTGGGATTGGGATTGGGATTATTGCTTAAGTATGTCTGTTTGTAAGGTCTATTCCAGAACTTAGTGCCTAGTAGGCTGAGTCAGCATTGAATAAATGAATATTTTTTTAAACACATCTTGTTCTCATAGTGATACATGCCTGTACTCTGGCCCGCTCAGCCTGCGCTGGGGTGGGACTGGCACTAGAAACACTCTATGCAATTCCTAGCACATGTGGCGCTAGGGATTGAACTGCAGTCCCTGAGCTTGCCTAAGCAGGTGCTTTAGTCCACTGAGCTATCTTGCCGACCCCAACATACTTGTTGAAGGAAAGGAGGAGGTTTCAGTGGCTGCTGGGCCAAGAAGTTCCTCAAAAGAATTTTTCTTTCTGAGTTCTACTTAGAAAACAAACACTTAAATAGCATTCTTAGAAGAACCAGAGTGAGCAGGCTCGATCCAGCAAAGGCCACATTTCACAAATATTTTGGGCCTCAGACGAACGCTGTTAGGTTGAGGAAGAGAGAATGTTAATAACCACATTTTTCACACTCTTTCCCTGCATGTGTTCTTGTCATTCTTCCTAAAGATGTAATTGTGACATTAATCCAGGCCAGCGCAGGCATCTGAATGCCTTGAGTGCAGAAACGTACATGGAAGCAGGCTTGAGATTTGAGCTGTTCTTCAGGCTTCTAAGACATTACTCTACAAAAGTATGCTCTAGGAATTGCAGAGTAGTTCTGATGGCTTTGCAGATAAAAGGTTGGTAGACATCAGTAAGAGCCCTGACTCTGGAAGAAAGAACAGGGAGTTTTACTAGTCTTGATATAAAAAATCTCTTTGAGGGTCATGTAAAAAGTAAATTGAATATCATTTTAGAAGCACAGGATACTACTATGTTTCTCTCAGTAGCATTCTTATCTAATATGTTATCAGATGAAAGAAAAATAATGACATTTGTGAATGAGAAAATGTGTATATGGACTTGCCTGCTCCCCATATCTCTTGATTTGAACCGTTTTCTTAAGTTACTGTATGCATGATTTGATCTTAAAAGAACTACTTTTGGCTGTGAGCGATAAGCTAAAACATGAACATGTATCATCCTACACTGACTAAAATGCATGTTTACACCAACCAACAATCTTTTTGGTATCTAGCAAATGATAAATAAGAGAGAACAATCCTTAGCAATGTGGTGAATATTCTTTTTTTAGAATCTTCACAATTAGATGTCTTCCCGCTCCTACAAATGTCTTCAGACTTCTTTCTTCACTGCCCCATCTCCCACCGAGGAGAAAAAGGTTTTTATTTTGAGGCCTATTGCCCCAACACCTGGAGGACAAGACATCTGCTGCATGTGTGTAAAATGTAGTCTGATCCAATAAATTACTAAAACTATCAGTCAGTGAACACAACACTGACTGCAAGGGCTTAACATGTTACAAGAGAAACTCACATAAGATGTATCTATTTCTGAATGAATCTTTTATAGGCAAACTGATCACTGGTTAAACATGTTTAAACTTTAAAAAAAAAATGAAGAATGGAGCTTTTGAAATAAATGTTATTTCGAATGAATAGACTCTCATTTAAATAATCTATATTACTTCACATTTGGGTCCCATGCAACAACATGCTACACTGACCATTTTCTTTGTTAAACATTTTGGATGTGATAGACTAATTTGAATACTCTTTATGCTTAATGCATATTTAAAAATGTTTTTAAATTTACATTTTTGTATTTAAAAACAAAAACTTTGTGTCTGCATCTACAAAGAGTGGGATGAAAAAGGCTTTCACTGTTGAGTCTCATTATTGAGAGCTTGAAGAGAAGACACAACTGGAAGAAAGGGACTTGAGGTCTGGAGGGTCAGAGCCAGCCACAGGAGCTCTCTGAGCTCACAGGCCAGTGGGGCTGCAGGGCAGTCTCTGCAGTGGCTCCTCTCCAGATGTCTTGTGGTATTGGCCCCTGGTTAGATTTTCATAGTGTGCTACACGTTAACAGTATCCAGGGTGCCAGGCCAAGGGCAGGGAGACCCAGTAGAAGAGTCACTCTTAAAATACGGTGTAAAAGCTTGTACTTATCATAGTCTGAGCCACTGTCCACATCCCAGGCTCCCAAACCCTGGAGCTGAGTACAATCATGGAGGGCATTAGACTGACAAACATCTATATGCCTTCTCCCTGAGATACTTAACAACTTGCATGTGATCAGAGAAACTACATTTCTTTGTGAGTTTCTTCACACGATCTAGACAATCCTCCATGTTTAAAATCATTGGCCAAGAGGACTAACCCCTTTTTCTGTGTGTAAAGTTACTAGATTAGATTTTTATTGTGGGCAGCTTACCAACCCTTGCATTTTTAGTATTCTATTATTAGCTAATCACAGAATACTATTATGTGCTAATAGGAGAGCATGCCCCAAAAGTATTTGGCATGATGTCAAGGCTGGCCTAGTAATGTTACAGTGTTCTAGAACACAGGAAATACGGGGTGTGTTAGGAAGCCACAACCCTGGGCTGCTGGGGTCATCATTTCAGAAGGAAAGTGTACTCAAGGGGGCCTGTTCGTGTCTATCCACAGGGTGAGAGGAGGACAGGTTCTAAATGTGTTCCCAGACAGAATTCATATCCTTTAAATACTATGGTAGCCTCTAGCTAAAAATATACCTTAGCCAAAAGCAGCAGGCCAAGTCCTGTTAGTCACATAGTTTTATGAAGACCTTCATAACTGTGGCAGGTCCAAGATTTACCGTCTTCCACAAGAACAGGCACCACAAAAGAACATGGTGCCCTACACACATGGCTCGGTACAATGTTAAGAGTGATACAGTCAACAGAGTTGTGTGAAATGTGACTGTCCATACTGATTTTAAGGTAGATTATGTTTCTGATAATCTCACCTCACCCCCACCTTAGGAAGCAAGTCCAGGATTCCAGAAGTAGCTCAAGGAGGAGTGTGTTTCTCATAGGCTGACAGGGAGTGGTTGTTGGGCTTCCAGGTCATACAGACAGAGTAATCAGATACTCTACTAGACTCTGGATTGCTTCTCCACTGGTTTGGGTTATAGGCCTGACGCTGGAAGCTGACATACATAATCCTTTCCTCCAGGCATTATTTTCCATCTGTTGCATGATGCTCACGTTTTTCAACCCAGTTTAGACCAGGAATATGACAGGACTTTACAAATAAAACTTTTAACAAAGAGAAAACCATTTCAATTGGACACAATGAAGTTTATCCAGACCAGTTTAACAGGTGTCAGTTCGATTGTTCACAATGGAATGTGCTAAGATCAGCTTTAGCAGAGGCCTTTATTTCTTGAAGTGCTCCAGCGCAGTTACACCAGGCTTCCGGGGCAGCCTGACGGGATGCTCAGTGACTAACTGAGCCACAGTCAACACCAAAGGGAACAAAGAGAAATCCAAGAACCAATTCAAAAGTTCTGTGCTTCATTCTAAAATTTCCCTCATTTCAAGCATAGAAATGGTAGTAATACTGGTTTGTTTTAATTTCTGTCTTTAAAATAATAGTAATTATTTTAAAGGAGAAAGGAGAAGCAGACTTGAAAGCCAAGTTACAGGTCCTGACTATGTGACGCTCTGCCAAGCTCTTCAAGGTAAAAATTCTGGTTCCAGTGTTTCCCTTCTGAAAGTGAAATCACTTTTCACTTAGCGCCCATCCCTAATTTCAATTCCGTCTCTAAGAAAACCAAACCAAACCCAGGAATACTTTCCCAGTTGGACTCTTGTGAAAATAAACACCAACATTCAAGTAGCCGGCAGGTGGCAGAGGAGCTTCTGCCTAGGGAAAACCCCTGCCTTGTAGCCCCACAGGAACACCCAAGACTCCGTGCACGTGTTCAAGTGCACACCTGGGCGCCACACTGAGCTGAGCAGGGCTGCAGTGCTCGGGTGGGCCACACTGCATGCCGGGCTCTAGCCTGGCACCAAAGCAGTCAGCTACCTAGAGTCACGTGACCCCTGAGCCCAGCGTCACAAACCCTATGATCCTATCAGAGGGACCCATTTTCCTTCCCACTTATGTAAAGTCCCGTGGCGAAGCACCACTAGAAGTGGGGTGCTGTACTCGTGCGCTACACTTTCAGGATTGGATTAACTAACCAAGTCCTATCATGTCGTAAGCAACCAGCTACAACCAAGTAAGCCATTATCTACTTTAATGAATTCAAGTGCCAACATTTTGATGGTTAAATAACAAAAATTATGGTTTGTGTGCAAGTTCAAAGAGCATTGTCAATTTCTAAAGCATTCAAGAAGTTTCCATTAAATTATTCTCAAACTAAACCTGAAGAAAACATTCCATTCAGAACTACTAAACTGTTTTCAAAAAAAAAAAAAAAAAAAAAAGATTTCTATAAAGAACAGCTTACCATGTTTTAAATATTCTTTCTGCAGGGTATCATAGAGTGATATTTCCAAAGCCCAGCTATTTTATCCATCCTATGGTAATTAATAACAACAGGGTGTCAAGGCTTTTCTTTTTAAATTCTAGCCAATTCTACCCTTTCCCAGATTTTTTTTCTATCTTGAGAAAATGGTTTATAGAAAGAAAGAAGAACTTCTAGAAGGGAAAAGGGCAAAAGAAGTCTTTCTTATGAAATTAAATCTTCTTTAGCAGAGACAGGCATGTTCTTAACATATTCACAGAAGTGTCCCCTCCAGTTATGTTGCAAAAGCCATGAAAATAATAATTGTAGCTAAGTGCACTACACTGACAGTCAATATTGTATTTTCCAAGCTTGTACTCATTATTCTTTATAGTATTCATGCATTTTGTGAAAGATCAAAAGATTTACATATCATATGGAGTGCTGTAGGGAATAACTTGCCGAGCATTTCAGTGGTACAATGTTCCGCAGCCGCTTAAATGCGGATTTCACTTCTCTCTCCTTTGTGATAAAGACATAACAAGATAGAGCTAGATGGTTTTTTTCTTAATATAATAAAATGTCTATTTTTAAATATAAGATAAAAGTTTGATATTTTTATCTGCAATTCCAAACACACTCTTTTGGTCCAAAATAATAAATTAGACCTTTCCTTTAATATGTATATTGAAAAATTATCTATATAATTCAACTCCCACAGACTCTCAAACAATCCAATACATAACTTTTGTGCCATGACTTTCATCGGAATTATTAAATAATGGATCCGACGCACCTGCTTGAAGATATTGATAGCGTAGGCTTTTGGTAAGCTGAAAAAGGACTCCATGACATTTATTCTACCAGGTTTTAAATAGATGTATAGGAAAAGATAGCAATTGTTATTTTCTCAGCTCATACAGATAATAATGCATACTGCAAAATATTTTCTTAAGGGAAAAGAATCTGGCTAAATGTTTCAGAAATTCCTTTACCTAAGATGACCAACTAGGTTACAAGATTTGTATTTGCAGGTTGTCCACAAATTAACCTCTTTGACTCACAGGTACACATGAACAGGTAGTTTTTGACTTGGACAAAACCAGCTGGAAAACACCATTCCTCAAACAACTGCTTTTAGGAAAAGCATGGATATGTTCTAAAATCTGTCATGGCAATGTGACACAGGAAGACAGGTCCTCAATGCTCTCAAGAGTATCAGTAATTAAATAACTTCTGAGAACTTCTTTCCAGCATTGTGTTTGTTAATTTATACCAATTTGCTGCACCAACATAATTTATCTAGATTGTGGATTTCAATGTCCAGCTCCTTCTTTGTTGTTAATCGACTCTTCTCTCCTTGGGCTCTGATAACACGCAGACTCAGCCAAGAGTGAGAGGTGGCATCCGAGCAAAAAGGTGCGGGAAAGCTCCTGGGAGGTGCTGGGAGAGGGGTCCTGGCTGCTGCCATAGAGCATCATGAAGTGGGCTGGATTTTCACACTGTCTACCCAGCCAAACGTCCAGGACATCTGTGGGAAGTTTTTCACAGAGGCTGCTGAGTGGCTGATCCAAAGTACCTCTTTGATGCACAAGTCAAATAATGCACTTCTCTTTAGCACTGGACACAAGCATGTACACACACTCCTCCACGCTCATTCTGTTACAGTGCTTTCTTGTCACCTCGTCAGTCCTGGCAGCCAAGCATGGAGTGAGACGGGATTATTATCAACAACCCCGTTTTCCCTACTGTGAAAGAAAAACACTGGGGAAAATGGAAAGCATATTTATTTGGAGCATTTCATTTTACTACAGAATAAGCTGAATGAAAACTGTTCTTTAATGAAGCAGAACAATGTAGAACATTCTGATTAAATATTTGCCCAGATAATATTTTCTTATTCCAAAGCTATGACTGGCAACAGAGACGGATTGCTAATAGCAGTGAACCCTGCGGTTGTTTAAAGAGTGACTCCATGTGTGCAAAAGCAGCACTAAAATAAGCTCTGACAGCTTCTGCCACGAGCCACATTCAGGTTGCTGCAGACAGTCGCCTTAAGCCTGGCAGTGCATGGCCATGACCCCTCCTTCTGCCCCTCAGAGTGTCATGGGTGTAGAACAAGTGATACGGAAACCACAAAGCCAAAGAGCATGAAATGTGGCATCTGACTCAGCTTCTAAAGCTGAAACGATACTTTAGAATGGTTGAGCAATAATTGTACTCTCAAACACATTTCTACATGTAATATAAAGAAAGGGAACTTTTATGGGTAATACTAAAAAAAACTAAGAGAAGATAAAAGCAATCTTTAGGAAGACAGATGTGTGTGCATGTGTGTGTGTGTGTGTGTGTGTGTGTGTGTGTGTGTGTGTGTGTTTTATAGGGGAAAGATGACTTTTTTGTTTGAGAAAGAGAAGAGAAGATTAAGCATACAACAAAGCAAAGTGAGATACTTGTTTTCCAAATCAGATTCTTACAATCACTTGTACCCAGTGTTGGTGACATATAAGAAATTGGAACTGACATAGCTATTGGTGATATGAATATTGGAAATATGGATAAAATCTGTGTAGAGGGATATCTGGCAATACATATCAAAAACTGATAAAAGTAGACTTAGAAATTCCTCCATTATTATGCAAAAATATCAATAGGAAAAAACATAAATACATATTGATATGATTTTTGCTTTGTTGGTAATATTTGAAAATTAGAAATAAATTGAATATTAAGAATGGACCACAAATATGATATGCAGGTGAAAAGCAGAATATAGAGCAATATTTTTCATGTTCTTAATTTTATAAAATTTGTGTTAAATATGTACAGATGTAAAAGGAAGGTGATTCTTTCAGGTAACAAGTTTGTAGGTATTTATTGTGAGCCCAAGTCCATTTTATGAGAAAGAAAGCTACGAATCTAATGCTTTTTGGACAATGAAAACAGCTATATTTTTATTAAAAAAAAAGATTTTTAAGTTCCAGGAAGATGGTGGATCAGTAAACAGCAAGAGATCAACCTCTCCGAGATTCTGAATCCAGACAAGGGAATAACAACTTGAGGAAGAAAAGAAAGAGGGAGGTAGATCCCTAGGACACAAGAAGCATCTGAAGGGAAAATTGGAGCCTACAGAGAGAGAAAGGAAAGAGACAGACTACAATGAAGGAAGAAGAGGAGGAAGCTTCCAGCTCCTAGCTCATGAGATGAGATAAAAGGGTTGAACTGAAACACAGTGAGGGTGGTGACTCCAGGGGTTGCCAGAGAGAAACACATCAGTGGAACAGAGCAGGGTTGTTGCCACCTGTAACCTTTGGCACAGGATTTTATGGTTGTACAACAAAATCTAAAACAAATCAAAACATTATATCCAGTAAATATCCACCGTGACAGTTGGTGAGTGACTCCAGTCCAAGCAGTGTTTCCTGGAGAGAGTGCCTGGCCAGGGGTTGCTTTAAGGTGAACCTGAGACCCAGAGCAGCCATGGCTTGGGTTCGTCTCACAGTTCATGGTGTTGAATCCCCAGAGTGACCGGGTGAAGGATAACTGCAGGAGACACCCAGGATCAGGGAACCTAGGTCAGGCCAGCAAAAGACAACCAGAGAGTTAGAGGATAAACTACCCAGCCCCTAAACCCCAAACCAGAAGCCAGGCTCAGCCTGAGCTTCTGTGGAGTTGAAAGCAGCAGGATCAGCACCTTTACCCCAATCCTGCTGCAGGCTTACTGGGATCATCCAGCATGGTTCTGGCTCTGTTGGCCTCCATTGTGTACCACTGGCAGCAGAGAAGCACCCTGAGCTGGACACTACCACAAAACTGAATCTCAGAGGATAATCATGGGCTTGAAATTGCAAAGAAATCTCTCTTTTATTCCTTTGCTCCTGTTTATTGTTTTTGATTGTTTTTGATTTTTATGAGTGTGGACACTGTTTTTAACTTGGCTTTGCTTTGGTTTGGTGTTTTGTTTTTTCCCTTCTTTCCCATCTTCCTTAACAGTTTTCTAAAACTTACAGAATCACCCCTTTCCTTCAGCCTTGCTTAGAATTTCTTTGTTTTCTTTTATTCTCTATTTTTTTCCTCTTATTAATTTCAAATTTTCTCCTTCAGTGATAAAAATATCACTCTGTTGAGTGGATGTTTATTGGATATAGCTTTATAATTCTAGGTATTGTTACATAGCTATAAATTTGTACCAAAGGTTACAGGTAAATTAGCAAAGCACAGTTTGCCATAATTCAGACTGTGCCTGATGCTATTGTTATGACAGATTGTACTACTCTAGCCAAGGTGATGTAGTAGTTGTGATTGGTTCTTCTTCTTTGTACACCAATAGCAAGATTTTCTGGGGGGTCATAAACAATACCATAGTCCAGCACCAAAAAACTGGGTCTAGGCCAGACAGGTAGCAACTTCTCATCCCTAATAAATTGAAGAGTCAGAATCTTAGGACAGTCTCAAAATCCAAAAGCCAGCTACACCTAGAAGACTTCTCTGAAAAGTAATTATTTCCTAAAGAGATGTCAATACTAGTGAAAAAGCTACCTACTTAAGTAATTTACAGGTATAAATGAAGAAAAATTTTAAAAAAATAGAAAATGAGAAAACACAGAAGCAAGATACAATCCAAGACCTCCAGCTCATCCAAGGCAAATCCAGGGAACATGGAGGTAGAAGAAATCAAAAGCCATCCAACTGAGTTTTCTGAAAGTACACACAACAGAATCAACCAATATGAAGATAAAATAAGATACTTATGTGATAAGAAAACATCTGAAGAAACTAATGACAATCAAATCAGAATTCCAAACAGTAGGGGCCTGAGATATAGCTCAGCAGCACAACACCTGCCTGGGAAATATGAGGTCATGAGTTTGATTCCCAGTACTACTATTACTATTACTACTACTACTACTACTAATAATAATAATAATGCGAAATTCCAAAAGCTTCTGGAGGATATTCTACAAAAAGACAATGAACCCCAATATAATAAATCTACCAGGCAAGATAAGCAGTTAAGCAGAAGAAACAGAAAGAATCAACTACAAGAAAATAAAATAACAAGAATAAGTCAATACACATCAGTTGTAATCATCAATGTGAATAGTTTTAATTCAGCAATCAACAGAAACAGATTGGCAGAATGGATCAAGAAACAAGATGCAGAAGTTGAGGAGATAGCTCAGTGGTCTAAACACCTGTCTGGCAAGCACATGGACTCAAGTTCAATCCCCAGTATTGCATGCTGCGCCAGACTTGGAACTCCAGGCACACCATGCCAGCCACCAAACTTGGGCATGGTGGTACACACCTGTAATCCCAGCCCTGGGGATGCTGAGGCAGGAGGATCACTGAGTCCAAGCTGCATAGTGTAACCCTGCACCCAATAAATAAATAACTTTTTTAAAAAAGAAACAAGATGCAACAATAAGCTGAATACAAAAATACACATCTAACTCAAGAAGAAATCCATACGTTGACAGTTAAAATGTGAAATAAAAAAACCTGCATATGATCGGGACTTAAGAAAACAGGGCTAGTTATTGTATTAGCCAAGACTGATTGCAAGAGACATAAAAGGTCGCTATATACTTAAAAGAACAATCCAAAAGGAAGAGATAACAATCATAAATATATTTGCACCAAATACTAGTGCACCCAACCATATGAAAAAAAATTAATGGATATAAAAAACATCAGATAAGCACTATGGGAACCTAAATATCCCACTGTTACAAATAGATCAATTAGAAAAAATTCAACCAAAAAAGTCGGAGTTGAAACAAACCTTTTTAAAAAATGGACTTAGTAGTTATCTACAAAGTGTTCCATTCAGAGCAACAGAACACACATTCTTCTCAGCACACATAGGACTCTATCCAAAGTAGACCTTACATTAGTTCGTAGAACATGCTTAAATGAATGCAAAGGAATTGAAATTATCCCAAGCAAATTACCAGATCATAGTGAAATGAAATAGTAAATCAATGGCAAAAGAAACAACAAAAAACTATATAAATTAAAGAATAAATTAGACATTTTCTACAATTAAAGATAATGCTAATACCACATACTAGAACTTAGGGGATTTAATAAAGCAGTCCTCTGAGGGAAGTGTATAGCAGTGAATTCCCACATCAGAAAAACAGCAAGCTCAAATACATGACGTAATGGTGAACCTCAAGTTTTTAGGAAAAGACCAGCAAACCAAAAGCATGTGTGAGAAGAAAGAACAGAGCAAAAATTAATACAAGACTAAAAACAAAAATACAAAGAATTAAGGAATCAAAGAGTTGATTATTTCAAAGATTAAATAAAAATGATAAACCATTAGTCAACTTTTTCAAAAAAAAAAAGGAAAGATTCAAATCCATGCAGTTAGGAATAAAAAAGGTGAAAACACCAGACCCTGCAGAAATCCAGACAATCATCAGTACCTACTATGAGAATCTGTACTCTAAACAGATGGAAAACTCAGAAGAATTGGACAGATTCTTAGATGTATGTGTCTTACTAAAGATGAATCAAAAAATGTATAAAATTCTTAAAAGCTCAAATAGTCAATGAAACTGAAGAAGTAATTAAAAACTACTAACAGGGCTGGCTAAATAACTCAGCAGATTAAAGGGTCTACTTAGGCAGACACGGGCTGGAGTTCAATCTCCTGGCCCAGGGCACACTGGGTGGTGATTGAGACTGAGCATGGTGGTGCACACCTGTAATCCCAGCTCTTGAGAGGCTGTAAACAGGAAGATCACTACAAGTTGAATCTATGCAGTGAGACCCTGTAGACCCTGTCCTAAAAATATAAAAAAAAAGAAAAGAAATAAATAAAAACTACTAACAAAAAAGGCCCAGATCCAGATAGATTCACTGCTAAATCCTACAAGGAATTTAGAGATCTGGTGCTACTACTCCTTAAACTCCTTAATGAAATTGAGAGGAAAGCAATACCCCTAAATTCATTCCTGAAAGCACGTATTACTCTAATGTCAAAACCAGGGAAAGATCCAGCTGAAAAGAGAACTACAAGCTTTTTAACAAAGTGCAACACTCATTAATGATAAAGAGCTAACATAAAATTGGATTGTACGGTCTTTATCTCAATCTGATAAAAGTCATCTATGCTAAACCAACATCCAACACCATACTAAATGAACAAAAACTGAAAGCTTTCACTCTAAATTCAGGAATAAGACAAGGATGCTCACTGATACCACTCTTATTCAGTATAGTTCTGAAAACACTAGCCAGAAAAATTAGGAAAGAGAAATAAGTGAAAAGAATAGGCATAGGAAAGCAAGAAGTTCAATTACCATTATTTAAGAATGACATGGTCCTCTACACAGAAGGTCTCAAAAAGTCCATCAAAAGACTCCTAGATCTAACCACCAAATTTAGTAGCATGGATGGAGACAAAGTCAACACTCAAAAATCAACATATTCCTATACACAAATAAAATTACAGACAGAAATTAGAGAAATAATAGCTTTTACAATACCGTCAAAAAATATACATAGGAATCAATTTAATAAAAGTAAATAAAACCCTTTATGTTGAGAACAAGTCTGAAAAAGGAAACTGAACAGAGTATCAGAAGATGTCCCTGGATAGGCAGAACTAAATAATGAAAATGAGCATACTTCCAAAACTGTTATGCAGATTTAATAAAATCCCAATCAAAATTCCAATGGCGTACTTCACAGACCTAAGAGAGCAATCCTAAAATTTATTTGGAATTGGAATACTAGAATATCAAAATATTTGCAATACTGTGCAACAAAGGTAAGACAGGGGCCATCGAAATTCCTGGCTTGAAATTATACTATAAAGCTACGGTGATTAAAAAACAACAACAACAAAAACCCAGCATGATACTGGGAAAAACACAGACCTGAAGAGCAGTAAACAGAATAGAGAATGCAGACACAACTCCAAGCACAGTCAGCTACCTTACCTTTGACAAAGGGGTCTACAACTTCACTCAGAGAAAGATTAGCCTCTTTGAGTGCTGGGAAAATTTGGTTTCCATATGCCAAAGATTAAACCCAGACCTGTATCTCTTGCAGGCACTAAACTAAAATCAAAGTAGACCAAAGCTAAATGTTAAAACATTTGCTGGGAGAGAGAATAGTTAAATTCCTGAAGACATGAGTGTAAAATTTTGTAAACAAAACTCCAGTCACACAGGAAATATTATAATCAACAACTGGATGACATCATATGAAAAGCTTTTGCAGAGAAAAAAAAAAAAATGCATCTAGTGAAAAGAGCTCCACCCCTCCAGATCCAGCCCAGGCAGCAGGGGCAAGACCTTCCTCCTCATTCTTGAGACCGCTGCACCCCTCTGAATGCAGCCCAGGTGGCTTGAGTGAGACCTTCCTCCACACTCTACGGTCCCCCATGCTCTTGGGACCTCACCACCCCCCCAGAGCCAACCTAAGCCCAGGCCCGGTGAGTCTGTGGAAGTGCTTCTGGGCTCCCCTGTGTCCACTGAACTTCTTGGATCCAGCCCCAGCTTGCCTTGTGAGTGAGGCTTTCTCCATGCTCTCCAGACCTCCCCAGCCCTCTGGGGCCAGCACAGGTGGCTTGAGTGAGATCTTCCTCCATCCACTTGGGACTCCTCCACCCTGCCAGAGCTAGCCCAAGCCCAGGCCCAGCGAGTGTGTGGGAGAGCTTCTGGGCTCCCCTGTACCCACTGGACCTCTCCACATCCAGCCCAGGCAGCCACACGTGGGAGACCTACTCACTCCCTGGACCTCTCTACCCATACAGACCCAGCCCAAGATGAGGCCCTGCAAGTGTGTGGGAGAGCTTCTCCACTCCCTTAAGCTCCCTTGTCCCCCTCCAGGCCCAGTCAAAGCCTGGTATACAGGCCTGGTGTAAAACTCTGCAGCTGAAGTCCCTGCAGAGAGAGTAGGGACCAGAACCACACAGCTAATCCAAAAGCAGAACATTTTGACAGAGGGACACAACAGGCTCATCCCCAAGTGCTGCAGCAGGAAGGAGCTGAGCACAGCAGCCAGACCCAAGCCAGGCACAACTGCATGAATTCAACCTTTGTAGATCTGCACTCAAATTTCAGTAGGTGCTAAGGCTGTAACTGCACCAAAGCTCTACAATAAGGGTCAGAGAACAGTGCTGTACAAAATGACAAAGAGAAGGAGCAAAATGCAGCCTCAGACCACAAGCCCACATAGAACAAGTGTAGAGGACACTAGCACAGAAGAAATTGGGAATCACACAACTGAAATGATTTAATCAATAGCGTCTGAAGTAAATAAACAACTGTAGAAAGGTGTAGAGGAACTCAGATCAGAGATAACCTCAGAAATGAAAAAAGAAATCACTAAATTAATACCATCTGAAGCAAAGAATCAAATACAGAAATATATGGAACAAACCTGATCAGAAAAAATCTCTATAGTAAAGGAGTTAATAACTGATTCTTAAGGGGACACTGATAAAAAATAGAGATTAGAAAATTGTTGAATGAACAATATAGGAAAGAAATAGATTTCATGAAGCAGAGGTGAAGAGCTACAGAGGAACTTAAAATCTCAATCACAAATTTGCAAAAACTGAGTGAAAAGTAAAATAGAATTTCAAATCTTGAAGACATTGTTGCAGATCTGCACAAAAAAGGGTAATAAAGTTGTAAAAATGTAAGAAAAGATCTCTTAAAAACAACTAAGATGCAGGAAAAAATAATTCATCACCTGCAAGGTAATGCAAAGATGAATAATGTGAGACTAATAGGCATCAACAAGACAGAAAGAGTCAATATAAATGATATAAAAGGAATATGGAGCCAGGCGTAGTGGCGCATGCCTATAATCCCAGCACTTGGGAGGCTGAGGCAGGAGGATAGCTGTGAGTTCAAGACCAGCCTGAGCTACAAAGTGAGCTTAAGGCCGGCCTGAACTGCATAGTGAGACCCTGTCTCAAAAAGACAAAAAAAAAAAAAAAAAAAAAAAAAAAAAAAAAAAAAAAAAAAAAAAAAAAAAAAAAAAAAAAAAAAAAAAAAAAAAAAAAAAAAAAAGAATATGGGCAGAAGTAATAGCAGAAAACTCCCCAAATATGAGGAAACAATTCAACATTCAGGTAACAGAAGCATACAGAATGCCAAATAACTTCAACCCAATTAAAAACACATTGAGACATGTAATAGTCAAGATACCAGAAATCCAGCACAAGAATAATATACTGAAAGTCGCTAGATAAAAGAAACAGATCATATTCAAAGGAAAACCCATGAGAATAAAGTCAGACTTCTTCACAAACCATGAAGGCAAGGAGAGGATGGAGCAGAGTACTTCAAGTCCTCTATGAAAACAAATTCCAGCCCAGACTACTATACCCTGCAAAACTATCTTTCAAGTTTGATGGAGAAGTGAAATTCTTCCATGATGAAGAACAACTAAAGAATTTCACGATGACAAAGCCAACCCTACACAGACTACTAAAAGATGTTCTAGAGAGGGGCCACAATTACCAGAATTCCATGAATATGGCAAACAAACACAGGAAAAAAAAAGGAGTAAACAATGGCAGGTAAATAACATGTTGATCATAAAACAATACATCTCAATTATAACCATCAATGTAAATGGACTCAATTCACCAATTAAGAGAAATAGTCTGGCACAGTGGATTAGGAAACAAAATACAACAATATGCTCTATACAAGAAACATACTTAACTCATAAAGACATTAATAGGCTGAAAGTCAAAGGATGGAAAACAATACTACATGCCCCAGCACCTCAGAACAAAGCAGAGGTAGCAATCATGTTCTCAGATAGTCTCAACTTTAATCCAAGAATGATCAGATGAAATAAAGAAGGCCACTATATACTGGTTAGGGGAAAACTTCAAGAGGAAGAGGTAACACTCGTAAATGTGTATGCACCAAATACAAGAGCACCCAACTATATAAATGGACATGAAAAATCTAATATCCAATACCAAAATCTTAACAGGAGACCTTAACACCTCCTTATCCCCAAAAGATAGGTCAACCAGACAAAAAATTAGCAAAGAAGTAGCAGAACTGAACCAGAGCTTGGAACAAATGGACCTGGTGGACATATACAGAGTGTTCCACCCAACCACAGCTGAATACACATTTTTTTCAGCTGCACATGGGTCACTTTCTAAAATAGATCACATACTAGTCCATAGGTCATGCTTAAGTATATGCAAGAAAACAGAAATTATACCATGCATATTATCTGACCATAGTGCAATGAAAATGGAAATAAACAACAAAAGAAACCAGAAAGAAAAAAAACCCTAAATACATGGAAATTAAACAACACCTTATTCAGCAGCCAATGGGTCACAGATGAAATTAAACAAGAAATTGAACAATATTTACAATTCAATGAAAATTCAAGCAAAACTTACCAGAATTTATGGGATGCAATGAAAGCAGTTCTCAGAGGGAAATTTATAACTGTTAGCTCACATATTAGGAAAACAGAACAGAAACAAAAAACACCCTAATGCTGCACCTCCAACATCTAGAAAAGGAAGAGCAAACCAGACCCAGAGCCCAAAGACAGGAAGAAATCATAAAGATTAAAGCTGAAATTAATTCAATCAAGATGAAAAAAGTAGTTCAAAGAATTAATGAAATAAAAAGTTGGTTCTTTAAAGATTAAATAATATTGATAATCCCCTAGCTAACCTCATCCAAAAGAAGAAAGAAAAAAATTAAATACAAGCGATAAGGAATGAAAAGGGTGTAATTACCACAGATCCAGTAGAAATTCAGAAGATTATCAATAGGTACTCTGAGAATCTTTACTCTCACAGAATAGAAGACACAGAAGAAATGGACAGATTCCTTGAAAGTTACAAATTACCAAAACTGAATCAAGAGGATACAACAACCCTCAATAACCCAATAACAGCCAATGAAATACGAAATGTAATAAAAAGCCGCCGACAAAGAAAAGACAAGGTCCTGATGGATTCGCAGCTGAATTCTACAAGAAATCTATGGAATATAAAATCCCAATACTCTTCACACTCTTCAATGAAATTGAAAAGGAAGAAGTCCTCCCAAAATCATTTCTGGAAGCAAATATTATACTGATACCAAAAAAAGGGAAAGATGCTGTTATAAAAAAAGAGAACTACAGGGCAATCTTCCTCATGAACATAGATACAAAAATCCTCAATAAAATCCTACAAATAGAATACAGCAAATTGTCAAGATTATACACCATGACCAGGTAGGACTCATCCCAAGGATGCAAGTATGGTTCAATATTCACAAACCTATAAATGTAATACACTATATTAATAGAACGAAAACTAAAAACCACATGATCATCTCAATTGATGCAGAAAAGGTTTTTGACAAAGTCCAACACTCATTCATGTTCAAAGTCCTACAGAAAATTAGAAAAGATGGCCTCTACTTCAATCTGATAAAAGCCATCTATGACAACCCAACGGCTAATATAATTGTAAATGGGGAAAAACTGAAATGTTTTGCTCTCAGATCTGGTATAAGACAAGGATGTCCTCTATCACCCCTCCTATTTAATATAGTTTTTGGAATCATTAGCTACAGTCATTAGACAAGAAGGGGAAATAAAAGGAATAAGAATAAGACGTTAAATTATCACTATTTGCAGATGACATGATATTTTACTTGGAAGACCCAAAAAACTCCACCAAGAAGCTACTGGAATTGATACACAAATTCAGTAGCATAGCAGGATACAAAGTCAGTACTCAAAAGTCAATAGCATTCCTCTACACAGATAACAAACACACTGAGAGGAAATTAGTGAAACAATACCTTTACAATAGCACCAAGGAAAATGAAGTACCTTGGAATTAATCTAACGAAAGAAGTCAAAGATCTTTTCAAGGAAAATTACAGTACTCTGAAAAAAGAGATCGGAGAGGATTTCAGAAAGTGGAAAGATAATCCCTGCTCCTGGAAATGAAGAACCAGCGTTGTGAAGATGCCCATACTCCCATGCACCGATTTAATGTAATCCTTATCAAACTATCACCAGCATACCTCCCAGACCTAGAGAAATCATTCCTAAAATTTATGTGAAACCAGAGATGGCCTAGAATAGCAAAGGCAATACTGGACAACAAAGACAAGGTGGTAGGTATTAAAATTCCTGACTTGAAATTATACTACAAGGCTACTGTGATAAAATCAGCATTGTATTGGCAATAAAATAGACCTGAGAATCAATGAAATATATTAGAAGACACAGAAGCCTCTACAAACACACTGAGCCATCTAATGCTTGACAAGGGGGCCAAACATGCTCACTGGAAGATAGATAACCTCTACAACAAATGGTGCTAGAAAAACTGGGTCTCTACATGCCAAAAACTAAAATTTGACCCAGGTCTATCACCATGCACTAAGCTAAAGTCAAAATGGATTGAAGATCTAAACATTAAAACAGAAATAGTAAATATCCTGGAAGACGAAGTAGGAGAAAATCTTGAAGACAAAGGGGTAGTCAAAGAGTTCATGAACAAAGATCAAATCACATGAGTAACACTTGGAAGAATTAACAACTAGGACCTCCTCTTATTGAGAAATTTTTGCACATTAAAAGAAATTGCCAACAAAGTGAAAAGACAACCCACAAATTAAAAAAAAAAAAAAATATTTACTAAGACACAAAGTTCTACTCTCTAGTATTTATTTATTTATTTATTTTTATTTTTATTTTTTTTTTTTGGCAGAACCGGGGGAACTCAGGCCCTTGCACTTACCAGGGAAGTGCTTATCCCACTGAGCCATCTCCCCGGCCCCCATCTAGTATTTATAAAGAACTAAAAAATATTAGGCCCTCAAATTTAAAGACCCAATCTAGAAATGGGCATCCGAGACAAACACACACTACTCAGAGGACAACATTAAAGAAGTGAATAAACATATAAAAAAATGTTCCACATCACTAGCCATCTGTGAAATGCAAATTAAAACAACACTAAGATATCATCTCATCCCAGAAATAATGGCTAACACAAAGAAATCAACAAACAACAAATGTTGGAGAGGCTGTGGGAAAAAGGAACCCTTCTCCACTGCTGGTGAGAATGTAGACTGGTGTGGAGACTTCTTTAAAAAACTAGGACTGGAAATCCCATTCAAACCAGCTATCCCCCTACTGGGAATTTTCCCAGAGGAACTGAAAACAACCTATGATAGTGATATTTGTGTACCTATGTTTAATAGCATCACAATTTGCAATTGCCAAATCTTGAAAACAACCAAGATGTCTGTCACATGAGGAATGGATGAAAATGATGTGGTGTTTTTATACAATGGAGGATTACTCAGCTATAACGAATGATAAAATTGAAGCCTTCATATTTAAGTGGATGCTACTTGAAGATATACTCATAAGTGAAATAAACCAGACCCACATGTGTAAGTATCATATAGTCTCCCTAGTATAAGAACTCCAAAGAAGAAATAAAAATAGAATGGTATAGCATAACTGAAAGGAAAGTGAGAACTTGAGGATTAGACAATGAAGAGAGGGCAAAGATAAAAGCTAGGAAACATGACTGGGGCAAACCCATACATTTATATATACAAGATGGGTAAGGCAATGATCCTGAGAATCTTCAGCAGGTTTTTGAAACTAGCAGTTAATTGGTAGGATGCTCACCCTGACTAAGTAACTATATATGCTGATATCTGTGAACTAAGCAACTGCACTGAAGATAGCAATGTGTAATAATAGGGTCACACTTGGAATGCCTGTCATTCTGGTCTTCTAAATACATACTGCTTGTCATGACATACCAATTACTGCCATACTGTCTGTCAAGTATATGCATGTTTAAAGTAAAAAAGGTAACAAATAAAAAAAAAAGAGACAAGAAAAAAATGTTACAGGACTGTCCTGCTACAATGCTGTATGTAGTTAGATTTCTAAATTTCTGTTCAAAATATGTAATTGCTTATTCCTATTTTTTAAATATATTTTTATAGTTTTAGTTTTTTCTTCATATTCTGTAGGGACTTAAAGTTGAACATATCAATACTTGATGGAAAATACCTGTTCCATGTTATGCCTATGATGCTTGATGTTCAGACAGATAGTGAGGTTAAGCTCAACTGCCTATATTGTAGGGTAATAACAATAAGCTTCTCTTCTGGAGGGTTAACTACCTAAGTTTTCAGACAAAAAAAAAAAAAATAGAGAAAAAGGAGGGCTGCAAGGACAGCCAACATTTTGACCCTAGCCTTTCAAGGTCAGTGAAGACTCAACATAGGAGAACCTGACCTGTAATACCATGTAACTCAGTTGTGTCCCAAATTTTCTGATAAAGGAGATTATGGGGTCACAGGGGAAAGTGATCAATGATGTAGGATGTGCCTAAGGAGAGTCACATGGAGAGAAAACATTCTTTCTCAACTTATAAGAAGAAATGTTGTTCTTCTTAAAAGGTTCTTCTATGGCTCATAGTCTCAGAAATTTCAGTTCATGGTTAGATGATCCCAGTGCCTTTGGGTCTGGGGCAAAGTAGAACATTATGGCAGAAGCAGGTGGCAGAGGAGGGCTGTTCACCTCATGGACAGTGCTAAAAGGCACAGAAAGTGGGTGGCATCCCTTGGTCCCTTTCTAGGGCACCCCTCAGTGAACTAAGACCTCCCCCAAGGCCCACCTCCTAAACGTTCAGCCACCTCCCAACAGCGCCGTGCTGACGACAAGCTCTTAGCATATGGGGTCTTTGCAAGATATTCCAGATCCAACTACAAAATGTGGTAGCACCTGCTGGCCTTAGAAAACACTATTTTTCTCCTCAAGGAGAAGCCGCCCCAGGACCAGGATGTTAAGGAAAAAGGTTTTGGGAAAGCTGAAAGTACCAGGGAAATCTAATCAGAGAGTAAAATTCAGAACTAAAAAATCTACTTCACAGACCACTTAAGAGGAACAGGCATCAGAGATCCAGTAAAAATGTTGATTTTTAATGAATGTCTGTGGCCTGAAACTTGGACATCACACTACAGAGAGCTTTGTGTTTGATGCAATCACTAACTCCAAGTGCCCCATGTGAGCTGGAAGACTTGCTCCTTGTAGTACCTCCTAAGGCCCTGCCTTCCCATTGGCTCGTGGTCACTTGCAGATATGTGTGGGTTTTCCACCCAGATAAAGTTAGAGAAAGCCAGGGCCTCAGGTACCTATAGCCAATGTCACTGCGAGGCCCATGTGCCACAATCCGTGTCCAGAGGCAAAGGAGGCTGGAGTTGGAATGCAGAGCTGTCTTCTCTGAGATTCCAATTATGGCTTACAGGAGCATCTGCTAATCAGAACAGCTAACATTTATTGAGTACTTAATGTGGACCTGGAACTGCATTAAATATTTGACATTCATTATCTCACTTAATCCTCATGATCTCTATTATCTTCGTTGATAGATGAGGAAATTCAGGATTAGAGAAGTAAAGAACTTGCCCAAGGTCACGTGGTCACATAGCTGTGCAACATGGGTCTAAACCCAAGTGCAACTGTCCAATGTCATGTATTTATATCCTTATTGGCCCCCACTGGCAGGGAGACTGCATAACACAAGATCTGACAAACTTCAATAAAGAAAACCAGGCCATCTTATACATAAAGGACAACTTCCTTTATCTCTTATATCTAGGTAGTAATACTAAAATTGAAACTAACAATAAAGATGATGCTTGTTGTAAATTCACATGTGGCTGCTTTAAAAAAAAAAAAAAAAACTTCTGGAAATGTTTGACAGTGCTGGCTACAATTTATTAAAATACATAAAACATACCAAACCAGTCAATTTCTCTACTGGACAAGTAGCAGTCACACTACTTTTGTACTAAGAAGTTCAGAAATTAACTACATTGACCACATCTATTGAAGAGTTCTAAAGTCATGGATGTTTAGGATCTTTTTATATAGAGACAGAGACAGATGTAGAGGTAGAGGTAGGGGTAGAGGTAGAGATAGAGACTTGCTTCTTTGAAATGACTATAGCTTTCATCAAATGAGAATGGTTTCTGCTTAAAGAAAGCAGAAAGCGCATAACATAACACCACTTCTGTTTTGCTTTAATTTACATTTTGCTAATTATCAGCAGCAAATGTGCCTTCCTACAGAATGTTGCTTTTTCAGGCTAGCACATCGGTTTGTTTTCTCTGAGTATAAATCAGTTGAGTAAGTTGTGGAGTGTTTGGACGCTAACAGGAAGTGAAAATGTGCTCATGGGCAACCAACACGAAGCCAATCAGCTGTGCGTAACACCAGATGTGGTGTTCTTTGAAGAGGCTGAGAAATCCCTGGCCCTGTGGAACTGAGGACATACTTATAAACACATGGGCGTATAAGATGTAGTAGATTTTTCGAGGCAGCTGACAAAAGCACAAACAGAAAGATACAAAATCAAACTAACTGCAAGACTTTAAGGACATGCAAAATGCCACAATGATTAAAATGAAGATACAACTAGTAAACAGAAACTTTTGAGCAAGCTTTATACAAAGCCCTCCTAGGATGCAAAAGCTTATGAAAGATAATCCCTAATATGTAGTCTAAGTTAAGGACAGGCTGGTACTTGATAATTTTTTTCATGTTAAATATGCCAAGAGACATGCACAGCTCTTTATCAGCAGAGATCCAGAGTGAACTCTGATTTTCTTTCAACAAGCTGGAAAGATTTAAAAGTTCTTGGTTTCTTTTTGTGAAATAAATATCATTGCTTTTCTACATATTGGAGGACAAGAATACTGTATATCAATTATCTTTCATTCCATGCACTTCTGAATATATTTTTTTGAGCAGAGAAACGTAGACATAAAAATCTTAATATGTATGCTAGAGTAAATAGCCATATATTAAATTATGCCAAAGCAAGACATTAGATTTCTCATGACCATAAAGGAAACATCACTATGTATTGACACAGAAACAAAATTAAACTGTTACAGTGTGGATCTTAAATATCCCCACAGGTTCATGCGTTGGAAGCATTTTATCCCCCCTGATGGTGCTTGGAAAAGGGCAGACCCCTCAGGAGGTGGTGCCAGGGGAAGGGAGAGGGTCAGGAAGGAGATAGTGGAAACTGAGTCCCTTCCCCTCCATGCTTAAGCCACGATGAAACAGATCTGTCCCATCACACATGCCCGTAGCATCCTCTCTTGTCACAGGCCAAGAGGTCACAGCCTGAAACCTCCTAGAACTGTGAGCCAATGTAAACTCTTCTTCCTTCTAAGGTGATTTTCTCGGGTGTTCTTTGACAGTGATGGAAAACTTAGCAACACATAAAACATGAATATAAAGCAAATTATTTAATTTACAGAAGAGTCTGAACATGCCAGTCTGTCTTTCAATGCAGCGTGGCTTCATTTCATTTTGTATCCAAAAGTGCAGAAAATAGCTGCCTTAGCAGTGTGTCTCTCAAGCCAGCCAGCCCTTGCTAAGCCATCCTCCTTCAAGGAGCTCCATGCTGGCACCTAAGAGTTATGGCTAAACGTGGGCATTGTGTCCCATCTTCAAGCTCACTACCAGGGCACCAGCGCTGCCCAGGTGCCTATGAGTGTGATCAACTGCAAACACAAATTAACTTGAAAATGCTGAAGTCTTTCACTGTGTAGATTTTACATGTCAGCTTCAATAGGAAAACTCCGAAGTACAATCTACTTAATTTTTACTCATGCATGTAATATTCGACAAAAATAATTCTAAGAGCAATATGGTTTTAAAACTCTGATTATCTGCTCCAAACCTCCACAGGGACAAGCGTACCTCTGACTTAGAACTCCATCTTCTTTTGGCTCAAGAACAGTGTCAGAATTTTGATATCTTATTTACTCTATGTGCAAAAATCCCGCCTCTCTGTGTATGTGTGATTGATGTGCTCTGTGGAAGACAGTAGTTTGATAAACACTTCAAGCATATTCTTGAGTCCATGAAAATTTTCCTTTGCTTTTCCCATTCTCTGTAATAAATAGAATTACAAGAAAGGGCCCATATAAGAATCAAAAAAAAGTAAGGGAGTGGGGGAAAAAAAAGAAATCAAGGTATTTCATGTACAGATACATATTCCCTATAATGAATGCAGTCATTATGCACAGCTAAATTGTACCAATAAACCTAAATTTAAAAAGAATCACTACAAGCTGAAAGTATCTAAATGCTTTCAAAGTTGAATACAAAAGTTTGGGGGACTAAATGCTATTGTAAAATTCAAGCAATTAAATCCTTGAAGGCATACTTCATTCACTGTCAAAAACAGTTCTTTGGAGCTGATTTGCATAACCAAGCAAGAAAATAAAATCTCATTTCCCTTGTCTACCTTGACATGAACCTTCTCAGCAGCCAGTGACACTCAGCTAACCAAGTAACTAACCTGCTGTAAATGGCAGAGAAGTTGCCTGCGATGGCACACCTGTGATTTAAAACAAAAAGAATTCAGAAATTAAATGCACAGAATCCTGTGGAGAACTTAGAAAATAAATTTATCTTATTACTTTACGTTTTTATTCTGTTGAAAATGTGACACTTGTGCATGGTAACAGAGAACAATTCAAATGGGCCTGAAAGGATCCAGAGTAAAATCTTGATCTCCAGTCACTTGCCTTCCATTCCCAAAGTTAACCATGAGTGGCTGTTACTGGGGCATCCTCCCAGATAGTCTACATAGAGATAAGCACACACTTGCACACGCGTGTGCTTCTGACACAAGTGATAGCACAGCACCCGCGTGACTGTCACCCCGCTGTCCACCTCTAGTGTGACTTGGAGGTTAACCTTTTCCTGTATTGTCTGAGCCAAGTCACTCTGCACAGTTGTTTAGTAATTTATGGATACAGGACCAATCGCCTATGCGATTTTAGTCACTTGCTATAGTGAATTCAAAAAACATGCTGCAATGAATGTTCTTCTAGAAGTGGCTCTACACATGCATATATATTAGATAAATTCTTAAAATACATTTATTATTCAAAAACATGTTTAACAGGAAATTTTTGACATTATTCAATTGTTTCAACCAAAGACTACTGAAAAAAGGTTCATAGTTGTTCAAAGAATCAAGAGTGATTTCTTCCTGCACAAAGATAATGTAGACATGAAATGAAAACTTCTTTTAAGAAGTGTAATTTGGGGGGTTGGGGGTTTTGTGGGCAATGTTGGAAGATCAGAAAGAACAATAGGATAGTTCTTATCATTTGAGGCCTAGTGACTCATTAAGGTCTCCACAAGAAACACCATTCAAAATGGAAATCCACAAAGCTGGATTCTTCCTTGGAGCTTTTCGCATTGCCCCTACTGTAGGCTGGCCTGAAGTGAAAAATTATATATATATAATTTTTTTTTTCTCTTCTAAATCACAAACAATGGTCTGAGCAGAGAAAAATTCCTGCATCCAGATCTGAGACTCCTTATTCCTCAGGGGTCCCCCTGAAGCCTTGAAAAGAGATAAGAAGAACTCTGACACATGCCCCCCTGAGAGGCCATTCTGCAGGCAGAGCCTAACTTTCCCCTTAACACCCACTGCCATGGCAAAACTCTACCGGCTTAGCTGAGAATCCCCAAAATTTCGAAGTAGCACTTTAATGAAGGAAGGGCCTGGGTGAGAATAATGTTTTCATGAGATAAAATGTAAAACCCCATCTATTCTTTTTTTACTTACACACAAATAATTAAAATTACCCCACACATTTTTCTAGCCAGTTGCCAAAACCCTGCGATCTAGTTTCTGTCTTGCTCTCTATGGCGGTGGATGCGGCTTCCTTCAAGGCAACTCAGGACAGCATCTGGCTTACCTCATGTGTCACTGAAATGCAGGCTCTGAAAGGCAGCCTGAAGATGACATTGGGGGAGGAGGACCAACGTGGGGCAGGAGGGACAGGGAGGCAGGAGCAGGAGGAGATGGCCGTGTGGTGCTGATGCAAATGTGCTCCCTGGGCTTCGCTGCTGGCACACCGAGTGGACGCCCAGCCATCTGAATCTGGGCCAGCGAAGTTGGCGCATCTTCTGCTGGCAGAGCAGGAGCCCGGCGCAGCGTCCTGCTGCTGCTGCTGGCATGGCTACAGCTGTCTTTCTTCATCCACTCTCGCCACCACGGCAGCACACTCAACAGGTGTTGCCAGGGACACCGTGTGTTTGGCAGCTGTCAACTTTCAGTAATCATCTCCGTAGCATATCCCTGTCTGTTCTCCACCCAGCTCTCCCCCTGCCCCCACTCCCAGCACCACTGGGCCTCTGCAAAGGGCAGAGTCTGGCAGAGATGTTGGGGGACAAGACATGATAAGGTTTTCTACGAGACACAAGCTTCGGGGTTAACCCAACTGTTCTTTCTTATTCCTCTGCTTGCGGTCAGCTGTTTTCTTCCCCCACATTTTTTATTAGGATGAGTTGATTATATAAATTAATGGCTTTCATTCTGGCAGATATGTACATGCACACAATGCACTTTAATCATCCTCCCTTCCCCCTTAGTTTTACATTTTTGGAGGGATTCAACATGTACATTGTAGTATGAGCACATTTATGTTCCCATTGCCTGCCCTTGCACCCTCTCTCTCCCCCTTCTTCCCTTCCTGTGGTCTAACAATAGTCTCTGGTTGGAATTCCTGGGTGTCTCAGTGCACGCCAAGGAGAAACAGTGGCACAGTTGAGGAAGATAGACAAGAAGACAAGAGCTGGGTGAGGTGGTGGCCCATTGGCTGATTGGAGGAGATGTGAAAGCGAAGTTTTATAAAGGATTATTATGTGGTATGCATAGATACCTGCAGATGACCCCCAGATCAACAGTAGGGGCATTTATTTATACCCTTGTAAAGTTAGTATCACATGACACAAGGTTGCCTAGTGACTAATAGCGGACGTTGTCCAGGCAGGATGCTTTTTTCAAGCTGAGGGAGCTTGACTGCTTTAGGTACTGTGGTTCTGCCCTGCTCTCACATACATAACCAATTTCCAGCTTGAGCAGCTCCCAACAGTCTCCCTTCTTCTCTCCTTTTTTCCTAGTACATGTTTTCAATACATAATAAATATATTCATCATAAGGAACATTATCTATACATATAACATATTAATCCTTTTTACTTCGCTTTCCCATCTCCTCCTTTCCAATTCTCCTATCCCTAAGTTCTTCTTCATGTCTACAAACTGTACCTTTCTGCTTCTCTTTTATTTTGCTCTATAAATTATTTACACTTTAGCTTCTCACCTAAAAGAAACTATATGATGCTTTAATCTTATGTGTCTGGCTTATTTCACTTAGTGTAATGGCCTCAAAACATATCCATTTTCCTACAAATGACTCAAATTTATCCTTCTCTATCACCACGTGGTACTCAACATTGCATAATACAGCTTGTTTCCTTTGTCCAATCATCATTGCTGAGCATGTAGGCCACTCCCCAAACTTAGCTGTCCTGAATTGTGCTGCTATGTAACAGATATGCATGCATTGCTGTAATTTGATGCCTTGAACTCTTTTGGGAAGAAGTATAGGTTGGTCAGATGAGATTTTCATTTTCATTTTTTGAAGAATCACCACACTGATCTCCACACTGATTGTACTAGTTACCATTCTTACCAACAATGTAGAAGCGAGCATTCCCCTTCACGAGCTTGCCAGCATTTGTTGTTTCTTGAGATCTTGATGACAGCTGCTTCTACTGGAATAGGATACAATCTTGTTTTGATTTGCATTCTCAAATAGCCAAAGGTGCTGCACATTTTTCATGTACTTAGTGGTCATTGTGCTTCTTTTGAGAAGTGTGTTAATATCTAGGTCTTTGATTCATTTGGTTTAATTTTAGTACAGAATGTGGGTCTATGTACCTTCTACATGTATATAACTACTTTTCCCAGCACTATTTGCTAAAGAGGCTATCTTTCTTCCATCATACGTTTTAGCCTCTTTGTCAAAGATCAAATGGCTGAATGTTTTTGACATTGTTTGCATTCTTAATTCAGTTCCATTGATCCATGTGTCTGTTTTGCACTGGTACAGTACTGTTATTATTGTAGCTTCATAGTGCAACTTGAAATCCGATATTGTGTTGCCTCCTGCTTTGCTCTTTTTTTTAATTTATTTTTTATTTTATTGAAGTACAAATGTCAATCAGACAGTTTCAAGACACCTTAACAAGACAGATTCGTTAAATTAATACATCACAAACTGTTTTCATAATGTTTTGGTATCATACAAGGTACATACATGATATTATATTTACAGATATTATTTTAGCAGATGTCTCTTATCAGTGAATTAAGAGTGTAGCTGCTTGCTTATCTTATTTTTTATACCTGAATTATATCAAAAATTCAAAAATTATTTTCCTAGTGGATGACCGTAGTACTAGAAGCCGACATAATATCCTGTCCAACCACCATTAGTGCAGCTCTCCCCTCTCATAGGGTTATGTAGAAGCACGGCGTTATCTATCCCAACTGTACACACATCATGATTTTTTCTTTCTATACCCCTTCCTTTGTCTACACCTGTCAAAGGTGGGCACTCCATTGTTATTCAACTTACTTAGGTGCTTGAACTCAACACCACAATCCATCACAGTCCAGCATTCCACAACAATAGTGAGTTATTCAAAGAAGTTGTTGACCATAGCCATTTACAGCTCAACTTAATATTATGGCCCCGCGATGTATACTTCATTTTTATACTTTTCTGCTGGATGGTTAAGATCTAGATAGAACAAGACTTATATACCAACACATGAACTTTATATTTCTTATGTGGTCAGTGAAGTCCTCTCAGGGTTTATCTTCTAGTCCTGTACATTATTCTGTAGATCCTTTGTCTGTGTCATCCACGTGGATGAGTCATGGCCAATGCTTGACCAGTTTGCTCTCCGTGAGAGCTTGAGAGAAAGTTTTCTCTTCATGTGACTCTCCCCAGGCACACTATAGACCTTCACTCTCTTTCCTCCGTGGCTCCATAATCTTGTTCAGAAAATTTGGAGCTCACCTGAGTTTTATGATGTTGCAGTACAGGTTCTCCTATGTTGCTTTGCTCTTTTTGCTTCAGATTGCTTGGATTCTTTTGGATCCCTTCTAATATCCACGTATGTTTTATAATTTTTTGCTAGTTCTGTGCAGAATGTTGTTACCTTTTTATGTGTTTGTTACAGGGTCTCACTGCACAGGGTCTCAGACTCATAGTGGTCCTCCTGTTTTCAGTCTTCCCCACACTAGGATTACAGGCCTGTACCACCATGCCCAGTCTCTATAGCCAGCTCGGCATGCCTGGGGGTGGTGCCAGTGCCAGCATATGGTACCAGCAGTCAAACCATGGTCCCTGCACTTGCCTGAGCAGGCATTTAATCCACTGAGCCATCTCACCAGCTCCTGTTTTTACTAATTGGATTGGAATTACCTTAAATCTATGTATCAATTTGCTAATACCATCATTTTAACAGTATTGGTCCTGCCTACACAGGAAAAGGTGATGTCCTCCTATTTTCTGATATTCTCTTGGCTTCTTTCACAGAGTACTGTAGTTTTCATTGTAGAGGTCTTTTACTTCCTTGCTTATTTCCTGTGTATTTAATCTTAGGAAGCTACTGTGGATGAGCTTGCTTTCTGACTTCTTTCTTTGTGTGTTCCTTTGTGTTAAGTGTATCTTGTATTTTGCTACTTTGCTGGATTTGCTTGTCAGTTCTAAAAGTGGTTCAGGTCTTCTAAGTAAAGGATCATGCCATCTGCAAAAAAAGACAGTGTGACTTCTTCCTTTTCATCGTGTCTCCCATTTATTTCATTATCTTGCCTGATTGCTTTAGCCAAAGTTTTGGTACTGTATTGAGCAGGAAGAGTGCAAGTGGATACCCTTGTCTTGTCCCTGATTCTGAAGGAACTGTTTTCAGGCTTTCCCAATGTTGGCAGCAGGTTAAAAGTGACTTTTATCATTTGGTATGGAATCCCTCTATACCTGTTTTCATCAAGGATTTGCTCTGAGTGAATGTTGGATTTTTATTTTCTGATAAAAATCATGTGAATTTTTTGTCCTTGCTTCTGTTTGTATGATGACTTCTGTTTGTGGATTTGCATATGTTGAACCATACTTTCATCCCAGATGCCAACTTAGTCAATGTTTCTAATGTTTGTTACATTCTGCTTGCCAATATCTTGTTGAGGATTATTGCATCTATATTCATTAAGGGGATTGGGATGTGGTTTTCTTTTTTTATTATTATTAAATCCTTGTCCAGGTTTGGCACCAGGGAAACGCCAGCTTCCAGGAATGACTCTGGCAGTGCTCTTTCCCCTTTGATGTCATGGAAGAGTTTCTGGAGTGCTGGTGCTAGACCTTCCTGGACGTTCTGACAGTATGTGGTGAACTCATCAGGTCCCGTGCTTAGTGGGAAGGTTTTCGTTTTTTGTAATGCCTCTGCTTCACTACCTACTATTTCACTACCTGTCAGTTTTTAGTATCTTTTGGTTTAATTTTGGTGATTCATATGTGTCTAGGAATTTATCCATTTCTTTTAGGTTCTCCAATATATGGGAATATACATTTTTGCCATTTCAATTGTGATTTCACCTTTCATTCTTAATTGCACTGATATACTTTCTTTCTTTTTTCTTTGGTAAGCTTGGTTAACATTTTGTTAATCTTGTTTGTCCTTTCAAAGTGCCAACTCCAACTCATTAATTCTTTCTATTACTTTTTGGGTTCAATTTCATTAATTTCTGTTCTGGTTTTTATTTTTCTTTGAGACAATGTCTTGCTATGCACCCAGGCTGGCCTCCAGCTCAGTGGAATCCTCCTGCCTTAGCCTCCTAAGAGCTCTTCTCTGACCTTTATAATTTCTGTCCTTCTTCTAGTTTTGGATTTAGATTGTTCTTGTTTTTCTAGGTTATTGCGATGCATCACAAGGTTCTTGATCAGGACCACTGTGCTCTTTTGACATGTGTGTTCACAGCCACAAACATTCATCTAAGAATGACTTCCATTGTTTCCTGTATGTTTGGAGATCTTGTGCTTCCACCCTCATTTGATTCTAAGAACTTTTTTTTTTTGTCTTTTTGAGACAGGGTCTCACGATACAGTTCAGGCTGGCCTTAAGCTCACTTTGTAGCTCAGGCTGGTCTCGAACTCACAACAATCCCCCTGCCTCAGCCTCCTGAGTGCTGGGATTACAGGCCTGCACCATCATGCCTGGCTTGATTCTAAGAACTTTTAAGCTTCTTTCCTAATTTCTTCTGTTATCTATTGATTTTTCAATACTCTATTCTTTAATTGCCATGTGTTTATGTAGTGTCTACAGTTTCTTTTGTTGTTCATTTCTAGCTTCATCTAATATGGCTCAGCAGTATATAAGAATTAATTTCCATTATTTTATATTTATTTAATTACTCTTTCTGGCCTATGAAATGGTTTGTTTTGAAAAAAGATCTAGGGCTTCTGAGAAAAAATGTATGTCCTGTTGTTATTGGGTGAGACACTTTGTAGATATCCATTAAGCCCATTCATTCAGTGTTGGAGTTCAGTTCTGATATTTCTTTTCTTTAAAAATCTGTTTTGTTTTGTTTTATGTCTAGTTGATCTGTCTGATTGTGAAAGTGGAGTACTGAAGTTCTCTGCTATGATTGTATTGGTGTCCTTCTGTCTTTTTATGCCCAGTAGTTTTTGTTTTATGAAGATAGATGCATTGATATTTAGAGCATATGTATTTACAATTGTCATCTTTTCCTATTTTATTGTTCTCTTTACCAGAATGTGGTCCCCATTTTTGCCTCTTCTGATCAGCCTTGGCTTGAAGTCTGTCATTTCTGAAAATAAGGTGGCTATTGCTCCTTGCTTTTGGCTCTGACTACTCTTGGTTTTTGTTTTGTTTTGTTTTTAGTTTATTTATTAATTTTATTGAGAAACAAACAGCAATGAAACAGTTTCAAAACCGATTAGTAGGACAGTTTCAATAATGAATACATTGCATATTATTGTCTTCTTAGTGGTTATTCACAGTTCAAGATGCAGACATGATATCTTGTCCACAAACACTACTAGAACAAATCTTTTTATTCATTGAATTAAGAGAATGTAGCTGCTATCCTATTTTGTATATACAGATACAAAATGTTCCTTCATTTGTATCCCCTTTTTTGTTTAGTTTTGTCAGAAATGGGTATTCATTGCCATCCAAATATTGTAGGTGTGTGAATTCAGCAAAATATTCCAGTAGTCCATAATAGTAGTGGGTTATCTGTAGGGCTGGCAAAGTCAAAAGTTGTTAACTTGAGCCTTTTACCACTCAGCATATTAATATGGCTTTACTTTTTATACCTTGTTTTTATACTTTTCTGCTGAATAGTTAAGACCAAGATATAACAAGAAATGTAACTTTTGTATCTGACAAGGTCAGTCAAATCCCCTCAGGATTTATCCTGAAACCCTGTGCCACAGTTTGTACATCCTTTGTCAGTGTACTCTTGGTTTTTTAATACAATCTGCTAGTTTGTGTCTCTTTATTGGTGAGTTAAGACCATTGACATAGAGAATTGTTATTGTAAGGTATTTCCTGAGTCATGTAATTGCATTATTTTCTAGTGCTGATTTTTTTTTACCTTTTCATTTTGTTTACGTATTCTGCTAGTTTCATGTATACTCTCCTTTGGGCTTTTTTGGTGCTTAGTAATCTCCCCTTCTCTGTCTTGTTTAAAGTGCTGGTTTAGAGGTCAAGTCTTTCTTTGGAATTCCTTTGTCATGGAAAATTTTTACTTCTCCATCAACTGTGAAATCTAATGTTTTAGGATTTATCTACCTAAATATAGAATACATTTAGCATTAGGTATTCAGCATATATTCACGATTCTTTTCCTCACCTACATCCTCTCAGACTTTATTCTTGAAGCTCTAGTCCTTAACATCTGTCTCCGCATCTTAAAGACATGAGGCCTTGCTCACTTTCCCCTCTTGGTGGGTACTTGGTGTTGTTTGGCTCTGAGACTTCCTTCTCACTCTTATCGAAGTCAAAGCCAAAGAACACACTGTCCCCTGCAGATCTGGAAATGATGCCAGCCACTTTAATGTTCTGAAAACACAGAAATCTACAGTTATTTGTGGTATCCATGCTTCTCAAACATTAGAAGCCACTAAATGTACATCAGTGAAGAAATAGATGGTGTTGCATAAAGCAAGTTAAAGTAATTTAGTGGATTAATTAAGCACACTTTAAGGGGCTGGGGAGATGGCTCAATGGAATAAGTGCTTCCCTGGCAAGCACAAGGGCCTGAGTTCAATCCCTGGTTCTGGAAAAAAAAAAATTAAGCACACATAGCCCTTACTATGTACCAGATTTATCTACAAATATTAACTCAGTTCAGCTGTGAATAGCCCAGTGTAGTAGGCACTATCATTATCTTTGCTGATGAAGAAACTGAGACATAGAGAAGACAGGTCTCTCTATGTGCACAACGTGGAATCATCTCATAATGTGCTAGAGTATCACAGTATCCCAGAATTTACATAAAGGTAAGGAATACATGAAGAAATATGCTATTCATGAATACCCATGGGTAGTAAAAATTAAAAACAAGGACAGGAAGAGTACACACCAAGCACATGATGTTTCAAATGAACAGGAAGAAGGCTGGGACCAAAGGGGCATGGAGAATTTCTCTTGTGTATGGGATTCCTTTTATTTTATTTTTAAAGGGCAACATGCTACAACCAGTTCTAGGTAATGTATATGCTGATTTTAAGTGTGTTTCTATAGCAGTCCATATAATTTTAAATTGTAAAACAAAATTTGCATATGGAAAAGGACAGAAAAGGTATTTAAAATGTTTTACAAATAATAATTAAGCAAACAGTGTAACCACCATACTTGTTCAGAAAGAGGAGATGAGTAATAAGTGTCCCAGCAATGTAGAAACTGCCAGTCCTGGCCTCTTTCTGCTCCCTTTCCCAGGCAAGCACTCACCAGGGCTCTGTGATGCCCTCTGGCTTATTTCTCCTTAGGTTTCCACCAGTTTTGTCTGCAATTGCTCAGTGTGGTATGCCCATCCCATTTTCTGAAGAGCAGCAGGTAGACTCTTGTGGTGTGTATCCCCATGCGTCTTTCTTTGCTTAGTGTTGCATTTGTCTGATTTATCTGTGTGGCCCCTTGTTAGTTCTCACTGGAATGCCTTTCCTCCTTTGGTTCCCATCTTGACCACTGATTGATAGTTGCATTGGCTTCTTTAAAATCTTCACAGTTAAATGAAAAGGTTTTCTCCAGCAGATATCTAAGACACATATTCTTAGCTGGTTCTTCAGCTCTTCTTCTTAAAGAATAAGAGCAGTCCTAATTGCTATAAAAGACACTTTCCTTTGGACTTTTTATTTATTTTCTTTCATTTCTTCTTCATCTCCCTTAGTCTACAGGTTCCTTTTCACTGCTACTTCGTTTGCCTTTTCATTGTGCAGGATTGTAGTCAAAAACAGATTATCAAAGCCCCTGCCCTATCTATGTCCTTTGTCTTACACACAAGGAAATAAACATTGTGTTTTGCACAATTTAAAAACTGTAATTTTTAAATATACTTTGGTAGCCTTGAGACCTATAGATGGTGATTTGGACAATGGGATAGGAGTTTGAAATGCTCTGCTGTCTCTGGCAGTTGGTGAATTGTATGTGTAAGAATAAAGCCTTGACAGTGTTTCTCTGCAGGGTGAATTCAGTCTACATGTCAGTCTACATGACACACAGAGTGTCACAAAGATGTTGCCAAACATCTAAATAAAAATTTCCCCTCCTCATTATTAATTTCAATACAGCATTGATTTATTTAAGAAAGCTACCCCTGGTTCCACTGGTGGGGAAGAAAGAGCCCACAGAACAGTGCTGTTCGCCCCAGCACACACTGGTAATGGGGCCAAGCACAGAAGTATCTCTATAGTGTGAGAACTCAGCAATGCTGTAAAAAGTATCTTCTGCCTCTCCAACACTGCCATTAATATGTAAAAGCTTAAGCTTGCTAAAGGGATTATTGTACATCCTATCTGATGGTAAACTGGCACTGCAATGATTACTTGTATCTTTTTGTCATGTCCTCATGAAACATCTTACTCTTGAACAGTATAATTGCCCTCTTACTAATGTTAATGATTAAACTGGCATGCACGTGATGTGTTGCCTTAAATTGATGGATCATTTGCAATATCCAAAGTCCTGAATGTACACTTGACATAATGTCTATCATATCAAATACAAATATACATGTATGTGTTATACATATTACATAATATGCATGTATGCATCATATGTCAGGGTAACAAGAAGCACAAAACCCACAGCTAGGTTGTTTAATGTAGGAGTAGAGATGTCTTAATCTCTGCCTTTACTTCCCACATATTCTAGCTACTGGAGAGAAAATATCACATATCAAATAGTAACGTATGATGCATACATTGTGCTACTTTCCAGAAAACACTGTAACAAACATGCAAAATGTTGTCCCCATGAACAACTTAGTTGAAATTATGACACATAGCTCTACCATCTAGTTTGGACAGGCTACTTTGGTATTTTGGGTGAGGAAGTATACAGCAAACCTTGAGCATGAGTCTGATTGCTATATCTCTTTTGCCCTAAAATGGACCTCTTGGCCTGGGACAATCTGTGGTGCAGCAGAGACATGGAGGGTCTCCCAGACCAACTCCAGGTGTGCGGGCTCCAGGAAGGATGGGCACCATGCTCCCGGTGGGAAGGGCTGGACGCAGCTGCCCTCCTGGTGAGCTGGCTTCTCTGAGGAGTAGTGGCAGTTTAAGGGCTCAGTGTCCATGTTTGTTGCTGCCAGGCTGCACCCACCCACCAGTAGTAGGAGCTAGGTCAGACTTGATGAAAGGGATACAAGGCATTGGGTGGGGTGCAGCCTCAGTGTCTTCCAGTGACCAGGAGCCACTGAATGTCATCAGAGCAGATGAGGAGGAAGCTGAATGACATTGACAGGTGAGTTCAACTCCTGGGCTGTGTACAGTCCTCCGTCATGGCAGGTGCCCGATGGGTATCATGTACTTGCACTCAAAAGCACATAGGTGTCAGATCATTGCCCATAGTCATTCTATACTTCTTTCCCTGGGGTCCCTAGTCACCTGTCTCCTGGGCCCATTCTTACACAATTTAAGTATAATTAAGAGACCACAGGTAATGCCCATCATCTCCTCCCTCTACCTCCCATCTTCTGTTATTTCACCTTTGGTTAGCAAGCGTGATAGGATGACCCAGACTTTATAGCCAGGATTGCTATACTTGTCCATTTCCTGCTAAATCTGTGCACAATGTGCTAACTATATTCTTGGTACTGAGAACCAAGCGTACCCCTTTTCACTGCACCAGTGCCACTTGCTCATGCAGATAAACCCTCTCATAGCTTCCTGCAAGCCAGCCCTGCCCTGCTGCTACTCCACTTTGCTGCTCACTGTACCTCTTTGCTTCTGATGTTTATGCACTGCTACTCTAACCCCACTGCTCAGAGCTCCAGTGTATGCACTCCTGTCACCCTGCCCTAAGCTGGGAAGAGGTGAACTGCCAGTGAGTATGCCAGTGATGCTGGTGGCCCTTTCCTTCCCACAGAACATACAGCATGTGCACTGGGGAGATTGTCAGTTCTCACACTTGTTCACTCAGTGTTATCATTTCTCCAGGCTACT
This sequence comes from Ctenomys sociabilis, assembly GCA_004027165.1. Taxonomy (NCBI): domain Eukaryota; kingdom Metazoa; phylum Chordata; class Mammalia; order Rodentia; family Ctenomyidae; genus Ctenomys; species Ctenomys sociabilis. Next base: position 26,174 of record PVKA01000300.1, on the reverse strand, counting down.
CAGAGTTCTCATTAGCACTGTCTCTGGGAAGCTTCACAGTCCATTAAACCCTGTATCTTAAAAGATTGTTACCATTTCAATGAACTTTGTCTTACCTGAATATATGTCATACTCCCTTAATGTAATCTCTCAGGAACTGGTTCCTAGCATGCTCTTTTGACCATAGCTAATTCTACATGTAGTCTCTCTTCCCTTGATCAGCCCAGCACACTCCTAGCTCAGTTGTTCTGAGGTTGGACCTTTGTTATTGGCCTGGTTATGGGAAGGGTGGTACAGCAGTGGGCAGAGAGATAATGGACATGAACACAGTCCTATAGGATCTCATGCTGATCACTTCTTGGCCTTTTGGCTAAGATCAAGTGTAGGATCCCATGCTGACCTTTGTATAAAGTTCCACTACTTTTGTGATCAAGTCTTGAGCCCAGGTCTACCTTCTGTCTGTGTGTTCCTGGAAGACATGAGGGTGCCCTTAAGGGCTACGGAGCAGCCTCTGACTTTCTTTTTTTGCCTTGATTTTATCATTAGCAATCCTCAATTTTCTTCACTCAGCTCATTGGTGGTACTCAACAATTCTACAGTGCTCCAATTATTGCTTGAGACCTCTCAGACAATAGATGTATAATGCCTGACAGTGTATCTCTTCCCACCAGCTCCCTGATCACCAGTGACAAATTTTTAACAATTCCACTGGGGAAGTATACTAAGCACTGTGGACATTCCATCTGCTATGAAGACAGGGCTCTCATTATCAGTTGATTGATAAATGGTCCCATTCCACAATTCCCTTTAGATTCTGTTTTTTAGCACACCTATGGTATAAGCAGTCCTCAACTGGATTTCCCAGAAGCTCCCTCTGAGGTGAAGAGCTGCACACAGGAGGCTTACAGAAGAAGGATTTCAGGAGCTACATCAGAAAGAAATGGCAAAGAAAGGGTTGAGCAGAGGACAAAACTGCTTCACCATGAAGTTGTCATGGAGACGTCATTTGATTCAATAGAGAACTCTAAAACTAGAGTGGCCTTCAGAGTTGTTCAACATGAAGGCAGCATACCCAAGCTTTTGTGTCTCCACAGTTTCCAGTTATTAGCAAAAGATTTCCTGAGGAGATGGGTAACCTTGGATGAAGCATTTTCCAGTCACAGGTACACTTGCAAGCTGTTAGCAGGTAGTATTATCAGGATCAGTGTATGTTGACTCTGGACAAAGGAGCTGAACAGGATCCACAGTATCCATTGTACATGGCTCAGGTTTCCACATGATCTCTGCTAGTCTCCCATTCTGATATCTCTATCTTATAGTAAAGAACTAAGTTTTAAGGCAATATTTCCCTTTCTGAAATTCAGCTTACACAAGACAGGCATTATCATGTTTATCAGAAATGTGAACACCCCTTCAACAGTAGATTTCTTATTACTAAAATCAAGATTATTCTCTGAAGTCTACTAGGGAATATGGTCAGATGATTGTTGTAAGTTTATATATCATAAGTCTATTCTAACATTCTTACATCCGTGGGCCTATTGACCTCTTTTTTTCATGCCAAGGAAATTTGACATCTCTAGGTGGAGATGACAGGTGTGGATTTGGTCTCCTTATTTCAGGAGCCATCTTCAAACCCCAGTGTTAAGGACTTACCCCAGAGAACTCTTAGGCCAGCTCCCTGGGTATGTGACATGATGGCAAGCACAGACACACAAGTAAATTTTCCCGTGTCAGTTGGTGTAGACTCACATCCCATCCCTAATTCTAAAGCCCCCAAGTTCTTTCCTACTTGTATTCCTACATTTCCTGCCAATCCATTGCCTTATTTAGGGCAGTGGTGATGAACCTATGTCACATGTGCTGCAGAGGGCTGCTTATTATTGCTGAAAACTCTATAAGGCTCACTATCAGTGTCCTATAGGAACAGAATCAATATTAAATGTATGTGAAGTTAAACAAAGTGATTTATCAAGCAGGCTTACAGGATCAGAAGCAGAAGAGTCACAGTGGTTGTCAGTGGGAGCAGAGGCAGAAGAATCCAAATGGCTGCCTACAGGATTATCTCACTTACTCTTCTCTCATTACTGGGACAAATACCCAACACTCAAAATGAAGGAAGGAAAGGTTTATTTAGCTCACAGTCACTGGAGGTTTCAGTCCATACTTAGCTGGCTCTAAGACAGACTGGCACATGGCAGAGGGCAGCAGTTTATGGTGGGAGGCAGAGAGCATGAGCAAAATGGAGGAGCAGTGGCAACAATGGCACCAGAGAGGAAGTCTGCCTCTCTTATGTTATATTCAGGCTCTCTATCCCAGGCTGGGTGTAGCACTCACACCCATAATCCCAGCAGTACTAGGACCCATAATCCCAGTGGATCACCCATAATCTCAGTAGATCATGAGTTAATCTCAAACTCTAGAAGTCCCCACCCCATGACTGTGTGAGGCTTTGGGGGGACAACCAGACACAAACCATAGCAAGGATAAAGACTTGGAGGATCAGTAGAATTTAGAGGCTGAAGAGCTGGAAGCTCACTGTAGAGTCCCCAGTGTGAGTCTGTGTGGGAATCTGAAGAAACCAGAGACCAGTGTCCAAAGGCAATGGCAAATGCCAGAGCTCCTCCTATCTCTCTGGGATATAAGCCTATTGGTCTGTACCAAGCTCATCTGGGGTGGTTCCTCCCCACTCAGTTTGCAGGCCTACATGCCAATCATCCACAAATACACCAAAACATCATTAATCTGCTACTACATGATTCTTACTCAAATCGCATTGACAAATCACAATTCATGGTCAAATACATAATAACAGCTATTACCATTCCTTTGCAGATATTTTAGAAACTAAGCTACTGCGATATTAACAAGACTAGGAATCTGTCCTGGGAAATAGGAAAAAATTATAGTCACTGGAATTTAGAACAAGTGGGGATTTGGTCTCAAGAAAATGAAACAGAAGCTGAAATATAGCCAGATTTTGCTATTGAAAGAGTGAACATCTGAAATATATTACCACCTGGGATATCTTCTTTCAGTGCTTTCAAAGCCTCAATTTACCCAATGTTCTCATTGATCCAGTTCTCCCTGATTATCTGCTCAGCTACATCAGTGGGGAGAAGTCCATTTAGTGTGACTCAAACATAAGACCAGACACAGACCTGGTCTAGTAATAACAGAGCAGATGCTGGGTCACAGTTCCTTCATTTTCCCCAGATCAGAACTGGATTAACTCCAGGTCCAAAGGATTGGCTAGATCTAAAGGTTGGTATCTCAGAGACTTAGAGATTCAGGGACTGGTAGCTATAATTAGAACCACTGAAAGGCTGGGATGAGAAGTGAGATAGAACTTAAGTATCAGCCCTCCAATTAGCAGCTACATATCCTTGGGGGAGTTACTGAGTTTCTCTTAAGTTTTCCTTAATCAGAGTCTTTTGTGAGCTGGGATGATGACACCTATCTCAGTAGAGTGCAGTGTTACATGTAGCATACAGTAGTATCTCTGTTCATGGACACTTATGTTCCAGAACAAATTGATTCACAAACAGGAACATTTGGCAAATGTTTGCTTCCCTTCACAGACTCCTCACCAGGTGGTAAACACAACTGGGGTCATCTTACACAGAATTGCAGAACAGACTAAATGAGTTAATCAAGGTACAGTACCACTATACTTAGAATTATGTTGAGCACAAAAAGACCACTCAGGGAGTGATAGCAGTTGCAACTTCTCTTTCCCATGCTAGATTCATGGGTAGTGGAACTAGTGCATCAGGAGAATTCGATGCCTTAACATTGGACTAAGAAACAGGTCTCTTCTTTGACCTAGCACTGAACAATGCATAGCAGCTGCATGGGGTGGGATCTTAGAAAAGGAGTCTAAAGCCCTGGGCCTGAGCTCAGTGGGAAAGAGAGGTCCAGGTTTGTTGGTACTGTCTGCTGTGGGCACAGCAGGGGGCAGTGGCAGGGACTGCTTGGGATGCTCTACATCCTTGAATGTAACTCCTCTTCCAGATAATAAACATAAAAATTTGGGTAACTTAGTAAAGGTGTTGTAGAGGAGATTCCGTCACTGAGAAAGCAGTAGAAGAACATGATCATAGAGACCTGGAAGCCAAAATACCTCAGGCTTTCTCAAGGTCAGCAAGGAAGATATTCCAAGAAAACCTCAAAAGTCACAACAGAAGGCCCCTCAAAAGTCACAGAATGGCTTCTTCCTTCACAGACTTGTTGAACAGGTGATCTAGACTGAAGAGCACCATGATCACTCATCCTTCATCCCAGAAGAAAAGCGGATAAGAACATCATCAGGTCGCCTGTGGAGATGAGGCTTGGAGTCTCCTATCAAATTGCAGGAGCACCAGTGCATCAGGCTTCATGGCCTTTCTGGCTGTGTAATAAGCATCTTGCCCATTTTACCCAGCCTAAGAGTGTTTCTAAAAACAGCCTCCAGCATTACTCAGAGTTCTCATATACCAAGGACAATCTGACCATTCTCATCAGCACTGAGTTTCTCAGTTGAGTGTAAGTGTCCCCCTCTAAGATCAGCCCAAGGTGAACTGCTTGAAAGGAAACTGTCAAAACCTGACATCACATGTGGTTTTCAATGTGGCTGTAGCACTAAGTGAACAAATGTGCTCTTGCACTAAGTCCTGTGTCATGGATGAATTGATATGCACCTGGTTCTAAGCAAAAGCTAGCCTGTGGCAGTTTGTATGAAAAGTGAATCTCACCAGTAGGAAAAGATAACAAAAACCAGCTCAAAATAATTTGTACCCATACAGGGCAATTCATGCAGAGTGTTTTCCTACACTGTTGCTTGAAGTATTCTTTTAGAGAAAGAAATAGGCTGATGAGCTAGGAAAGGGTTAGAGGTTGAAAAAAGGAAGTAGAATTTTCAGACTTAAAGCAGGTCTGAGCAAAGCAAAAGCTGGCCTCAAGGTTCAGCCACACTGAAGAAACAAGGAAATCACAAAGCCCTCTGAATATGAGGGGATATATATATATATATATATATATATATATATATATATATATATATATATACATATGGTACAGAGTCTCAATACGCAGCTTGTACTCCTCATGATCCTCCTGTTTTCAGCATCCCCAGTGCTGAGATTACAGGTGTGTGCCACCATACCAGGTTTCTGTGGCCAGCTCGAAGAAGCCAGGGGCGTGACCAGCACAGCATGTGAAGATGTGAAGCTGGGGATTGAATCCCCTCGCCTGCACTTGCCTAAGCAGGTGCTCAGTCCGCTGAGCTATCTCGCCGGCCCCCTCCATCTGACCATCTTTGAGTGATCCAGCCATCTTCATCTCCATGGAAAATTTTGTTTCATTTGCAAGTGCTGTCCAGTCAGGAAAGCACACTGCGATCTTTTCTTACTCAAGGCAGTGCTTACTTACATCGGTGCTAACGATGAGAAAGCTTTCACAACATTTCAAAAACCAGAAGTTCTTGAAAGATTTTCACTTTTGCTCACTGAACATGTTTACCAGAAACATTTGAGCAGATTGCATGGCCCAAGGAGCCAACAGTGTTTTGCTTCACGAGATTTTAACCAACAGCTATCAGACCCAAACATGTTTAAAATTCCAACAAGGTGTACAAGCTGATAGAACTACAATGACACACATCACAAATTTTCAGAGGATATTATTACAAGGACAGTGATTCCAGTTCATATCAGGTTCTCCAAGAAAATAAAATCTGAACACCTCCTTTTCTGGCTTTTATATTTACAACACTGGCATATGTGGGGGAAGGAGTGACATTCTTCTATGCATTCCAACCTGTATCTATTTATGACTATGTGGAAAATTGTTTTCTTTGCTTTCAAATATACTTATATAGAAGCAGAATTAATCCGGGTTTCTCTTTTCATTTAATAGTGCTTAGTAGACCTGAGACCCATTCAATTAATTACTAGTGATGGAGGAGTCCCACATCAGACATTTCTAAAAGCTCTTCTGCATGATGAGCAGAGGAAGATAAGCATTTCATTAGTGCAATGGCCCCTGGCACCTAATTCTCCGATGTGCCCCAGATAAGCAACTCTAAATGTAATAGCAAGGGCATTCTTGGGAGATGCTTTCCAGCTGTCATTTGTAGAAATGGCTCTTGTGGAATGCTTTTTAATTCTAAAAACTTATCTTCAGTACAGCTCTACTGAATTTACTATAGTTTCACATATGAAAATTTTAGAAGCCCTTAGCAACTGTTATGTGTCCCACAAATTGCACGAACTGCTATATTTACTGAAGATTAAAGAACTGAGAACTTTGTGAACTAAAACTTGCTCTTCTTAAGTATTATCCATGATAGCGGAATGGGTAAATTTTATGGCAACACAAAGCTTGGAAGAATGGCAAGCATTTTTTTTTTAAGAACAGAAAGGGTCGGCCAGATAGCTCAGCAGACTAAAGTGCCTGCTTAGGCAGGCACAAGGACCAGGTTTGGATCCCCAGGGTGCCATGCTTGCCCTGCCCCCAAGGCATGCTGTAATGGCAATTGAGATTGGGCATGGTGGTACCCGCCTGTAATCCCAGGGCTTGGGAGGTTGAACTATGAGTCCGATCTGTGTAGTGAGACCCTGTAGACCCTGTACTAAATACATTACAAAATAATAATAATAAATTTTAAAAATAAAATAAGGAACAAAAAATACAGAGAAATAATGGTTTAAGATTTCCAAACAAGATTGTAGGAGGATAGCAATGGTTAGAACATTGTGTATCGTTATTGTCAAAATAATTGTTCATATCACAAGATACGGGCATGAAAATTGATGAAATATAAGCATAAACCTTTCATTTCAATGAACTAACAGCAATTAGTAGTATAACTATCTTAACTATCATCTATATGTGTGTGTGTTTCTTTATGTATTATTCCTTTTTCCTTTCTTCTTTCCTTCTTTTCTCCATCCCAGTTTCTATTTCCTAGTGAGCAATTTCTTCCCTTTTCACAATATCTGAGTTCCTATTGAATGGATAATCTTTTTCTATCCTTTGGTTTTCAACCTATGAATTTATTTTTGTATTAAATGTGTTTCTTGTATATAGCATATTACTAGATCTTATTTCTTGATCCACTCTGCCAGTCTGTTTCTTTTGATTGATGAATTGAGGCCATTTTCATTGATAAGTATAAGTGATATATATTGGCTTATCTTTGTGATGCTATTTTCCTGCTATTGGTTTCCCACTTTTTTACTCTGTTTAGTTGCTTACTCTGCCTGATGGTTTGTTTCTGCTCTTGTTCTTAGAATTTTGCCCATTTTATTTCTGTCTGAAATGTCTTTCAGTACTCTTTGTAGAGCTGGTTTTGTGGTCATAAATCTCTTCTGTTGCTCTTTGTCAAGAAACCATCTTATTTCTCCATTAATGTTGAAAGATGATTTTGCAGGGTACATCATTCTGGGTTCAAAGTTGTTTTCTTGCAGCACTTGAAATACTTCAAGATTTTTTTTTTTTTATTTTTTTATTTTTAGGGAAAGGTCTACAGGGTGTTCAGGGTCTCACTACTAGATCAGACTCAAAGTGATCCTCCTATTTACAGCCTCCCAAGAGCTGGGCTTACAGGCGGATGATGCCCAGTTTCAATAGCCATCCCAGTGTGCCCCTGGGGGTGGACTGGCATGGTAGGCCCAGATATTGAACCCTAGGCCCCTGCACCAGCTTGCAGGCACTTTAATCCACTGAGCTATTTGGCCAGCCCTCCAAGCGTTTTCTTGACTTAGAGGTTTGTGTTGACAAGTCTGTTATGAGCCTGTTGGGCTTTCTTTTATAAGTGATCTATTTCTTTTCCCTACAAGCTTTTAATATACTGTTCTTGTGCTGAATTTCTGGAATCTTGATTATTATATGTCTTGGTGTAGTTTTATTTTGTCATGACTGAAGTTCTATATGCTTCATTTTAAATTGTTTATAAAAAATTGTTTATCTATGCTTAGGAAGTTTTCTTGCCATTACTTGTAAAAAATTTTTGTTGTTGTTGCATTTGTGCTTTGTGTAGCTCTTTCAATGGTCCTGATCAATCTTATGTTACTCTTCTTTGCTTAATTTTGTAGCTGTTGGGTTGATATTTTATTGTTCATTGCTGTTTTTAAGATAGTTTTCTTTTCATGATCACTAGTTGAAATTCTGTCTTCAAGATCTGAAATTCTATCCTTTTCTTTGTTCAGTCTGTTACATATACTTTCAGTGGAAGTTTTAATCTCTTAGATTTCTATTTGCATCTGTTTCATAGATTCCACTTCTTTATGCTGGGTATTTTTTGTTTCCATCATTTTTCTTTTTTTATAGTTTTATTGAGAAACAAATAGCACTGAGACAGTTTCAAAACCAATTAGTAAGATACTTTCAATAATCAATACATTGCATATTGTTTTCTTAGTGGGTATTCATGATCCTGTCCACAAACACTATTAGAATAAATCTTTCTTCCCATTGAATTAAGAGAATATAGCTGTATATCTATACTAACTATTTTGAATATACAAATACAAAATGATTGTTCATTTGTATCCCCTCTTTTTGTTTAGTTTTATCAGAGAAGAATATTCCATTGTCATTTAAATATAGTAGGTGTGTGAATTCAGCAAAATATTCCAATGTAGTCCAGTAGTCCATAATAGTAGTGGGTTTTCTGTAAGACTGGCAATGTCAGAAGTTGTTGACTTAAACCTTTTATAGCTCAGTATATTAATATGGTTTTACTTTTTATACTTCATTTTTATACTTTTCTGCTGAATGGTTAAGACCAAGATAAAGCAAGACCTATATAACAAGTAATGTAGCTTTTATATCTGATAAGGTTAGTCAGATTTCCATAGGATTTATTCTGAAACCCTGTACTGCAGTTTGTAGATCCTTTGTCAGTGTCAGTGAGGTGGATGAGTCATGGCCCAGCTCAAGCCCTGGCCTGATGACTGTGTGGGAGAGCTTCCATGCGCCCCTGTGCTCACTGAACCTCTCTGGACCAAGTCCATCAGTTTTCTAAGCTCATCTATTCTTTTACCTATGTCTTCTCTAATATCTTTTATTGTAAGCAATATTTCTTTCTGTGCTGGAGAGACTGTTTCCTCTACTGGCTTTTCCACTTGCTTTTTTCACTTCTGTCACTATCATTTTAGAAAGTTTCAATGTTTGACTTCCAATTTCATCTATCTTCTTTTGTTCTGAGCTCATTCTGGGTGGGCCTGGAGCCTGGGATTGCTTTCTGTTTCTGCATCTTATCATTTTCTATTTTCTTTTTTATTTTATTTCATTGCCTAGGTAGATATTTGCCAATTTCTTATGATATAAATCTTTATCACTAGTATTGAGGTTTCCCTAGAGGTTATCAGTTCTTCAGAGATATCTTCTAGATGTAGGTGGTTTTTTTATACCTAGAAATTACCTTCCCATTTTGTAAAGGATGCAAAATTATTACTTGGCTCAGTTCCTTTGTGATTGGGCTGTGAGATGATGATGACCTCATACAATCACAGTGCTGTCATACAGGGAATAAAAACCATTTATAATGTGTATGACATCTTGGCTAAAGTAATACAGTTAGCAATAATAGTTTCAACTACTATTATTCAGCTAATTACTGATAAACTATGGTAGCCATTAACCGATTATCTTCAACCATATGCACAAACTCTAAAACTGCATAATAAAATCAAACATATACTATGTACTTGTATGCAGTGATTTATCCTCAGCAAAGTGGTTTTACCCTTCAGTAGGGAGTAGGGGGATAAACTGTGTAGGAGATTGGCTAAAATGATGAGTGAGGTCAAATGTAGTAGCATCAAGGCTGGAGATTAAAGGTTGGTCACCTGAGCCTGGGAAACTGAAGAATACAGGAGGGAAAGAACAAAATGGAATATGAGGAAATAATTATAAGAGCAGAGGCCATGTTTACTAGCTTGAAGGTTTAAATTCAAGAAGTAGTTGAAGCAAAGGAGAAAGAGGATCTACAGAAGAAAACGAAAGCCTAAACATTGAAAGGAAGAAAGAGAAAGAAAATTAAAAAGAAAGAAGGAAAAAAGTAAGAAATAGAAAACTGGAGAAAAAAGAGAAGAGAAAACGAAACCCAAATACAAAAATAACTACATAATTTAAAATAAAAGAAGATGACATCCAACCAGACTGGAAATGGATAGCCAATCAGACAAGGGAGAACGAAAGTAGTAAAATACCTCTGAAGCTTACAGTTCTGTGACAGTGTTCATAAATGTTTTGGGTACAGAGCTGATCTTGGCCTCTGAAACTGTAATCCAAACAAACCATTTCCTCCTTTAAATTGTGTGTCTTAGGTATGTGGTCCTAGAAACCAAGAGGTGACCGACAGATGCAGAGGCAGGACAGATGATATATGTTGGTGAGGTCAGGAGGTCTCCCCAAACAGAGGGTTGAAGAGAAGCCTGAGGAAAGGAAATAATGAAAACTCAGCAAAAATAGGAAGATAAGAGCCTCTCTATCACTCATAGAGAATTGCACACAAAGATAGCTTGATGGTTATGAAAATCAAATAATATTATTAACCATGGCTAACACTGGGCACTTATTTCCTACTAGAAATCAAACTGTGCATAACACTATATTAACCTCCTTTAATATATTATAACCAAAACTACATGTCTTTAACAATATTATTATTTTTATAGCATAACATTTATTGCCATATTGCAAGCAAGAACCATGTCACCAGGGGCAAGGTACTTTGTCTATAATCACTTGACAGCCCCAGGGTCTGTCAAGTGAGAATGAAAATAGTAAAATACCTCTGGAGTTTACAGTTTACAGTTACTGCTTTGAGCCAAGCAGTCTGATAGATAAAAAATGTGTAGATGGTCAGAGGGAGAGCAGAACTGAAGCAAAATATGTTACCAAATATGAAACTACAGACAACACGGTCTCAGCACTCATCATGGACACTAGAAGAGGAACAGTTATTCCAACAAAACAATGACAGAAGATGGCACATGAAAAAGATGAGCACTTAGTAAGTTCCACCCAGTAAACTCTGACTCAGAAACAGAGCCACTTATTTTCGTTGCCCTCCCAGCTGTTCAGTGGGTGAATCTCCCAGCTGTTCACACACTGATCTAAAGAAAGTAACACAGTGACAGTGGTGTTCCATAGTGGAAGTGCCCAGAAGCATCGTCTTTTTGCCTCACCCAAGAGCATAACCTCTGCCTCCAACTCATGCGATGACCAAGCCTCTTTCTCCTGGACTCCCTTAAGCTGTTTTAGGATACATGAGCCTGCATGTAACTCACATGGAAAATTCATGAATGGATCCAGTGGGGCAGTGAGCTGGGATTTGGTGGAGCCTAATACAGCATCTGAGTTGAACTCTGGGATGTGCTGATCCAGCTCCCACTTCAGGACCAGAAGACTCTGCCCAGCTGCCAGTAGCATGGTGTACACCCTGCGCTTGGCTGCGACCCTTTCTGATAGGAATATCCTAACCATGAGCTCCTTCACATTGGGCAGCATCATATCCAGTGATGGGGGGCCACTGTGGTTCAAAGCCTCACCCCATCTGGGGATACCCTAAGGCACCATTCTACCTCCAGAGTTCCTGCAGGGAGCTGGACTAAAGAGTATCACAGCCCAGCACCTCCCTCGCCCAAGGCAAGCATCCTGCATTCTCATTTCCCCTGCAGAGGCTGTTCCCTAGGGAACTCACTTAGAGTGGGATCTGGTCAAGTCACCTTTAGGGAAGAAAAGACATGGGCTAGATGCACCCCACTCATGGTGACAAAAAGTAGCACAACTCTAAAGTGTACTAAGGAAGAAACATCTGGGGGCTGAACAGAAAGCTGATCTCAAGCTTGCCCCTTTGAAAATGTATCTCACCTTGCTTTCCATGTCTCTGGTTCTCCTGCCATTTTGTTGTATTGCACTAAAAATTCCTGAAGCCTAGTAGAGACCACGACTGTCTAAGAGCAGATGTGGCACCTGCTGCATCCTCTGGACTTCACTGAATCCCAAATGCATCCATGGCTCCTCTGTGCCACTTTCCACAGTTCCTCAGACGCAAGTTACAAGCTACAGAGCCTTGATGCAATATGAAATCCAGAGGCTGGGACTCGGGTCTCGGCTCCAACACTCCAGACTCTCTGTGTCTCTCTCATCACAAAATACCTCAGCAAACCGTTCCCAAAGATCACTCGGGAAAACTGCAGCAGTGACTCTGGAGCCAGTGGCACTGCCCTGCCACCCCTAGTGAATGAAGAAAGAAAAGCGCCGAATGCTAGAAGAGGGAGATGGGGCCTCGTCTCAGCAAAGTTCTCGGCATGCTGTAGAGCCTCCTCAGATTAATAGCCCAATGGCTCCTACTCTAAAGGAAATATAGTGCAGGCTGTGTTGGACTAGAAAGGGAAATTCAGCAGTCACAGGCCAAGTTATATTCAGAGGAGAGGTGCTGGGCTGGCCTGAGCCTACACCTCCTTATGGTGGCAGCGCCTGATGAGCCACTCGGGACCTTTGTACGATATTAATGTACAGTCTCAGAGCATCTCTCCTTTCAGCTGCCTTCACATTGCTTATCAGTGGATTTCCAATGAGACATGAAAGTCAAATATTCCTCCTAATTCTTAAAGCTGCTGTGTTTCCAACTGATACTTAGAATTCCAAAGCAGTTGGCATCCTGGTGAAGTTAGCCTGATGGAAACAAGCAAACAAACAAAAGAAAGGCTTCTAGACCTCCTTCCCTGCGGCAGGGAAAATGGCTTTGAGGCGGCAAGCCTCAGTGAGGAAGAGCAGGGGGACCGCATGCACACGTGCCGACACATGCATATTCAGTCGCCTCGTCAAAAAAGCCCAGTGCTGAAGCATTTCAATTAACCAAGTGGGATGGTTTACCTGATAAAATGCTCCCTGTGTGAGTGTAATTACATATTTATACCCCACCGAGATTTTTTAATTTCTGTTTGGTTTGTTTGCCTCAAAAGTGTTTGTCACCGGGAGTGTTCTTGATGTGCAATTTTAAAACAGCACTGGCCAGCTGCATGCTTGTTTTCATTTTAGATTCATTACAATTTGAAGATGATGCATCTCACCCTGCACACATACAATACCGATCCTTCTGCAGAACACAATGCATCAAGGAACCGGAAGACTTTACAGGAATGCTGTCAAGTATCTGTGCCTTGCCTCTCTCCCACAGTCGCTATCTTCGCAGGCTTGTTTGTTTCTCGCCTTCTTCATCTCAAGGGTTCCCTTCAGCCCACCCATTTCCCCATCAGGATGAGAAAGGAGGCCAAAGGGATGCAGAACCTTCTGGAAAGTCTCTGCCCTTCCCTTCCTGGATGAAAACACAACCTATGACACAGATTGCTGATGCAGTGGGGCTGCCTTCATTCTGCCCTAAGCCCTGAGTCCTTGCTCTGTCCTGGCTGTCACTGCCAAGCATCAGACTTTGGTCTCCTGGACTTCTGTGCCAACAAAGAGGCAAGTGTGCAGAGTACCTGAGCTGGGACCAGAAGGATGTCTGAGACTGAGTCACACATGGAGTAAAGGGAACTGCAAGAGCTAGGACTGGGAAGGGTCTGAAGTGGACAAAGAGTAGAGCAGAGGAGTGAGCCCCACAGAAGCTGGATCCTCAGGGCCTTGAAGGCCACAATGAAGTCTAAACTTTTACTCCCAGAGAGATAAAAAAGTCATACATGGGGTGTGGTGGTGCATGCCTGTAATTCTGGATATTTCTGAGGCTAAGGCAGGAAGACTGCTGGCTTGCAGAAGCCTGGCAAACTTAATGAACCCTTTTCTCAAAATAGAAAAGATGAGGTGTTAAAACACCTCTGGGTTTGATTGCACAGAACTAAAGAAAATAAAATTAAATTAAAACCTCATTGAAGAACTTAAATAGGAGAAGAACTTGATTTGATTCATTTTGAAAAGATCTGTTTGGAGTTGGGTGTGGTGGTACACATCTCTAATCCCAGCACTCTGGAAGACTGAGTTCAAGCCTAGTCTGAGCAATTTAGAGATTTAGCACCACCACTTACTTACATAGCCCCTACATATGGTCTCTTTGTATTGAGTTACTCTTGGGCAGAACCAATTGAGCTTCAAAGCAGGACCTTCACCAGCAAGCTTCACCACAGAGTCATCTGGCCAAGTTGACACAATGTATCAACCACTACAGGACTGAATAGATTAAAATTCTTTATTAGAATCTTCTGTGCTTTGTATGGCCATTTCTGCCCAAATGTCTTTGTGATCATTTTTGTTGGTGAAATATTTCTCAGCTCTTTGTTTTTTCCCTGTGCCTGCTAACTCCAGCCCCCAAAAGAGGTTGGGCAAGTCCTGCTTCTAACCACCGTGCTACTTTGTATCCATTGTGCCTGATTTGGCTTAGGTTGTTCCAACAAATAAACATAGACTATGCAGCTCCCTTTCTCAGCATTTGGAGGCAGGGGTAGGTGCCAGCTCATCCCATGTCTGATGAGGGTTCCTGTCCTGCTTCTCAGGTGGCCCTCCCCTGGGAGCTATACAGAACTGAAAACAAACAGGAAGCAAAGCCTCTGTTCTCTCCTTATAAGGGCACTAATTCCATTCAAAAAAAATTTTACCCTTGGCACAGTTTCTCCCACAGGCCCTGCCTCCTAGTGGAGTTAGAGTTGGAACAAATGAGTGTGGGAGGAATATAAACATCTAGTGCATCCATCTGGTCCTCAAGGTCTTTCTCCACTGGGTTTGGGATTGTCACCTGTTTCCACTGATCTTTCCTCTCCTTGGCTGTGAGCTCTTTGAAAATAGTTATTATGCATTATTTTTATATGTTCAGTACCTAGCAGGTTTGTTGAAACATAAAATTATGTCAACCCAGTTTGCTCAAGACCTCTCTATATTTTATGTTTTGGAACATTCTCTACTCACGAAACAGCCTCTTTCTCATGTGCAGAAGTGACTCCCATCAAGACACTCAGAAGCTCTTCTTTGAGCCCTGAGTTATATCCTGGGGAATCATCTTTAACAACAAGATGCTAAGGTGAGCATGGGGAACCATACCTGGAATCCCACCACTCTGGGAGGCTGAGGCAGGAGGGTTCTAGTTGAGCCCAGCCTGGGCAACTTGGCAATTTAGCAAAACTGTCTCAAAACTACCTACCTAACTAACTAACTAAATAACTAAGTAACTAAATAACTAAATATTTAAATAAATATTTAAAAATAAATTAAATTTAAAATATTTTTAAAGGAAAGCTAGAGTATAGCTCAGTGCAAAGACTTTATTTCAATCCCCAGTATCACCAAAAGCAAAATCAGGAATACTGATTGTTTTTTCCTGAGCTCATAGTTTATTGTACATTGAATATTCCATGAGGAATTGGCATCAGCTCCTCCAGGCATAGGGACTATGTTGCTAGAATCCTGGCATGTTCAAGGTCCTGGTTTGAGCCCTGGCTATTGCATTCACAGCTGGAGTTTTTTCTCCTTCTTTTGCAGTATAAGATCTTCGAGGTGGCTCAATAGGGCTGGGGAGCTGGCTCAGTAGAATAAGTGCTTCCCTGTCATGCACAAAGGCCTGAGTTCAATTCCCAGTTCCGCAAAAAAAAAAAAATCTTTGAGGTGAAGCCTCCAGATGTGGCCAGGACACAGTTCATTCTACACGTG
Source organism: Ctenomys sociabilis (assembly GCA_004027165.1). NCBI lineage: Eukaryota > Metazoa > Chordata > Mammalia > Rodentia > Ctenomyidae > Ctenomys > Ctenomys sociabilis. The sequence continues at coordinate 10,568 of PVKA01000300.1, read as the reverse complement.
ACAGTGTAAGAACTGAAATATTTTTTGATGCCAGTGAACTGGACTGCGCATCAGCCAGTTCTGGGCTGCCCTGATTTCAATCTTGTCAAAGCCACCAGTTCCAAGCATGGCATCCTTTAACCTACGCAGCTACCTGCTGAGTGCTTTCACATGATCGTGCCCACCCACGGTACCAGTTCACTCTGAGGGACACAGCATGTAGAGTCCACTGCTGTCATACTGATCTTGAATAAGTTTCCTCCATCATGTGGCCCCTGATTTTCCTAACTGATTTTTTAGCTGTTACTTTCCCTATACAATGCAGTAAATACACACTGTATGCTCCTTTAAGCTAATCCTGGGTCCTACTGAATTAAATCAAAGATTTCATCACATCATTGTCCAATAACACAAGTACTTTACCATTAAAAAATAAAAATGTATGTCCAAGAGTGAAGTGCTTCAATATGGGGTGGATGCTAAGCTCGGGCCCCTCTGAATGAGGTCCTCCCAGAGGTGCTTCCACATTTCCTCTGAGTTTAGGGCTTGGAGACACCTCTGGCCACTCACACACATCCATCAGAATCCCAACCTGATGAGTGGGTGTAGTCTTGGACCTTGAGGCACGTATGTTCTTCAGCTTCAGGGTTACTCTCCAAATCTCACCCTAGCTGGCTTTGCCTCAATTTTTCTTAATCCCATTTAATCAACTCAGTTATGAGTTGTGAACAAAGATGTTCCTATATATTCCCAGGATGTGTCTTAGTAGATCAACTCATAGATGTGTTAGACAGAACAACCATCCACATTGCTATTCAATACACCATTCATTTGTTTTCCCATTTGGTTCACTTGGGGTCTTCATTTTCAGTGTATGATTGATATTTCCTAAGGAGAACTTAAGTATTTATGTCATTCTATTAAAAAAAAACTATTTCCTCTCACGCAAGTGTGAGATTTAGAAATCTTTAGCCCTCCACACAACAAATCACATGGACTTCTTCTGGACTTCCTCTGGATTCAGGGCCAGGATCTCCTCCACTGACCTTGGTTCAAGGGGCTGTCCAGTGACCTATCTGCTGTTGGAAAGAAGCACCTTAGGGTCTCTCTTCTCAGGGGTGTTTCCTGGAAGTGCAGGGAGCTCAGTGCTTGGGAAGTTTGCTAACAATAGTAACTGTATATTTATCCACCAGGCTACCTGAAAAATAGTTGTGTGATTTTACTCAGCATTAAGGGCACGGCAACATTTTCATTTTCTCTCTCCTTTTTGGAAAAGAAGCAGACTGCTGAGACTATTAAAGAAAATGCAAATCTCCTGGCTGTTTGGGAAGGCTCCAAAAGAATGAAAGTGAGCAGTTGCTACCAGCAGTGTTTGGATGAAAATGTAAAATCTTTGTCTTTAAAAGTGTTGATTTAACTGCGGAGAGTTTACATAGCTCGGGGAGAATTATAGTAGAAGAAATTACATCCTGCGCCCACCACCATGGGCTTTCTCCACCTGCCAATCGGCTCACTTCAGTCTGCTGGGGCATTAGTGATACTTAAAATGATCACAAAGAAAAACCAACATTTCCTAGTAAGGCATGGAAGCCTGTGATTGTCGCTGAATGAGGAATTTGCATCCCTCCCAGTCCCCTACCTTCCAAATCATTTCTTCAAACACAAGTCACCTTTGATGTTGATGAATATGATATAGTTCCTAAGCCACTGCCCCTCTCAAGCACAGAACTCTATCCCCTGTAAGTACTCAATAAATATTTGCTGATTTAATATTTTTAAGTAAAGTCATTGATTATGTAACCTAGCAATCAGTTGTTGATGAACAATCACTTGGAGGATTTACTTAAATTCTTTCGGGGGGACACTGCATGTGAGAAAGTGTTCAGGTAATGAACGACCAAGTCACTTCACAACAGTCTCCTGCCTCCTCTGCCCAACATTTTGAGCTCCCTACTTGGAGCCAAACCTAAAAGCAGGCCTCACGGTAGAAACTGATTAGTGAAGAATGAGCCGAAGAGCACCAAACCCTCCTTTCCAAGTTTCCAGAATCAAGCTCCAACATCTCCATGATATCTATTGATGTTGGACTCCGCCATCCTCCTCGATCCAGCCCATGCCTGCCCAGCCCCAGAGACCGGCCCGAGACAGCACGGCCGACTCCACCATCTTCCTCGATATCTATTCATGTTAATGTAGACCTCTAAAGCCCAGGGGGACAAATGAGCCCCTCTTCCTGTCGAGATGGTAATATGGTCAGAAGGAGAGGTGTGAATGCATAAACAACACCAACCCATGGAACCACAACTTACAAGGCCTATTGGTGGGTCCTAAAACAGATTATAAACTCTCTATGAGGAAGAGGTTTAAAAAGCTCATGATTCTTTGCCTCTAAAAACCTGATGAAATGAGTCTTGAAGAAAACTGAGGACTTAGATTTTTTGAAAATTCCCCAGGTAATTTCTTGGGACCTGTTATCATAAGAATGATTTCTTCACCTTGCAGTGGGGTAGTGCCCAAGGAACAGTCAAGCATGTGTGGTATTCATATGACATACACATTCAGGAGATGTGGGCTGTTATAAAAAAGACATTTGGTTTCTTAGGGAGCAGATGCTCAGCTAAGATGCTGATTATGAGATTCTTGATTTCATTCACCTTATGTTGATTGTTCTCAGTGGCCTGGAAAATAACGGAGTTGTTTTCAAATATGCACCTTTATACTCTATCAAGGTCAAACCTTTTACTTGATGTACTTAACTAACCATGTAGAATATTACATCAGCAAGCCTAGGAGGCACTTAGAGATATATCCACATTTGCATAATGTCCTCTGTAAGTTAGTCTTTGGTCCTTAAGGGTGTTTAGAATAACTGCATGCAAGAATATACTTAATCCAATCTCATTTTAGCTTTTGCTCTTTTAAGATTTCAAAATTAATAAATCCTCCTGATACTCCAAATTACCATGAGCTTTCATAAGCATAACTTTGTAACTTTAACCCATTTATGAACATACCCCACAGGCAAATGTACTAATGAATAAGAAATAACATTAGAAGTTTAAAAGATGGTCTCTTTATGAAGTAATGTAAGAAAATCCTGTTAGCTGGATCCAGTACAAAAGTGCGATTTCTTAAAAAATAGCAAATCCGTCACAAAATTACATGTAATTACAATAACCAAAGGATAGAACGTGAGCATAGTTGGAGTACCATGCATTATTTAACTTAGTACATGTTATCACTTGCTTGCATATGGATAAATGCAAGGAAGAAAAAAAAAAAAAAACAGACACAAGCCCTCTGCCTGTGGCTAAAGAAATCTTGGTGTTCTGTGCTCATATGTGAATTCTTGACCAAATCTCTCAACCTACCTGATTGTGATGCCTCAAAATGACCTTGAACCTTTGAACCTTACCTACTGCCCCCGCTTCTCTTTGGGCATTGATCCCCAGTCCTTCACACTGAACTACATCCTCAGCCCGTTGTTTATTTTTTTTAATTTTAATACAAGGTTCCACAAGTCACCAAGTTGTCCAGGTTAGACTCAAACTTGCAATCTTTCTGCCTATGCCTCATGGGATGCTGGTGACCCTCTTTCTTCTTTTACTTACTCCAACTTGTTTCCAGGCTCTACTGTAAAATAAAACGGGCTAGCTGTCTCCTTCAGGACTGAAGAAAATGTTGAAGTTAGCTTTCCTCACAAGCTAGACTTCTCTATAGTTAGGTCAACACAATTGTAAGCCATACATTGTCATTCTAGACACACCTACATATGCACATCTATCTTCTAAATTATTTTTCAATGATTTTATTCAACTCATGCTAAATGCCATACTGAAAAAAGGTGTGTCATACATCACTCTGATTCACTGTTCATGGCCCTGAGAGATGGACCCAAAATCACATAGGCAGTACCTGCCAAAGCAAAAAATAGAATTTAGATTTGCTGAAATTCTGGTGTTATGTGGTTCACTGAGGTGGTACCTGAAAAGAGGATAAACTGGTGTCATAAAGACCTGAAAGGAAGACTGTGAAGAAGATAACTGGATATTGCTCTGCTGGGTGCAGTGGTGCACACCTGTAAGAGCAGAACTCTGGGAAGCCAAGGAAAAAATGGAACGTTTATGCTCATCTTGAGCAGCTTAGCAACTTAGTGGGACTCTGTCCCAAAATAATTTTGAAAAGGCCAATGAGAAGGCCTTGGGTTCATACCAGTATGGCCAAACAAACAAACAACATTGTTCAATGAGCTGGAAATGCCAAGTGAGACCCCAACATGAGGCCTGCCAGGGGCTCAAGACAGGATGCCCGGGGTCCTGGATGAGGCTGGTCTTGGAGAAGGTGGAGGAGCGGTGATTGCAGAACGCAGCCAGGCAACTTCTGCAGGCAGACGTCTCTCCCAGGTCTCCAAGAGCTTTACTGAGAAGCACCAGACTGTCAAAAATGTGTATCCTTCCTGTTTTAGGTAAAACTAAAACTTGACCTCAAGTGGACAAATGGACATGGTGGAAAATTAGGGGCAATTTAAATATCTAATGACCAGAAAAGTACAGTAACTGATGCTACTTTTGAGTAAAGTAGTTGATGATAAAATATTTAGTGTTATAGAAAAGTTCTCTATAGGGCTAGGGAGATAGTTCAGTGGAATAAGTGCTTGCCTGGATCCCTAGTACCACCAAAAAAAAAAAAAAAAAAAAAAAAAAAGGAAAAAAGAAAAGTTCTCTGTAATATCATGGAAAATTTTAGCAAAGATTTTTATCTCTGAATGATGAAGTTATGATAGGGTTTTATTTTTTGTTATTTCTTATGTTTTTCAAGATCTTTATAAATATGTATTGTTTTTATAATGAGATACTTTTTTTAAGTTATAGTCACTTGTACAGTTACAAAAGGATGAATTGCTATCATTTGATGAACAAAAATACCAGCTACATAAGAATTTTCATTGTAGAATTATTTAGAAAAACTGAAAAATTAAAGAAAATAAATATATATCAGCAAGGAAATGGATAGGTAAGTTAATAATTATTATAAATATTATTATTATAGATTTTCTTATAACATAAGTAACATTTACTGATCCACTCTATGTGGTATACACAGTCCTAAGTGTTTTAACCCCAGCAGGACCTCTGAAGTCCATCCTGAAGAGAGTCCAGGTTCTCTGGAGGACCAGTGCCAAGGAAGGCACCTAACTCTGCAAGGGGACCTGTAGCTTCAGGGCAGATGTGGGACAGCCCACAGTGGACGCCTGCAGGCCAGAGAGCCAGGAGAGCAGGAACTGTGCAGTCCACATGGGTGAGCCATGGAAACAGAGGGGCCAGTGACACAGCCCTGGTCCCAGAAGGCCTGGAAGTCCTTGGGCTTGTGCAAGGTCATATTCAGAAGCTGAACAACCTGGCATGTGATGTTCATAAGCCAAAGCAGTAGAGGAAAAATGCATCTGTTCAAGAACCGTGGAGTGAGCTTGTACTTGAGTTTTAGCCTTCCTTCAATTGGGAAGGGGCTGTTCGTGTGTGTGTCTGCTTTGACACAGGATCTTGCTATGCAATTCAGGCTGGCTTTGAACTCACATAGATCCTCCTGCCTCAGTCTCCCATGCCTGGCTCAGCTTCCTCCAATGTCTATTCCCATGTTCAGGGCAGGTCTTCATGCCTCAAGCTGTGCAGGAAGCAGAGTCCTGAGAAGGGGCAATGAGACAATAAGAGAAACTAAATATTTAGAAACATATTACAGGGAGAGCTTGGAGTGGGTAGGGCCTGACCTCTCTGATGGAGAGGCATCAGCAGCCTAGCATGGTCTGCCTCCTATTTATACCCTGTATAAAAGTGGGAGTGGTGCGTGTGACAGATCCGAAGGTGCCAGGTCTGTGTTTTGTTGAGAACACTAAAAGGAAAGCATTCTCAGAGCTGCGAGCTGAAAGGGACAAACATGGAGGCCAGACACCTGCTGATATGCAACTGAGCTAGTAGTAGACTTGTTCACACAGCTTGCCTCTGGCTTTCTGCGTCCTTTGGACTGGCTTTACCCTCCTCTTGAGGAGTTTGCAACTCAGGCACCTCCACTCTCCAGAGTACAGAAGATGCACGCACCAGTCATCTAGGGACCGGCTTGCACATTCAAAATTAGCAGAGTGTCCTACCCACTATCTGGGCATCTGGGCATCTAGTCAGACTGATGATCCTGATGATCCACCACAATATTATTGCTATCCTCGCAGCTGAGCCATTGCATATTCACTGCATTCTTCTCTGTGTACTTTTTCATTTATGCAATTATTAGCTCCATTGAGCTTTAATTATTATTTTTTATTCAGAGATTAAGCAATGAGGGATCCTGATACACTGACATGGAAAGATAGATGCCCACAGTGTGAGGTTGCACAAACAAAGCAAGCCACAAAAGAGAATATTTGGGGTAATCACCTCTCTGTACATAAACAGTGAAAATGCCACAGACATCAGATTCAGACAACGGTTCTGAAGCAGGACAGCAGTTGATTGGCAGCCCTGTCCAAGGAGGAGTAGAGGTGATAAAAACACGCTGGAGACGGGGACCCTCTGGAAGCTGAGGCAAGGAGAATGTAAGTTTGCAATCAGTGTAGGCCACTTAGCAAGAGCCTGTGCCAAGTTTTAAAAATAAAAGTGAGAATGCAGAAATTGGGTGTGGTGGCACATGCGTGTAATCCCAGCTAGGAGGCTATAAACAGACAGATCACTACAAGTCTGATCTAGTAGTGAGACCATGAACACTCAGTAGATTCTTCCCTAAAAAAAAAAAAAAAAAAAAAAAAAAAAAAAAAAAGTGAGAATGCAGGTTCATGGCAGAGTTCTGGCCAAGTGTGTCCAGCCCCAGATTCAAGCCTCAGTACACACAATAAACAAATCAACAGGTGACAGCAACTTCAAGAGCCTTATTCTTGGCACTGAAGAGGGAGATGCTTATGGAAGAAAACACTTTTGCTTCTTTTCTTTTTTTTCTTTTTGTATAGGGTATTGAACTCAGGACCTTACACTTTTTCTCCTGCCTTGTTCTGTGTTTCTAGTCATGGTTTTAGCATCTTCATAAGTTAGTGGAGCTGAGGAATATTATTAATAATAAATAATTTGTATCACTTATAAGTGAGAATCATAAATAATTCTTATACATAAAGATCTTTGTGTGGTTTCATTTTTTGCAAGATTTTAATGAAACGGTTAGAAAAGTTTGTTTAGGCTGGAAAGATGGCTCCATGGTCTAACCTCCTGCCTGGCAAGCACAAGGACCTGAGTTTGATCCCCGGTACTACATGATCTGCCTACCCCAGAACCCCAGGCATGAGGTGCAGGCCACTGCAACTGGGTGTCGTGGCACACATCTTATCCCAACTCTGGGGAGGCTCAGACAGGAGAATCATTATGAGTCTAAGCTGCATAACAGGGAACCTGTACCAAATAAATAAATAAGTAAATAATTTTTAAAACTTGTTTTTAAAAAAGTTTTCAAATTAAATTGCTATATTAGCTTTATCTAAAAATTTTGCCTTAAAATGTTGATATTTAATAATTTTTCCATTTTAACCTTTAACTTTATTAATATATTTAAATATAACAAACCTTTTGAAAATACACCAAAAATAATTTTTATATTTTACTAAAGTTGTAATTATTACCATGTATTTTTACTTCAAATACATTTTTGCTGAAAATATTTTCAAATTTGTTTTTTGAGCAATTTTGTTTTCAGGAAGAACCTTCATCCTGAAGCATTTTTGATATAATTACATTTTCTTTTCTAACCTTTTGTATAGTTGCTGTTAAGAATACATTTTGTATAAGAATTCCTGATTATGAAGAGGGCAGGCCAGGCGTGTGAGTAAGACCACCCAGGCTGCCGGATCCTGAAGTGACCCAGAGCCCAGGTCCAGCATGGAACTCTTCAGCAGAACTCCCTGAAAAGAGGCTAGAGACAAGACCCACCCAGCTGATTCAGGAGCAGAACATCTTGCCAGTAAGACACAAAGGGTTCACCTACAAGGCTGCAGCAGGAAGAAGTGGAGCACAGCAGCCAGACCCAAGCCACACCCACCTGGAAGAGGCTGAACTTCATAGATCTGGACCTGGTGCTAAGGTAATAACTCTATCTAAGCTCTACACCAAAGGTCAAAAGTCAGTGGTATATAAAATGACAAAGAGAAGGAACAAAAAGCAGTCTCAGGCCCTGAGTTCACCCAGTACAAATGCAGAAGACACTAGCATAGAGGAAATTGGAAATCACACACCTGAAATCTCTGAAATAATAGCGCTGGAAGTAAAGAAACAACTACAGAAAGGTATTGAAGAGATCAGATCAGAAATAATTTCTGAAGTAAAACATGTAGTGATAACTATAATCAAAGAAGTTCTAAGTGCTTCTAAAGAATACACTGATAAAAAATAGAACATATAAAATATAGAAATGATGGAACCCCTGAATAAGCAATATAGGAAAGAAATAGAATATAGAAACAGATCCAAAGTGTTATACAGAAAATTAAAACCTTAATCACAAGCTGGCAAATCTGTTTGAATGGAAATGAAAATAGACTTTCTGACCTTAAAGACACCATTGCAGCTAGGGAAAAAGTAAGCAAAGATCTCTTAAAAACAACTAGGATGCAGGAAAAAATAATTCAACACCTGCAAGATGATGCAAAGATGAACAATGTGAGACTAATAGGCATCAGTGAGAAGGAAGGAGTCAATACAAGTGATATAAAAAGAATATGGGCAGAAGTAATAGCGGAAAACTTCCCAAATATGGGGCAACAATCTGACATTCAATAACCGAAGCATGTAGAACTCCAAATAACATCAGCCCAATTAAAACCCCTCCCAGACATATAATAATCAACATCCCCGAAATTCAGCACAAGAACGGTATACTAAAAGCCACTAAAGAAAAGAAACAGATCACATTTAAAGGAAAACCAATCAGAATAACAGCAGATTTCTCTTCACAAACCATCAAGGCAAGAAGAGCATGGAGCAAAGTACTTCAAGTCTTACAAGAAAACAAATTTGAACCCAGACTGATATATCCTGCAAAACTCTCTTTCAAGTACAATGGAGAAGTAAAATACGTCCATTACAAAAAAACAACTAAAGAATTTCATGATGACAAAGCCAAGCCTACACAGACTACTAAATGATGTTCTAGAGAGGGAGCAAAATGATCACAACCCCATGAACGAGAATGGAAAGAATCCACCAGATAGGGCAAACAAACACAGGAGAATAAGAGGAATACAATAATAGTCTTTCAGTTATTCTTTTGTGTACAGCACCAAAATATTTCCATCAGGGACTCTACAAATGGACTTCTCTTGCGCCCTAGGGTCAAGATTCCATATGGGACTATAGGGTGGATTTCAAAGAAATAGCTGTAACTCAGTCCCACAAGTGACACCCGACCACCAATAAGTGTCATGGTCATTATCCATGTCCACAACACACTAGAACTTTGTGTGATATCCTATTCCCAAACTGTCAGAGTGATGGTCATTTATTTGTCATTCCAGCATTTATCTTATGTTTTATTCTCAGTATTTCTTTACTATCATGAAAACTTTTTCTTAGTTCAAATATTTTGAAACATTTAATTTTTAATTAACTAGTATTTAATTTCCTGAATAATGCTTAATCTTAATTTTTGTTTTTAAGGTTTATACTATATCTTTGAATTACAATTTATCTAAAAGACATTGTATGACATCTTCTCCTTGTATTAGAAATTTTAAAAAGTGTATTTCTATTTTCTGTTGATTTTATATTACTTCCTTCCTGTCCTTTATACACACATGCACACACATATATATGAAAAAAAGTGTATAACCCAACATAAGATTGATACTGTTTCATATAAATCTTCAATGACCTTTTAAATAAGGGTTCATCTAATATATTTTATGTAGTCCTGCATAACTATCACTTTCAGAGCTCTTTACTGGTCATCCAGGAGCATACTGCAATTTCTCATGCCATTGGAATTATGCTCTTTGTTATTTCCTATATGCTACGTCTGGAGGTATTAAAATATTTCAAGTTTGTATAAATAGAAAATATTTTACTGCTAGTTTTCAAAGGTATGTTTGCTAAGTATAAAATTAAAAGAGGATAGATCTTTTATTCTTTCAGTCCTTTAATTGGTGTAGTTTCTTACATACTTGGTCCTTTTTTTTCTTTCTAATGTGGAAAAAGATGCTATTTAATTTTGTTCTTCCATAACTGTTTTTTATGTATATGCTTTAACCATTATTTCTTTATAATAAGTTTTGGATAATGTCATTTTTGTATATCTTGGTATGATTTTATTTAAATTTCTTGTGCAAAAGATTCATTTTTCTTGGAAATGTGGTATTATAAGTTGAACTAAATTTAGAAATTTTAAATCTTTAAATATTTGTTGCCTACTCCTTTCTACTTTGAGAATTCTAATTATATGAATACAAAAAAAATGAAAGAAAGGAGCAGTTAATGCTTACAATTTTTGTTTTTACTGTTTTTTTCCTCTCTTGAATTTCTTGTAACCTCTTAGTTGTTTTTTTTTTTTTTTTTTTAAAAAAAAAAAAA
>PVKA01000299.1:194727-223326 GCA_004027165.1 Ctenomys sociabilis | reverse complement strand
CTTCAGGGAAACCTCAAGGGAGGTGTGAGGAACATTTTTTCTAAGTAAATATGCAAATCTCCCCATTGCTCCACGGCAATGGAATGGAACAGCCCTATGAAGGACACAGGACCTTACAGAGCCCAGATTGCTGACAGTCTGGTGTTCTGAAAGGGAAAGCTAGAAATACTCAATCAAATTTTAATAATTTGAACTGAATATTTGATAATTTGAGGTATGGAGGTTATTCACTTTTCAGAAGTAAGACATAGCTCTGAGTCCTTTGGTATCATAGAAGGTGACTGTCCCACACATTTTCTATTTCATTCCAAAACAAACAACAAAAGACAGTGTGGGAACCATGCCTTTCCCTGTAGATCCATAACTATCTCACCCTCATAAAGACTTCAAACTGCAGGGGCAGGGAGATGGCTCAGAAGAATAAGTACCTGCCTGGCAAGTGCAGTGGCCTGAGTTCAATTCCCAGTTCCACCAAAAAAAAAAGGCTTCAAACTGTGTCGGGGTTTTTATTTAAGCTGTATGTATTAAGTGCATCTATGCTGCATACGGAATCTAATCTAGGGGATGAAGGGAATTTTGCCTTTGCTCCCAGAAGTGTATTTAGGATTAATTTACACACACATCATTTAAGGAAAAGCCAAATAGTTTTTTGTTTTGTTTTGATTTGTTTTTAACCTGGAAAAAGGGAAATGCTGTGAAGTGAGGAAAACTTCAAGGATTCTCCATGGCAGTTCTGACAGACGGAATCCAGGCCGTGGTGCGCTGCAGGCGAAGTGCAAGCAGACACCAAAGGGGAAAGGAAAAGCAGCTACCTTTGTGGAAGACAGTGGCATGGTATGCGCAGGGCAGGTCGGTTACCCGCAGAGGCAAAGAGGGAAATGCGGATGGAGGAGCAGGCTCAGGAAGAAAGGAAAATAAAGGTGCAGATACAGCAGGCCCTGACTTTAAACTCAGAGTCTTAGCACACACGCCCGTCCCAGAAGCCAGTCTGATTTAGTCACAGATATGAGATGCACTCCATTGATACGAACTCACTCAGGGTGTGGTGGCGCACGCTGTAATCTTAGCACTTGGGAGGCTGAGGCAGGAGGGATGTCCATGAGTTCAGGCCAACCTGGGCTACATAGTGAGTTCAAGCCTAGACTCTGAAATGATTCCTTATCTAAATAATAATAATAAATAAATAAATAAAAACACTATAAACATGAACCTTTTATTAAGTTTGAGTAGGAAAAATTTTACTGAAGGTCAAGCAGATGGTTTAGCATACACACTGATGAGATGGCCAAGCACAACAGAGATTTCTAAGGCTTTGTTGTTTTTATTTCTCCTTCTGAAGGAGGAATAAACCTGGGGTTTTGAACAAGTTTAGCTGGGTAGAGAGAGGCTTGTCTGCTGACCTAGTGGTGTTACCCACACTGATACAAGTGAGTGTGCACCAGCCCAAGATAATTCAGAAACTTACAAAGTCCTTTCCAATAAAGAAAGAAGAAATAAGACATGTCAGGGAAAGAGTTCATTATTAACATAGACTGGCCTTGGAAATGTCCAGGAGGCCTGCATAAGAGACGTAACTTATAAATGATTTTCAGTGGAACCAAAATACAGAACAGTGTGGCAAAATCCTGTCCAAGCTTATAGCGAGTCTTGTCCTTCTTCCAGGATATAATTATTAAGCAATTTCAGTCTGAGTTTGAGAGTGAATTTTATCCCTGGCAAGTATAGTAGCTACTTTCAGAAACTGTCCAGAGGCTGCTTTCTGCATGGGGTGGGAAAGGATCAAGGCCTGGCCAGAGGGTCCCGGGCAGGCGCTGAGGTGAGTGTCAGGCCCTGGCACTCATCAAAGCAACCATCTCCGCGGTGTCATTTTCTGAGTCCCACAGTTACCTTCAGAGTCATTGTTAGCAACACATAGCAAGCATGCCGGTTTTAGAATAGCAAGTCGCCCTCGGAGCACTGTAAGATCACATTGTAGGGCTGAAATATTCAATAACTGGAATTCATGACTTCGTATCAAATAAAAAAAATTCTCTTAGGATACTAAATGCATATGCAGCAGGAAATCTTAAATGATAAGATCTTTGTATTCTGATGAGGAGATGTGCAGATATTTAAAAGCCAAGATGATGTCATCCACGCCCATGTGGCTTGATGTAGGACTCACCTTTTCTCCTTCCTTTATTCTTTTCCCTGCTGTTGCTCTCCCATTTCTTCTAACTCTGGACATTCCCAGAGTCTTGTATTTCTAACATCATAATGAAAATATTTTGTGCTACCACATTATTTACTGTGTCTCATTAGTTAATTTCAGTTCACTAAATTACTTCATTGAAAAATGGGAGGAGAGCCTGGAGAAGGGGAAGTGGGAGCTAATAAAAAAATCTTTCCCATGGATGGGGGTGATGGCAGCAGCGGCAGGGCCAATGTGCCGGAGCATGCAGCGATGGGGCCAGTAGGGCCCCGCACCAGCCATGCCAAATAAAAACAAGAAGGAGAAAGATCCACCAAAAGCAGGCAAATGCGGGAATAGTTCGAAAGAAGGACAAGGCCAGTAGAATCAGAGTGCTACTGTGCCTAAGAGCTGGAGCTTGAAATTACCACTGCAAGGTTGGCCCTTCACTACTTCCTCATAAGTATACCTGATGCAACAAGGCATTTGAAACAGGACACAATTTTACTGTGTAAATTTGTTTTGCAGGAGTACAGATTGAGGCACTTCAGTTCATCTGAACTTTGAGTTGACCCTGATTCTTTGATTGCTCCCTTCCTCTCAGTCTTGAGGTCTTTTCTTCTGGTTCCACCTGCTTACCTCATGTGACTGACTCCTGCAGGTGACTTGAACCCTAGGTGCACACATTTTCCCTCCTGTGTATCTCATTGTTACTGTGAACTAGAGTATTTTAATCTGAATGTTTAAATAGGCTTGATATTTGATGTTGCATTTCAAGCCCAGTATCATGTTGTCTTTATAAGCTGAAGTTGCTCATGGTACCCACAAAACTCTCCTCCTGAATTAGGTAGTTACCTCTTTGAGTTTCACAGCCTCAAGGGCCATGCAGGGCAGGTACCCATCCAGGACACTACAACCAGAAAGTTTGAGAAATAACCCAGCTGAAAAAACGTTCAAGAACTTGGCCTGCGGCTCACCTGACCCTTCTCAGATGTGTCGAGGGCTCTTGTAATGAAATCCTTCTAGCCTGGCAGAAGACAAGGCAACAAATGGCTTACAACACAGGATGTTCTGTGGAGCATTTGCTGACATAGATCTTTTTTCATGAGGAAGATAAAGTCCTGGAGTAAAGGATAAAGTGGTATAATGGCAAGTATTTTCAGTGTTAGAGGTTAGAAAATAGGGGGCTGGGGAGATGACTCAGTAGAATAAGTGCTTCCATGGCAAATGCAAGGGTGTGAGTTCGATTCCCAGTTCTGCAAAGAAAGAAAAGAGAAAATGATACACTTCTCTGAATTGCCATAAAGAGTGTCACCTAACTTGTGTAACTTGCTTCCTCTTCTCTAGAGTAAGTTAGTGAGCCTAAGGTTAGCCACTCTTAACATAGGCTCCACTGCTAAGAAACCCCCAACCCAGGATGTATGGCAGGGTGTATCCTCCAGGGAAACAAAATACTGTTAAAGGCTATAGCTGCTGCTGGGTGCTTTTGCCTTACTATAGAAATTTCTGCTTCTTGAATGGTTTGTCAGTACATTTTTGTTTTCTTTTTTCTCCTCCTTCAATCAGAATGCTTAAATTTGACATGTTGATTATCCATGTGTGTCCTGGAAATAAAAGTTTCTGTGTAGCATGTGCTTCTGGTTTATTTCAGAGCAAAAAAAGAAAGAAAGAAAAATTGGCATGTGAGTCTTTCCTTTTTTTTTTTTTTTGGTGGAACCAGGGATTGAAGTCAGGTCCTTGCACTTGCCAGGGAAGCACTTATTCCAGTGAGCCATCTCCCTGGCCCTGAGTCTTTCTGCCCACAAACATATTAGGTAAGAAAATAACTAGAATGTAAGAAAATAATGAATGATGAGTTTGTAGTATTGCAAAGGGTTAATATAGTGAAGAAGCAGAAAGAAATCCTTGCTTGTTTCAACAAAATCATAGATACTTATGAACTGGAACTCTAAAGAATCTCTGCAAACAGTAAAGGAAGACACAGAGCCTATTACTGGGTGCTTCCTTATGTTTTACAGGGATTGATTTTTTTCTCCACAAATTTACTCTTCCTGAAATTTAATGCAAAAGAAAGTTCCTTTTCTTACTGTGTAAAGGTCAGGTATGCAGCAAGCAATGAATGTTGAAGTGTACATCAGTTAGAAAGAGGGAAGCAGCTACCTTAAGTGAAGACCATGGAAAGCTGTGCTCAGAGAGAAAGCAAAGAGCCCCCTCAATGCTTTCTGTCCATGAACAGCACTTTCAAAGCTTTCTACTGGTTCTCTCTCTGCCAGGATCTGTGGTCTTCCCCTATACAGGCTATTAAGCATTCTCTCATGTTAATCTCAGGATAGAGACAGTGAAGTCACAGGATGTATCAAAAGCTGAAGCCTAACACTCATAATTAAAACAAATTGAATCAGCAGACTAAAGTGCCCGCTTAGGCAGAGTGCGGCGGCCAGGGTTCAGTTCAGGCTTCCCGTGCTGGCCCTGCCCACAAGGTGCATTGCAACAGCAATTGCGATTCAAAATGGTGGCGCACGCCGATAGCGCCTGCACGAAGGAGGCCGAAAACAGGAGAATCACAAGTCTGACCTATGTAGTGAAACCCTGTAGGCTCTGTAGATCCTGTAGACCTTGTCTTAAGTCCAGAAAAAATAAATAAATAAATTTTTATTTTTTCCCTTGCCAGGGAAGCGCTTGTTCCACTAAGCCATCTCCCCAGCCCAGTCAATTTCTTCAAACACATTCAAAACATATTTCTTACACAGAAGTTCAGGACAAAAATGCAGGCTTTCCCCAGGAGCTCATGTAGGAGAAAAATTCAGTGGCACAAATCTACTGCTGTTCAGTGTTATGGTGTGTGTATAGTTGTCCCGCAGAAGCCTCCTGCAGTCCTGGGGCAGCTTCTGGAGTTTGTGACTGATTACTGTGGGTGTGGGTGCTGCACCTGCCCTGGGCAGCGAATTTGCATTTCAAAGTAAGGTGGGAAGAGAAGCCTGCTGCTTGAGCTGCTGCTACCTCTCCCTTGTGTTCTTGCTCTTTGCCGCCACCATGAAAATTTGTTCCCTGCCTTGTGCCACTCTGCCTTGGAGCCAGCTGAGTATACATTGAAACCTCCAGTAACTGTGAGCTAAATCAATCTTTCCTTCCTTCATTTTGGGTGTCAGGTATTTGTCCAAGCCATGAGAGAACAGTAACTACGACCCTCAGAAAGGTGTTCATCCTTCCCCCAAAGTGACTAAGAGTTTGCTACCGGAGTGCCAGCCTGAGGTGGGAACCTACTGAGAAGCAATCAGTTTTATAATGAATGCCTCAACCCAAAAGTTTACAAAATTCCTTCACTTATGCGTTGCTTACTAGTTGGGAGATGATATCTATTCTGCAAAGAAGATCAGAGAATGGTTTCCCTAACGCATCACCTTGTTTCAACTAAAAATCAAAATATCAATACAATGTGTTCCTAAAAGGAAGTTGAAGGGAAATAATGCCTAGGGCAAAGTGTTCTGTTCTAAGAAACTATTCCTCCTGCTAAGCACAGACCCAGGTACCCTCCTTACCATAGACCTTGTAACCCTTCTCCAAGTGGCAGAATCAAGTGGCTTTGCTTCCTAAAGCTTCCACAAGTGCTCTACACGATGAGACACCCTTTGGGAAGAGAGCACAGCAGCACAGAAAAGTCAAAAGCACACATGTTGCTCTCCAACCTCCTTGTGGCTTTCCTGTGTACACAGCCAATGCACATCAATGGGAAAACGAGTTCTGCCCAAAAAGAAAATACAAAAGTAACAAAATCCTTCGATTCATCACAATTGAGAAAGAAACTATACTCAATCAGAACCTCATGAACCTCCTGTTTTGGTAGCAGACAATTCCTTGGCTGGATGGATTCTGTTCTCTGGAGGAACTTTCTTATTCATTGTTGATTTCAAGTCCCATCTCATGAGAAATCATCTTCATTCTCTGAAGTCCACAGCACCTTCTGAAGTGCTGCTCAAGTCTGGGGCTAAGAGAGCCACTACCCAGCTTTCCTCACATCCTTCCTGGTGTACTTTTAGGAAAGCAAAGATGTGTCTGAGTGCTGCTCTACTGAACATTGTTTAACGTCAGAGCAGTGGCTTCTGAATTTTCTCAAGAATCAAGAACTCTGGTCCGTCTAATTTCAGATAAAATCCTCACAGAAAACAAAACAAAACAAAACCTCTTTTAATTATACTTCTTGACTTTCTAATTCTTGATTTACATCATCAAGATTTTCTTTGGCCCCAGTGTGCCCTTTAACAAGAGGTATGGGCCTTAGAAAAATGGGCAGTCTCAGGAAGGCAGCGTGTGCAGTCCTGTTTCACCTGTGCCTTCCTAATATGTGGGGCAAAACTGGCCCAGTTGGAAATCTTTCTGAGAGCCTGAGAGTGACAGTGTTTCTCCTGCTGTTCATGGTATATGGGGGTTAGCTTTTCATCTCTAACAATTGACATTCCAGGCTTATTAGTCAAGAGGAATGACTTTTGTGTTCAGAATGTACCAAAACTCACTTATGTCAATTATCCAAAGTGCTCCTTCTGCTGCTGTATACAGGTTTAAACAGAGGTCCAAGCTCTCCCCATCCTGTTACTGTCTCCAGTCTGTTCCCATATTTGTAAAATTCTACTCTGACTTATAGAAGACCCACAGCTCCCTACTTCATAAATGGTATAAAAGTAACTGCTTTTCTTTTCCATAATTTTATGGAGAAACAAATAGCAATGAGATAGTTTCAAATCAAATTAGTAGGACAGTTTCAATAATTAATACATTGCACATTATTTTCTGACTGGTTATTTGTTGTACAAGGTGCAGACATGATATCCTATTTGCAAACACTATTAGAACAAATCTCTCTAGTCAATGAATTAAGAGAATGCTGCTGTATATCTGTCTTAAGTATTTTGAATGTACAGATACAGAATGGTCATTCATTTGTATCCCCTGTATCAGCTCTGGTTCAAACTTTGGAACTCATAACTCCTCTGAACCGAGGCATAATAAAGCTCGGTCCTCCACTTTCCCCAGAGCTGCTGTTTCTTTGCCTCTGCCAAATGTAAAATTGCTATAGCAACATCTCTTAAAAGTCTCACGTCACTCAAAGTGCTCCAAAACCTAGACTTCTGGTTCAAACTGTTTAGGCTTTCTTGGCTATGCTCCTTTTTTTTTTTTTTTTTTTTTTTTACAAAAGCAGCAGATTAACAACCAAAATACAATGATTTTTGCCTGTTGTGAGCCTTAAATTTTCGGTCTCTTTGGTAATATGCTCTACTTGCTATCATACCATGGGCAACAGATTTTCTAAATGCTACAGCAGGAAAATGAATGGTCACTGCTTTCCGTCATTCTGTCACTTTACTTGCTTCCTTCTACACTCTACCTAAATAGATCCTAATCTTTTGTAAGGCTGGGTCTGTAGCCACTGAGAGAATAGTGTCAGGACCTCAGTAGTTTTCTAGCTAACCTTGACTGGGAGAAAAAACTTTACTAGAGAAATTCCTCTAGGAAGAGCTTCAAGGAGAGGGGAAGAGAAAGGAAAATCAGATAAAGAAAGGCACCAAATGACCTTGGGACTTACCCCAGATGCCTGGGAGAGAGCTGCCAGGCTGAGTGCAGGGAAAATCACCCACCCAAAGCTAGGATAAGCTGCGGCACCTGTGTCCTACGTCCTACATATGGATTGCAGGAAAAGCAGAGCAGGAGGAGGGCTGAGTCATGGGGGTACACATCCGCAGTATGCATGCATCTCCTGTCACACCTACGCAAAAGATATGCCACCAAATATATATTGCTACATGATATTTATCATATATACATTAATATAAATATATTCCACCAAAAATGTGCACACCCCAGGAAAAGAAAAATACTATGATGCTTTTTCTACTGTTGGCGTCATTTCACATTGCAACCCAGAGGAGTGGATATTGAAGCAAACCCACCATACCGCTGGCCCTCAGAGAGAAACTTGGCAGATGTGTGCACAGCAAGCTCCATGACCAAGGTCACCCAAGCAGCAGCTTGCCTTACTAATGAGCATCTGGACATTGATGGCCACCTGGGTGAGCACTTCTGGTCATTATAGAGGCCAAAAGTATCTTGTATTAATCTCTCGATGTCAATAAATTTAGTACTAAAGTATTTATACAAGTTTTCCCTTTCCCTTTATACAAGTGTGTATATATTTCTTGACTCCTATGCAGATAGTCCCCGTATTAGTACAAAGGACACCACACATCTCCTTGCTAACTCAACATTGACATATGGAAGGCACCTCCTAGGCAATCAGCAGCTAACCTGGGAGAGAGGCCTTATTAGGGACAAATAAGAAAATGCATACAGAGAAATCACACAACAACCTGGTCGAATCCAAGGAACCACTTGTTGTCCCAAATTCCCCATGGTGAGAGGGCCCTTGACACCAAATAAAAGAAACAGAGTGAGCCAAGGTGATGCAGCAGCCACCTTCCCAGAGCCCCCTGCACCTTATACCGTTGCTTATCTGTCTTCTCCTGCTCCTCCTCGTCACTAAGGTCTCTTCCCTTGTAAACTCGGTTCCTTGAACCCAGCACCTGCTCGCTGAGCTCACAGTCCAGTGGGCCGCTCAGCAGAGCAGCAGGGTGTGCTCCACCCTGGGTGCAGCGCTGACCTGGGTTCTTACTTAGCTGCTTGTCAGCAGGGAGCAACTACAGAGTTATCCTCCGGCCTAGTGGTTCTCACAGAAGAGAGACCATGGCCCAGAGGACATTTTCAAAATTTGAGATTACTCTGAATTGTCAAATCCAGCAGGATGTTAATGCCATTGTGTAGTGGTGTCTCCTATGTCTTTGTGCTTTTGTCTCCTTTTTAAACATTGCTAGTGATGCAGGGAACCTCCAAACAACACAGAGATAAATACTGATCTCCCAACCTAAAAGGTACCTGGATTGTAAAGACCAAATAATTTCTACGCCGCCATCCTGTTCTGTATGCGCCGCCTTAGTACATCAGCAAACCATGTCAGCTAGCATAAATTAATGCCTAATGTTGTGTTACAAACTAGTGCTGTGAACCTTTGCCCCACTAGGGCCTGTAATCCATGTTCCTAAAACAAAGAGGGCGTAAAAACCTCAGGTGGGGGTCATAAAACCTCTGGCCTAGCGAGGGAAAACATTTAACCTCCAACCTGGGGACATTCTTGTAAAATAGGTCACTTTACATAATTAAACCCACCCGTTCTCAGAATGCAGCTAAAACCACAGAGTTAGCTAGTAGTTGTCCTTTGGCCTACCCCTTTTAGTTACCTAAAAAAGTTATATATTCTCAAACTCACTAATTATTTTAAAGGTCAACCTAAACTAATCAATGCCATTCACTTCAGTAACCGCGCTTGCAAAACCCCTCTTCCCTTTGTCTTCAGGCTTAAAAGCCAGCCCATGGGCAGCTCGGGGCTCTCAGTCCCTGCGCATTCGGGGAGCCCCATGCATGCATGGAAAATAAAATCCTCTTGCTTTTGCATGAGAGGACGTCTCTTGGAGTCTTTCTTCACGCAGTGGGTTTCTCAGACCTAACAGGATGAGTTCATGTTCTCTAAAACTGAAGAAGAGTGAATTTTAACAAATGGAGGTTATGAGCAGAATCTATTTAGTGGAAGAAAGAAAGCTCTCCAAAAGAGAGATGGGGGGGGGGGGTTCCCAGGAAGCTGTCTCTTCCTGGGACTTTTATGGAAGAAAACCGTGTAGTCAGGCACGTCTAAGATTGTGGAGAAGACATGGGGACTCACTTATTTGGGCATGAGGTGAGACAAAACTATGGTCAACCAATGGGATTACAAGCACCATTGCTTAGGTAAAATTGATCAAGTCCAGGACCAAATGGGGAAACCAGTCAGGTAGCAAGTGGGCATGACTACAGGACTGGGTTTCTTCCTTTTGGGGGTTGGGCTAGTGACTCATTAGGGCTCTTTCAAGGTGGTTGATAGCTATTTAGAATATCAATCCTTGATGCCCATCCCTAGAGAAGTATGTAGCTGTATTTGTTTCCTCTTTTGTCTCGAGGTGTGGCCCATATGGGAGTGTCTGTCTCTTCCAAGTTGCAAAGTGATCTTGTCTTGCACCTTGTCTCCTTGAGGGCTTGGCCCTGTCTGCCTGCCTCTATTTCAATCTAATTCAGCTGCCTACAACAATAGGGCAAACACTTTTAACAGATAACATTTTTTACACGTACAATAAAGAACTTGGTCTTTATTGAACTATCATAATAAAAATCACGAGAATGTAGTTTCTGAATCATTATGAATACTGGGAGAGAAAAAGTTTTCTTTCCATGTGACATCACAGAAGAGCTACAAGTAGACAGGCTCCTCCTGCACTCAGCCAGGAGTCGGAGGCAAGCCACCTCTTTGGTCATCTGCTATTGGCTTTTGTTCTTGGGAGCAGCAAGTTCAATTCTGCTGTTCAAGTGCTCAGGCCCCATAGGTAGGTAGGGGAGAAATAACACATAGTTGTAGATTTGCTCTAAAACAAAGAACATTTAGAGAAGAAGTACACGTGCTATGAGGGAAAAAGAAAATTATGGCAGAAAAAAATCACACACACACACTCACACACACACACAAATTAAGGAGACAACACATGGAAAATAAAGTGACAAAGAAGACCAAGTGTAAAAAAGTAACCAAATAGAAAAAAATGACTAAATGTTAGAAGGATAATATGTCTGATGGTGTTAGAAGAGAAAAAAAGAATATGAAAGTACTGAGAAAATTTGCTTTACCCTTAATGAGAATATTATGGGAAATGCTCACATACACATATGATACATATAAAAGGACTTATATATATTTTGTGCAGCTTTTGATACAGAGAAACCTCTAAATGACACAGGGAGAAACACTGATATACAACCTAAAAGGTACTTGGGACAAGTTTGTGTTCTCTAAAGCTGAAGAATGAATTTTAGGAACAAATGGAGGTTATGAGCAGAATATATTTATTGAGGGAAACAAAGCTCCTATCTGAGATGGACAGGAGGGGGACCCCCGAGTGGGTGATCCCTGAGAAAAACCATGTGGTGAGGTGAGTCTAAGTTGGTGGAGAAGACATGGGAACTCCCTTAAGTAGGCATGAGGTGAGACAAAACTATGGTTAACCAATGAGATTACAAGCACCATTGCTCAGGTAAAATTGATTAATAGCAAGCGGGCATGAATACAGAACAGGGTCTCTTCCTGTTGGGAGTTGGACTAGTGACTCAATAGGGCTCTTTCAAGGTGATTGATACCTATTTATTTATTTATTTACTTTTGGCAGAACAGGGGATTGAACTCAATGTGCTTGGCAAGGAAGCGCTTATTCCACTGAGCCATTTCCCTGGTCCCTTGATATCCATTTAGAATGTCAATCCCTGATGCCCATCCCTAGGGAAGTATTGTAGCTGTGTTTCCTCTTTTTCTCTTGACCTTGAGATGTGGCCCATATGGGAGTGTCTGTCTCTTCCAAGTTGCAAAGTCACCTTGTCTTCCATCTTTTTTTTCTTTTTTTGTCTGCCATCTTGTCTCCTCTAGGGCCCAGGGCTGTCTGACTGCCTCAGCTGCCTGTAACACTTTGATCATATTATAGTAACAAAATGCAATTGTCTGCTTTAAAAAGTTTTGTTTACTAGCACCAAATTTTAAAAATATTGAGTACTGAGCATGTCACCACAAGATGGCAGTATTGCCTTGGGTTATCTTTCACCCCCACTTATTTTTACATATAAAAATTTATTTATTCAGTTTTATTTTATTTTATTGAGAGACAAATATCAGTGAGAGAGTTTCAAAGCTGGTTAATAGGACAGTTTCAATAATTAATATATTTTACATTGTTATCTTCTTAGTGGTTATCCATAGTACAAGAAGCAGACAGGATGGATATCTTGTCCAAACACTATTACTACAAATCTTTCTTCTCATAGAATTAAGTTAAAATAGCTGTATATCTATCCTAACTATTCTGTATATACAAAATGGTCCTTCCTTTGTATTCCATTTTTTTCTTTAGTTCTGTCACAGATGGTATTGTATTGACATTCAAATATTATAAGTGCTTGAACTCAGCAAAACACTCCAACACGGTCCAGTAGTCCACAATAGTAATGAATTAGCCACAGAATTTGTTGACTAGAGCCTTTTACAGCTCAACATATTAATATGGCTTTACTTTACATGCCTCATTTTCATACTTTTCTGCTGGATGGTTAAGAGCAAGTAAAAGCAAGATCTGTATAACAAGACATGTAACTTTTGTACCTGATAAGGTCAGTCAAGCACATGGAGAGAAAACTTTCTCTCAGGCTTTCACAGAGAGCAAATTGGTCAAGCAATAGCTGTGACTCATCCACATGGCTGACACTGACAAAGGATCTACATAGTGCGGTACAGGATTATAGGATAAATCCTGAGGGGACTTCACCCCCACTGTTTTACCCAAGCTTGAAATTTTAGCACTCAAGGTTCAAAATGGCTACTAATTTATTTTCTGTGCATTTTAAACAAAATAGTCATAATTATAACAACTTATTTCAAGCACCACAAGTAATAAAGTTGTAATAAAATTAATTAAAATATAAAATTTATGATAATATTCCTAGCTTTTAACTTTGCTAATTCTAATTTTAACTAATTTTCAGTTTTAGGAAGTTAACAGTCTATAAGATATAGTATCAAACTTTATGGCCCCTAAATTTATGTGTGTGCATATTAAATCTAGAGAAGTGAGGACATCCAGTAAAAATTACTTAAAAGTAATTTCTAATATTAATACTAGTTGAGTTGTTTGCAAAAAAATGTTTATTCATAGAAACCATGGAAGGCGGCTCTATCTCATACAAAATAAAAGCAAAATATTGAGCAAATGAGGACTCAGGGGGCACAGGAAGTTGTGTGTGGAGGGAAATGCTTCCCTTAGCAGCCCCTCACATCAGAGTCCTGGAGGTCCACAGGGGTCCTGGCCTCCTCTATAGCTTCCAACTTGCCCTGGCAGAGAAGGAGACAAAGGGTTCATTTTTGACCCTCTTGTCTGGGACACTGGCTCTCTGGCAATACCTCAGAAGTCCTCAGTTCTTTGATAGGATAATCTGTCCAGGTCCTGTTATTCCACCTGAACCAGTCATGCAGGTCAAAAATCACTTCTTTTCAACATGTTCCTTCAGCATTTTCAATCATTTATATTAATTTTCTTTTTAAAATCCCTGGGAGGCTGTGATGGCACAGGCCTGTAATCGCAGCACTCAGGGAGCTGAACCCTGAGCCACCCAGTAAGTTCCAGGCCAGCCTGACCTACATTGCAAGTCTCTGTCTCACAGTTATAGGCAGCTAAATTAGACAGAAATATCATAGGCAGTCAGACAGGGCCAGCCTCTCAAGGAGACAGTATGGAAGATGAGGTGACTTTGCAACTTAGAAGAGATGGACATACCTGTTGTGGGCCAGACCTCAAGACAGAACAGGAAATCAATGCAGCCACCTAGTTCCGCAGGGATAGATGTCAGGGATTGACATTCTAAATACGTACCAAGAACCTTGAAAGAGCCCCAATGAGTCACTGACCCAATCCCAACAGGAAGAGTCCCTGTCTGCATTCATTACTACTTGCTACAATACTCGCTTCCCCATTTTGTCCTGGATTAAATCAATTTTACCTGTGTAATGGTGCTTATAATATCAGTGGTTGACCAGAGCTTTGCCCCACCTCATGCCCACCTAAGGAAGTTCCCATGTTCTCCACTTTAGAACCACCTCACCTGTGTATGGTTGTCGTCTATAATAATCCCTGGAAGAGACAAATTCTGGGAGAATACTTCTTGGGTCTTCCTTCTGTCCCTTTCTACAACAGGAGCTTTCTTTCCCATAATAAATATATTCTGCTCTTAACCTCTGATTGTTCCTAAAATTCATTCTTCAATTTCAGAGAACAGGAACTCAGCCCAGGTATCTTTCAGGGTGGGAATTTCATTTCTCTGTATTATCATCAACCTCTCCCACCACAGAGATGCAGGTGAAAAAAATTATTGAACAGAGGAGCACCTTTTTCAGAGCTGCTAAAAGAAATTCAACTAAAGACACAGCTAATTGGAAGAAAGGGGAGAGACAGACATCCTGGAACTAAAACCAATCTGAAATGAGAGAGTTATAGATCAATCAAAAAATAAAAGACACAAAACAGCCAGCCGGCTGGGTACCTGAAGTTTGGCGAAGTGCAACCAAAGCCCCTCTGTACTTGGTACCCTAAGAGAAGAGAATGAGAGAGAGAGAGAGAGAAAGAAAGAAAGAGAAAGAAAGAGAGAGAGAGAGAGAGAGAGAGAGAGAGAGAGAGAGAGAGAGAGAGAAAGAGAAAGAGAGAAAGAGAGAAAGAAAGAAAGAAAGAAAAAGAAAGAAAGAAAGAAAGAAAGAAAGAAAGAAAGAAAGAAAGAAAGAAAGAAAGAAAGAAAGAAAGAAAGAGAAAGGAGTGTTTCAGCTTTTCCACATCCTTTCCAGAATACACTATGGTCAGTAATTTGGCTAATTTGATGGGCATGTTATATCATTTGTTTATCTTTTAATGTACAGTTCAAAATAACATATGATGATTTTGTACATAGTTTTTAGCTATAGAGCCTCTTCTCTAGTCTTCTGCCCATTTTTGTTAGGTTTTATATTGCCTAAGTGTTACACTTAGGAGTCACTTGTATGTATCAAACACGGGTCCTTTATAGAATACTTTTGTCTGCGTGCTTGCCTGATTCCATGTTGGGAGCTGCACACAGAGCCTCACACATTCTGGTCAAGCGCTGTACCACTGAGATGGAGACCCAGCCCTTAGGGAACTCGCTTTTTTTTTTAAACAAATATTTTCTCTAAAATGTGGCCTGTCCTGTTATTTTGCTTGTCTTTCACAGAATCAATGTTGTAAGTTTAATGAAACCTGTGAATCAATCATTTCCTTCTGAGATGGACTCTTCTGTATTGTGTGAAAGAAATGGTATGCGGACAAAAGCTGATCTCAGGTGGGGGACCTCAAAATGATACAGGGAACCTCTGAATGATATAGGGGAAACGTGATCTTCTGACTTGAAAGGTACCTGGGAAGAGTTCATGTTCTCTAAGACTGAAGAATTAATTTTAGGAACAAATGAAGGTTATGACAGGAATATATTTACTGAGGGAAAGAAAGCTCCTGTCTGAGAGAGCGAGAGGAGGGGGCCTCAAGCAGGTTGTCCCCAGGAAGCTATCTCATGAAGGGGCTTTTATAGAGGAAAACTATGTGGTGAGGTGGGTCAGTGAGGCAGGTCTAAGGTGGTGGAGAACATGGGAACTAGCTTAGGTGGGCACAAGGTATGACAAAACTATGGTCAATCAATGGAATTACAAGCACCCTTGCTCAGGTAAAATTAAGTCCAGGACCAAATGGGGAAACAAGTCACATAGCAACTGGGCATGAATGTAGAACAGGACTTTATCAGGTAGCCATCCAATAGTAGTCAGATTAATGATTCTTCTGGCTCCCTCGGGGTGGTGATCAATCTCGTATGCTAATCTATAGGGAGGTCGGCATTTGTTTGATCTTTGATCTCTAGGTCTGGCCCATGGTAGGAGCATCCATCTTTTCCACAATTGCAAAATATCTTGTCTTCTTTGTTATCTCCTTGAGGGCCTGGCCCTGTCTGACTGCCTAGAATATTTCTATGTAATTTGGCGGCCTGCAGCATTCTCCCCTCTGAAGAAGTAACCCAAACTGCTGTGAGGGAACCATACTGCTCCAACTTCTTCAGGCTGAAGGGGTCAAAGTTGTGGACTGGCAGTTACAGATCCTCTTCAGAGGTTCTGCCTCTTTAGAGGTTCTATCTAAAGGCCCTTGGTAGATAGCAGGCATTTTCTCTTGGGTGGACATATAGCTTTGTGTCTGGAGTAGACAAAGCCAAAGAAACTAAGTATGCATGGACCCACTAATAATAACAACAGGATGATTATGAATATAGTCCACAAAGGTTTCCACCAGGAAGAGTTAACAATCGCTTCCCATAATGATGGTAAAGATAAGATCTAGGGACCTCAGCATCTTACATAACACTGATTTGGTATCTTTTGAACAGCTATTTGGACATGAGCAGAAGAATCTGGAAGGTAATTAACCTTATTCAAATTTGTAATTATAAAAAGATGGCTCAGAACTTTTTGAAGGTCTATTAGCAGAGATCTATTAAATGTACAGTTTAATCCATTTTTTATATCTTCCATGGCCACTAGGTATTGTCTCCAATAAACTGGCCTTTTATGTTTCACCAACTCTATTACTACCAGGGGCACATGAATTGCCAGACTTAGGGAGAACAATGAATACTCTCCTGTTTATAATGTAAGTGGGGCCACTGGCTGGGTAACTGCTGACACATCTGCCTGAGCATCTGTCAAACATCTAACAGACTTTTTTTGTATTGGCAGTTAACATGGGTTCCTATAGGCTGAGAGGCGAAGACTCATGATATTATCAATCTGAAGCTTTCTCTGGTTCCATAATGAATACTTTCTTTTTTTCCTTCTCTAGCAGCGTTGGACATTTCTGCTTGAAATGTCCCCTCTTTCTGTCTGGATCCAGGGTAACATAACTTTTTCTCTGGTTCCTGACTGGCCTTTGTTCCTGTAGGCTACTAGTATCAGTGTTCTCATTTTCTGTCTATATTTTCATTCTGTATTCTTTTTACTGTAAAATAACTTTCTGAGTAATTTACCTGGGGCCCACTGAGCATAATATAGCTTTTTAGTTTGAAGATCTCCTGCAGGCAGCCCTGCCTCAGGAATGTGAGAGCAACTTCTCTTGTAATGAGGCAGGAAACCTGGAAAAGACTCAGCTCACCGGGACTAAATGAGGTGGATAGTTAGTGAAGGCCTTAGTGTATGTCTCTATAAACAAAATCTGGGGATCCGAGCAAAAGGAATCTTAATCTAGCATATTTGTTATACATTTTACTTGCATGATTCCTAGGTTTTGGTATCTTCTAGGAAAGAACAAATTTTCTGAGAGCTTCAATGTTACTTTTGAGAAATATAATCTGAAAGGTCACACTTAAGTAATTACTATCAGCATGAAAAACCTGAGTTACATGAGAAATCAACCAGACTAAGTTATACTCTTATGAAATACACAGCATTCAGCCAGATTAAACCCATGTCCCACTCAGTGTTTTGGATATGGCCTACCTTACAAGCAAGGGGCACTGCCAAGGGATTACTTCTTCTAACACTGTGGCTGAGTTTTATGGTCTAAAGGCAAGGCCTGGTTCTGTATATAGGCCCAACACTATTTGGCAGTGCTTCTACATGTTTTTCTTAGCAGAATTTCATCTGTCTTTGGGAACCTGTTTAAAATAGTGAAATACTTTAAGTCTTATACATGAACAACGGTATATATTACATTTGTAAAACAGTCTCAGTATCATCTTGATTAGTAAGCAACCTGAATATATATTGCAGTATCTCAGTTACAGCTGAAGCAAGATGTCTTCTAAAGTCTGTTTCTCTGAGGTACAATGACTAGAAGGAAGGTCAGGGTTGGAGGACAGAGACCTGTGCCAATGTGCAGTACTAGACTGGGTTATTCTTTAGTCATTATTTCTCAGGGCTCCTCTGTGGAGATGGCAGATAGAAATAGCAATCTGGCCAGAGGGAGGAGACAGCCCAGGGCCCTTCAGTCCTAATAATGGACCACCTGGGAAGCTGAGTCTGAGCTCTGGAATCTCCACTTCAGAGTGCAGTCTCACTTCTAGCGGCTGCTTTGGCAGTCAGGGCATGGCTTGTGGGCCTCTTACAGCAATCCCTCTTATGCTGGCCTGGCTTCTGACAGCAGTAGCAGATGAACCTCATCAGCAGATAAACATTTGTTGCTGAACTCTTCTTGGAGTCAAGAGTATCAGACTTAGGGTCTGTTTCGAGCCACAATAATGGCAGTCGTTTTTGATCTCTTTGCTTTTTGTCCCTAGTCTGCTCCCAGTTGTGATTATAGGAATTGTTTCCTTAGTGCCCTATAAAGTATCAAGTGAGTTTTCTGGAGCAAAACTATCTTTTGTAGCTCTTTTCTAATATCTTTTCTTTTTTCTTTTGTTTTTCAGAACTGGGGATTGAACTTAGGCCCTTTTGCTAGCCAAGGAAGTGCTTATTCCACTGAGCCATCTCCCCAGCCCCTCTTTTCTAATACCTTGAGCTGACTGAGTAAAGAACTTATCTGTAAGAGTCATCTGCCCCTCTATTGAATTAACATCTCACAAAGTATGCTTTACCAGTTCCTCTATTACACATTTTAAGAAATCAGAGGGGTGTTCATCTTTTTTCTGGTAAATAGCTAAAATTTAAAATAACTAGAAGGCTTGTTCTAGTTCTTAGACTTTCAAGAACACACACTTGAAAGAAAATGTCTTTTCTAGTTGCCTGCCTGGCTATTAGGTTAGCGGGCTCCAGTGGGAACAGATAGTCCCACTTTTGACTTTAAAATTGACAATATAATATTCCTCTCCAAATGCAGTAGCAGCTTGTAATGCTGCCTGTATTTCCATAGAAGTCAAATCTTGGTTTAAGATTAACATTATATCCTTTCATTCTGGTTTATAAGTCTGAGTAAATTGTCTAAAGATCTTCTAAGATCTGACTTTAGCTGTTTTAGGTCACAGAGAAAAAGGCACATGAACTCTGGAAGTTTCACATTGTCTTTTCTTTCTTTAAAGGGTATTATCCTTGAGGAGCTTGCTTAAACTGAGCTAAGGGTAGATACAGCCCTGTGGAGGCCTGGAATTTAGCTGTTCTGGAAACCCACCCTTTAGAAAGGCAAATAGGGAAAACTTTACTTTCAGTAATGTGGGTGAGGCTGAACCACCTGGTTCTCCTGTCACTCACATCTGACCTTGTAGATACAAAGTTACATTTCTTGTTATATAGGTCTTGCTTTTTCTTGATCTTAACCATCCAGCAGAAAAGTATAAAAACGAGGTATAAAAAGTAAAGCTGTATTAACATGCTGAACTGCAAAAGGCTCAAGCCAATAACTTCTGACAGTGAGAGTCCTATGGATACCCCACTACTGTTTTTTTTTTTTTTTTTTTTTTTTTGTCTTTTTGAGACAGGGTCTCACTATGCAGTTCAGGCTGGCCTTAAGCTCACTGTAGCTCAGGCTGGTCTCGAACTCACAACAATCCTCCTGCCTCCGCCTCCCGAGTGCTGGGATTACAGGCCAGCGCCACCACGCCCGGCTTCCCACTACTGTTATGGACTACTGGACTACATTGGATTATTTTGCTGAATTCATGCACCTACAATATTTAAATGGCATCTCTGACAAAACTAAACCAAAAAGGGGGATATAAATGAAAGACCATTCTGTATCTGTATATACAAAATAGTTAAGATACATATTCAGTTACTTTCTCTTAATTCAATGAGAAGAAAGATTTGTACTGTTAGAGTTTGGACAGGATACCATGTGTGCATCTTGTACTATGAATAACCACTACGAAGACAACAATATGCAATGTGTTAATTGTTGCAACTGTCCTCCTAACCTGTTTTGAAACTGTCTCATTGCTATTTGCCTCTCAATAAAATTAATAAAAGAAAATAGGGGCCGGGGAGATGGCTCAGTAGAATAAACACTTCCCTGGCAAGTTCCAGGGCCTGAGTTCAATTCCCTGATTCTGCTAAATAATAATAGTAATAATAATAATAATAATAATATAAAAACTTAAATAATAATCTTCTTAATGCAAACAAAATTCAAACACAGGACATTTTTACCATTTTCCTTTTGATATCATATTTCTAGTTACAAAATAGCATCATATTTGATACTTTTCTCTGCATTCCATTTGGATTAAGTGGCTCTTTTTCAGCACATAAAAATCAAACGACTTCCTGTACCTAATGAAGCACTCTGAAGGAGTAAGAGTCTGACTGTGAGATAACCTGGAATTCAATAGAAATTACCTTTTGGGTGTCCCCACCTTCTTTCTAATTGCTTCCTCCACCCAGACATCCCTTGAGTAACCCTCCCCAGAGCAGGTGGATGTTCCTGTGGGAGAGAAGCGAGACAAGATCCCACCAGCCTATCTAAGTTCAAAATGGTGAGCAATTCCTATCTCCTGAAATACCTCACAAACCCTTCAATTATGGTTACTTAATATTTGTAAATGTAAGTTACAGTTGGTCCAGGAATGGGAATGTCTACAAAAGGAAGCATAGGTATGGCATAAAAGGTCAACTGGAAGCAAGCACTTCTCAGTCTACAAAGATCACTTCTAGAGAAAGAACAATTGAATGGAGGGATTTGGCCCCTTGCACTGAGCCAAGTTTCCAGACACTTGTTTTCCACCTAATCATCTATGTAAACATTTTTAGCAGCTGAACAAGATTTAAATTTGAAGCTCACAGGTGAAACATTTATCATCTAACAATCACATTTTAGGTGTTGGTAAAACACAATATAGCTGGCAAAAAATTTTCTTAATTAAGACGTAAGGTACAGACATAAATCATTTCCCCTAATAGCCTCTGTAGAATGTAAACAAGCTGGCTCAGCCTAATTTCTAGAGGAGTGACTCATTAAGTTGTTCTACTGAAAAGCTCAGGTAGAATTCCTAGTTTATTAGCAAAAAGAGAGAAAAAGTACAAGAGGTAAGTGGAGATCTTTCAGTGGTCAAGAGCCAGTTTCCACCAAGCACCTTTAAATATCTGCCAGAGAGTAGCCCTGGCTATGACCCCTCAGATGTTCTCAGTTTCTTTTGGCTCACACAACCAAAGCTCAGTCTCCAGAAAGGAATCCAGGAATTTCTCTGGACAACATTCCATCAGCCATTGGTTTCAATGGGGATTCACCAAAGAATGGCTGGGGAAACCTGTCTTCCGCTTCAAAGAGTGGCAGCTGCTCTAAGAGCATTTACTAGCTGGCAGAGTAAATACTGTTTGTACAAGTTCTATAAGGGATAGTTAAAAGCCTGGACAAGATTACCTAGCACTTTACAGTAAAGGTTTTAAAGTCTATAGTTTATCTTTTATGCACCTAAATAATTAGACCTAGCAGAAAATGTTGAATCCCTCCCTCACACTAAATGTGATTTGGTCCCATACGTGTGCTGCTTTTTGGAGATAGCTCCTTCTGGTGTCAAGAAGAAGTTGGTTCTCTCCACTGTGTCTCAAGTTTAGCCTCCCAAAAGAGACCTTCCCAGAACATGAAGCCAGGACATGGCTTTTATATATGTCCTCCTGGATGGGTATAGTTCCTTTTTGTCTCATCTGACCCAGAGATGGGGTATGTGTCCTCTTTCTAAAGTGACTTCCCTGCCTTTGGTGTTAACAAGTGCTAATTTTCTGACTGGCTCTAGGCTTAGTTAGAACAGTCTATAGAATTTTTCTAATTTTACATGCATCTAAAATGGAAAGTAGAAAGAGGTGGGAAAATTAGGAGTAAAGTCAAAGGAAAGAAACTGGAAAAGAGCAGGCCTGGCATTCCCTCTAGCATGTACTGGGGGATTAGAACTAATCTACCACAGTGTTACCGTCCTCCAAGTCTTTAAGAATGGTTGTTGACCTACTATCATTTAGTTGGCAAAAGGAGTCCCATGTTTCATGTGCAAGAATGTGTATTTTCTAAGTCTGAACTAGATTTAAAGGTCCCATTTTACATAAGTTTACATAAAATCCACTAGGATGTTTACTAACATTATTCTCTCTAACACTATTGTCTAAAGTCAAGCAAGGAATACCAGTACATTTAGCATTTAGTTCAAATGCAACATATACAAGTACAAAATAGTCATAAAATGTCCTATTAGAGAAATATCATAACCTTATAACATTTCCATGTTCATCTGACCATTTTAATAAAACCATATAAATATGAAGCATAAGCAATATTAAGCAATTTTAACCAAACTATAAGAGGCAAAACTGTATGAGGCAAAACATGAACAATTATGAGCAATGGGCAAAGACATCAACATTAAAAATTTGTTACCTAAGCAAGTCCCAATCCAGAATTTATGAAAGCAAAGCAAACTCACACTTCTGTCCAGTGATCCTGGTGGATGCCCTCCAAATGATACAGGGAGAAAAACTGATCTCGGGTGGGTGAACTCCAAATGATATGGACAAAAGCTCAGGGAAAAATGATCTTCCAACCCAAAAAGTACCTGGGATGTGTTCATGTTCTCCAAAACTGAAGAATAAATTTTAGGAACAATCAAAAGTTATGAGAAGAATATATTTATTGGGGGGCAGAAAGCTCCTGTCTGAGAGAGGGACGGGGAGGGGGGCTGATCAGGTTGTCCCCAGGAAGCTATCTCTTCCAGGGACTTTTATAGAGCAAAACTATGCACAGGTGAGGTGGGTCTAAGGTAGTGGATAAGACATGAGAACTTGCTTAGGTGGGCATGAGGTGTGACAAAACTATGTCGACCAAATGGAATTACAAGCACCATCGCTTAGGGTAAAATTGATTAAGTCCATGACTAAATGGGGAAACAAGTCATGTGGCAAGTGGGCATGAATGTAGAACAGGACTTTATCAGGTATCCATCCAGTAATAGTTGGATTAATTATTCTTTTGGCTCCCTCAGGATGATGGTCAATCTCGTATGCCAATCTTTAGGGAGGTCAGCATTTGTTTGATCTTTGGTCTTTAGGTCTGGTCCATGGCGGGAGCATGCATCTCTCCCACAGTAGTAAAGTATCTTGTCTTCTTTGTTATCTCCTTGAGGGCCTGGCCTTGTCTGTCTATATTTCTAAATAATTTGGCTGCCTGAAACAAAATCAGCATTATACCCAAAATTGTCTATTTTTTAAAATGTATTTGGAGCAAGGTCTCACTACTCAGCTCAGACTCCTAGCAATCCTCCTCCTTTCAGCCTTCCCACTTGCAGGGATTACAGGCATGCACCACCACCCTGGGACTCGGTGGTCAGTTCAGTGTGCCAGGGGGTGGGGCTGGTGCATGCGGTGCCAGGGATCAAACCCAGGCCCCTGCACTTGCCTAAGCAGGTGCTTAGTTCACAGAGATAAGGTCATTTGTTTTCAGATATTATATTCTTGCAATTTTAAAGCTTTACATACTAAATTGTGGTGTGTGATACACTTTGAACTAACTTTTGTGAAGGATGTAAGAACTGAAACGAGAATCACTTTTCATCCATGTGGATGTCCAGCTGTTCCACTTGACAGAGTGTTTTGCTCCATCAAACATCAATTGGCTACAGACAGCCAGTTCCTAGGCCTTCCCTCCTTCCACTGGCCTAGAAACGTACTGTTTTCCTATTTTTTACAATCCTTTCTCCTCTCATTTTGTAGAAAGCTTGAAGTTGACCTTACAGAAAACAGAATGGAATAATACAATGTACAGGGTAGAATGGTAGCACGATAAATAGAGGAAGATTGATTCGTGAGCACCTGAATGCATGACATATTCAAACTTCAATCAGCATTCAAAAGTTAATTAATATAATCATCATATCAACAGAAAAGGTGTAGAAATCCACTTGATTATATAAATTAATGAGGAAAACAAATTTCACAAATGCAAAATTCTCAGATGGCATTTTTCACAAACTTTGTACAGAAAAGAATGTCCTCAAATGATGAAGAATGTACTCAAAAACCTACAATTAGCATTAGACTTAATGGTGAGAAATTCAAATTTTCTCTTAAAGATCACATAGGAGGAAAGCATGTCTTCTCTTACCGCTCCTCTTTGTGCTCATAGTCTAATTTTCTTCTCTTTGAACATGAAGTGTTCGCGTGCTATCCTCATGGTGTTCACTTTTCCTGGTTTTTCTGACTTTTCCTGAGTTATAGTTGGGTTCCTGGCCTCAGCTGAGCCAAAACTGTCACAGTCATTATTGCATCAAGTTTCTCTTGCTTTTCCTTTTTTATTGTCTATATGTCCTTTTACTTGCAATATTTTCATCTTTTTTATTTCATGGAAAAATGTAAAACAAAATTTCACAATGAAGTAACAGAAGAATAACAATAGTTATTACATTACATGTTTTTAATCTTCCTTCAAATTAGTTGCTCAGAGTATAACATATGGGCATAAAAATTTCTCTAATTAATATTTTGGATTGGCACAAACTTTGCTTTTCAATAAATTAAGAGACACTAAGAGCTTAACTGACTTGTGTTTTCCCCTTTTCTATTCCATCCTTTCCCCTTTCCTGCACCTTAGTTCCTTTTTCTTTTCAGCATATTCTTTTTCTAATATCATCTTCCTATCCCACAATATCTAATGTACGCTTCATACCTTTCAGTTTCTCACACCAGAAAGATAACATGATGTTTAAGAACTTGTGTCTGATTTACTTCATTTATGAGTATGACTTCAAATCTTGTCCATTAGCCCATAAACATCTCATGATTATCTTTCTTCATAGCCGAGTAGTATACCATTGTAAAATGAAGACCACATCTTTTTCTCCATTCCTCAGTTGATGAGTGTTTGGGTGATTTCTAATATCTAATTGTTATAAGTTGTGCAACTATAAACATGGATTCATAAATACCATGACGCTATGTTTTGAATTCTTCTAAGAAGATGCCCGAAAGGGGAGTAGCTGGGTCAAATGGGATCCCCAGTCTTAGTTTTTTGAGGAATCAACACCCTGGTTTCCACAGTTGTTCCACCAGTCTGCACTCTCATCAATAGTGGAGAAGGGTTCCTTTTCCCACATACCTGTTCCAAGAGTCATTGTTGGTTGACTTCTTGATGATAGCCATTCTTTCTGGGATGAGATAGAATATCAGTGTTGTTTTAATTTGCATCTCTCAAATGACCAATGATGTTGAACACTTCTTTTATATACTTTTTGACATTTGTATTTCATCTGCGAAACATGTGTTTATCTCAAATGCCCACTTTTGGATTGGGTCTTTGAATTTTGGAGGTCTGATTTTTTTTTTTAATTCTTTATATGTTCTAGATAGAAGTCCTTTGTTTGTGGGATAGTTGGCTAAAACATTTTCCCACTGTATGGGTTGTCTTTTTACTCTATTGGTTATTTCTTGTAATGTGCAAAACTTTTCAGTAAAATGAGATCTCGGGGCCAGGGAGATAGCTCAGTGGAATAAACACTACCTTGGCAAGTTCAAGGGCCTAAGTTCAATCCCCAATTCTGCCAAAAATAAATGCATAAATACATAAATAAATAAAATGAGATCTCAACTGTTGACTCTTTTCAGTAATTCCCATGCAGTTTGGTTTTCGTTCATGAACTCTCATGCCTAACCCCATGTCTTCAAGATTTCTACCTACTTTATATTCCAGTAGATGTGGTATTTCTGTTTTAATGCTTAGATCTTTGATCCATTTTGACTGTAGTTTAGTGCATAGTGATAAACATGGATCTAGTTTCAGTCTTCAGCATGCAAAGAGCCAGTTTTTCCAGTACCACTTATTAAAGAGGTTGTCTTTCTTCTTTTGAATGTGTTTGACATACACATTAGCTGGGTATGTTTGGAGGTGCACCTGCATGCTCTATTCTGTTCTACTGCTCACCGGTTTTCATTTTCCCCCCAATATAATTAATTTATTACAGCAGATTTGTAGTATAATTTCAGGTCAGGAATTGTGATGCTTCCTCCCTTGCTTTTGTCACCCAAAATTGTTTTAGCTAGTCTAAAAATGTTCTGGCTCCAAATGAATTTTTAGGAATGTTTCTCTACTTCTGTGAAGTATGCTATTGGTATTTTGGTCAGGGTTGCATTAAATATGTGTCATTGTTTGGGGAATAGGGCTATTGTCACTGTGTTGGTCCTTCTAATCTATGAACATGATACTTCTTTCCATATTCTGATATCCTCTTTAATCTCCTTTTTCAGAATATGGTAATTTTCAATATATAGATCTTTTACTTCGTTTGTTACATTGATTTCTAAGCATTTCATTTTGATATGTTATTGTGAAGGATTTGTTTTCCCTAACGTCTCTCTCAGTGAGTTGTTTGAGTACAGGAACTCTGCTAATTTTTGAGTGTTGACTTTGTATCCAGCTGCACAATTGAATTTGGATATGAAATCTGAAAGACTCACATGGAGTTTTTGATGTCTTCTGTGTACAGTATCATGTCATCTCCAAATAATGATAATTCTACTTCTTCTTTCCTGATCCTTACTTCTTTTATTTCTCCCTCCCCTAATTGCTCTGGCCAGTGTTCAGTGTTTTCAGAACTATGTTGAATAGGAAAGGTGACTGTGGGCACCCTTTTTTTTGTTCCTGATTTTAGAGTGATAGCTTTAAGTTTTTGTCAATTGAGTATGATATTCGCTGTTGGTCTTTCATAGACGGCTTTGATAAGATTGAGACAAAGACCATCTATTTTGAATTTTTGTTGGGTTTTTATCATGAATGAGTTATTGAACTTATCAAATGCTTTTTCTGCACCTATTAGGATGATCATGTGATTTTTGTCTTTGGCTCTATTGATGTAGCGTACTACATTTATTGGTTTGCATATGTTGAAACATCTCTGAATGCCTGGAATAAATCTCACTTGATCTGAATGTATATTCTTCTTAGTGATTTACTGCATTGTTTGCTAGTATTTTATTTATTTATTTGTTTATTTATTTATTTATTGCAGTACTGGGGATCAAGCTCAGGATGTGGTGCTTGCCAGTCAGGCGCTTATGTCACTAAGTTATACCCCCAGCCCTTGCTAGTATTTTATTTATGAGTTTCATACCTATATTCATTAGGTAGATTGGCCTGTAATTCTCTTTTTGTTTAAGCATTTTCTGGTTTATATATCAAGGTAAAACATACTTTCAGGATAGAGTTAAGCAGTATTTCTTCCTTTTAAATCTCATTAAAGATTTTGAGGGGCTGGGGAGATGGCTCAGTAGAATAAGTGCTTTCCTGGCAAGTGCAAGAGTCTGAGTTCAATCCCAAGTTCTGCCAAAAAAAAAAAAAGAATTTGAAGAATATGAGCATTACATCATCTCCAAATTCCTTGTAGAATTTAGCTCTAACTCCTTGAGGACCTGGTCTTCATTTGTTGGTAAGTTTTTTAAATTAATTTCTAATGTAATTGACTCATGCTAGGTTATTCAGAATCTTTATTTTCTTGAGTAAGAAATTACTTTGGTAATTCATATGTATCCAGCAGTCTGCCTGTTTATTTTGTGTTTTCCATTGTAGGAGAATAAAGATTTTCAAATTAGGTATCTATGATCATTCAAACTTCCACAGGATCTGTGAAAATTCATCCTTTATACTTCTCAATACATGAATTGGAGTCTTTACTTTTTTATAAGGTTGGATAAGGGCTTTTATTTATTCTTTCAAAGAACCAACTCTTGCATAAATTTTTTTTTTTTTTTTGTATTGTGGTCTTAGTCTCAATTGTATTAATTTCTGCTCTGTTCTTTATAATTTCCTGCCCTGAACTTTGGGCTTGTCATGTTACTTTAATAGAAGCTTGCGGTCTAATGTTTGGTTATTTAGGTTATTCAAGCTCATTCTGTTTTCCTGATATAATAATTCACTGCTACAAATCTCCCTTTCAGGACTACTTTCATTGAGTCCCATAAGTCCCAATGTGTTGTGTCACCATTCTTGTTTTACAGTTCATATTGTTTAATTTACTCTTTAATTTTATCTCTGATCTTTAATTGTTCAGGAGGGTTAATTTATTATCCAGGTATTTATGGAGTTTTGAAGTTTCTTTTTCCATTAATTTCCAACTTCATTCCGCTATGGTCAGATAATGTACAGAGGATAATTTCAATTCCTTTGCATCTACTGGCACATGTTTTGTGGGTTTGCAATGCTCTGCAATAGGTCTGGGGCTGTTCTCAGTCCCAGGCACCATTGGCTTCTCCTGGCCTGGCTCAGCCATCTTCCCCTGGCAGTCTCTGTCCCCCCAGGTTGTTACTGCAGGGTTGGGTGGGATGCTGTGATATGGTCTGGTCCTCCGGTCCTCTGCTCCTGCTGCTGCAGTCCAAGGCTGCTCAGTCCCAATTCTTACTCCATCTTGAGGGTTAAGTGCGACCTCATTTGCTACTTTGCAAGTTCTGCAACCACCACCACCCACTTCTGCTGTTGTCCACAACTTTATTGAAAAGATAGAGTAGGGTGCTTTAAGAAGCTTTTTGGCTCCTGTCTCCAGTAGAGTGAGGACAGCTCAGGGCCGTACAGTGCATGGTGCAAGGCTGTTTAATGCCACCCCAACCCTGTATCTCTCTAACCACAGGTTTTGGTGGAAGGGTCAGTTGTTCCATTCACTATACACCCTGTAG
The DNA here is from genome assembly GCA_004027165.1 of Ctenomys sociabilis. Lineage (NCBI taxonomy): Eukaryota > Metazoa > Chordata > Mammalia > Rodentia > Ctenomyidae > Ctenomys > Ctenomys sociabilis. The sequence continues at coordinate 194,893 of PVKA01000299.1, read as the reverse complement.
TCTTCAACCTTGTTCCTAGTGGTTCCAGTCAGTGCTCTTATGCACAAAAAGAACAGGAAGAAAAGGAAAAGAAAGGGAAGGGAAAAGAAGGGAAGGGAAGGGAAGGGAAGGGAAGGGAAGGGAAGGGAAGGGAAGGGAAGGGAAGGGAAGGGAAGGGAAGGGAAGG
>PVKA01000299.1:0-194627 GCA_004027165.1 Ctenomys sociabilis | reverse complement strand
ACTCTGTATGCTTCAATTTAGTAACACTATTTTAGTGTCTTTTTTCCCCCCTTCTTCTTTTAAATTCTGAGAATGGCAGGCAACTGTCAAGATTCCATTTTGTAGCTGCTGCCAGGTTGTCTGTTTTATGAAATCCTTTATCTGTGTTTTGCTTGAACTATGACCCCCTTATTTAGACTGGTTTTGGTTTCACAGTGTATGCTCCTTCCATTTCTTCCAATTACCTGTTTTCATTGAATTTCTTTCTTTCTTTCTTTCTTTCTTTCTTTCTTTCTTTCTTTCTTTCTTTTTTGTAGAACTGAGTATTGAACTCAGACCCTAGGGCTTGCCAGGGAAGCCCTTATTCTACTGAGCCATCTCCTTGGCCCTTCATTGAATTTCTTTCAGGAACTCTGAATGCGGTTCCTCCTCTATTGCTGTCTCCCTCTCACTTTCTTCTTGGGATTTCCATATCATGCCTTTGTAGTTATGTTACAATTCTTGAATATTCTATTTTGATATTTTTCTCAATCTTTTTCCCCTATTTTGATTTCTTTTGCATTTTCTCAGCCTCAGGCCTTCTTTCTACAAGTGTACTGATGTGCAAGGCATTCTTGATTAATTTTACAGTTTTTTCCATCTCTAGAATTTTCAAAATTGATTTTCAAACTCCCCTTTCTCCCTTCACATTTTCCTGATGTTCCCAAATCTTATCTACTTTCTCCATAAAACACTTAGACTATTCATCAAAGCTTTTAAATTCATAGTCTCATAACCTGAAGAACATCTTTTTCAGGTCCGGTTCCAATGTGAATAATGTCTTCAAACTGTTCTCTTCATGTTTGTTTTTGGCTTAGTGTGTCTTACAACCTTTGGTGAAAGTGGACACGATGTACTACACACAAGAGGTGTGGAACAAAGGCCCTTAGCCAACCAGCGCAGCTGAGCACACGCTCCACAGTTCTGTGAGTTGGTCACGGCAAATTTAAAATGTTTCAATGACCCAAAACATATTTATGATGTGATAAATTGACTCACGTATACAAAGGTAACTGCCATTTTCGTCTCTCTTGTTTCTTCATGTTCAGAGCCTAGAAGTCATTTCTTGAAATTCTTTCTAAAATACACAGTAGTTTGTAAACTCCTGTCTTCCTGCCACCCTGGAGAGCACTCCAACTTGTTCTTGGCACCTCCTGTAGCTTGGTATTCACACCCCATCTCTGTTTCTTCCACTGCTCCCTCACTGTCCGCTACTCTACACTCACATCTGTGAAACCCACTGCTGTGAGTGCTTCGTTCCATGTGCTCATGAGAACATTTTGTAGCTGTATTTCTTTTTATCAAATGTATTTGGTTGCAGTAGGGTCTCACTGTGCAGCTCAGACACATGGTAACCTGCCTGCTTTCAGCCTCTCCTGCACTGGGACTGCAGGTGTACACGACCATGCCTGGCCTCCGGCTGACTCAGCCAGTCCTGGGGACAAGGCTGGCATGGCATGTGGTGCCTGGGGCCGAACTGCAAGCTCCATGCTTGCCCAAGCTTTAAGCAGGTGCTTCAGTCTCTGTCTTGCCAGCCCCGTAACTGTATTTCTGATCTTAGTTTATTTCACTTAATAGTTTTCTTCAAATCCATCCAGTTTGTCTCAAAAATAGGACAGTTTTCTCTTTTGTGATATGTGTGCACTAAACTCTCTCTCTGTCTCTGTCTCTGTCTCTCTCTCTCTCTCTCTCTCTCTCTCTCTCTGTTTCTCTCCCTCCCCCATACACACACACACACTATCTTCATCTATTCATGGACACTTGGCTTGACTCCATACCAACTGCCTGTGGCGGATCTTTTCCTCCATCCAGATCAGTTAAGCTTTTCTGTAACCCACATGGGTTCAGGTCTGGTAACATACTTCCTCATAAAGATAGCTTCTGTTCATCTAATACTTGCCAAAATGTTCTATTATAGTTCAAAATATCTGCTTTCTGCCCCTGTTCATCTGAAAGCTTCAGGAATTTCTATTACCTTCATAATGAGAACTTGGCAGATCCAGTGGAGCCATAACATGTGAGAATGAAATTGATTTTATTAATATAAAATAAAGACATTTTTAAAAATTGCTAAATCATTCAATGATAGGTTTGTTGGTGGTTTCTTCTGCTAGCAGAGCTTTATTCTCTGCATGTTCTTGTGTTTTCTCCAGCTTTCCCTATGTGCTTACTTCTCTGATAGATCTAGGTGTAGGTATTTGTTCCATTTATTCATTTTTGAAGTATTACTAGAGTGCAGTGGCAAATTTTAAGCTCCTTAAATGCTTAAGATGAAGGAAAAACTATGGTCTGATTTAAAAAAAAAACTATGTTCAAATATGTTTTAAATTTATTGAGATAATCTGTATCTGATGGCATTCAATGCTATTAGAAAAATAAAATAAGATTTTTGAAAACCTACTAAAATAATGCATTCTTCAATGCAATAAATTCATTCATTATGGATTTTACTGGTTGGATTACTGCATTGATCACCCAGTTCCACACATGAGTCAGCCGTAAGGTCTGTAGTTCCACACTGCCAGACTGGACTTGGGCATTAAATATGGATTTAAATTCCATGTTATTCCTACATATTTTCTCTGAAAACATGGATTAAAGCAGCTTTCACATGTAGAAGCAAATCACTATATTTCTAAATAAAGTATGTATCTATATATATGTATATATATATATATTAGTATATATAACATAATCCATAACAGCATATTATATATGTACATATACATATATATCCTTGTTCAAAATCATAGGTTATTTTTAAATGCTTTTTCTTTCATTTTGTTTTTAGTATTAATTTTATTTCAGGATAACAAAATCTATTTAAATGTCAATAGAAAACATTAAATAAAAAATAAAAGATATGTTGATTCTAACAATTATAGAGTATTAGCAAAAATATTGACAATTTTTGCCAGTTTCTCTACAAAATTGATTATTAAAAAAGTCATTAGTTATTTTTTGCCAAATAACAATCAAAGCAGCTTCCTTTAATTCTTGCAGTAGGTGCACTAAGGTTCCCAGAGGACATGTAACTTCAGACCACTGCAAGGATATGGGAAATTCATTTTTAATTTTAACTTCTGCTATTCCCTTCAGGGACTCTGCATGAAGTTCCTAAGAGCCAGCATTGGCCCGGACACAGCGGCAGGGGAGGAGCCTATACTGTTAAAACACAAATGGCTCTAACAAAGCAGCGTCCAGCTACACTGTGGCCATTGCCAGCCCAGGAAGCAGGAATCAGGCTTGACTTCAAGGGATGTAAACAGGAGCTCTGTCTGCTCAGAGATGCCCAGCTCATTCACAGTCCACACACGCACACAGGGACAGAGCACCAGCTCCAGGAGAGTAACAGTTTTCTCCTAAAGATAAAAACCATCTGGCCACTCAATGAAACATGTGCTATAAGTAACACCTCATCTCAAGGGTGGCTTGTATCTGTGCCCCCACAGTGGCGCGCAGGACCATTCTGTGTCTGTAAAAACAGTGCAGTTAGGATAAATATGCAGTACTTTCACGTTATTCTATGAGAAGAAAGATTTGCACTAATAGTGTTTGGACAGGATATCCTGTCTGCTTCATGTACTATGGATAACCACTAGGAAGGTAACAATGTAAAAAGTATTAATTATTGAAACTGCACTATAATTCAGTTTAAAAAAAGATAGGTATACAGCTACATTCTCTCAATTCAATGAATAGTGTTTGTAAATAGAATATCATGTCTGCACCTTGTACAACAAATAACCACTAAGAAAACAATATACAATCTATTGATTATTGAATCTGATCTAATAATTTGATTTGAAACTGTCTCATTGCTATTCTTCAATAAAATCATAGGAGAAATACCATACAATTTACTGGGCAGCCTTTCCACGCTGACTTGGAATCAGCCTTTGATATCACCTCTAAGGAACCCCAGGAGCTCACAGTCCTGAGCAAGAAAGAAAACTAAGCCTTATGCTAGAGGCAGTTGCCTTTCAGTATCTGGGGGAATTTATTTCTCTGTAATTTGTACTTGTATACTTATTACTATAATATATAATCAGTGTAAATTCTTTGAGGATAGTTTCTATGCTATATGGTTTAGGAAATAATGACCAAAAATGGTCATGGCATGTGTAGTAGTTATAATTATTTTTATAATGCAAAGTGAGAACTTTCCTACCGTGTTTGATAAATGTTGTCCGGATCCCATTGCCAAGAATGCGTTGTCTGAAATGCCTGTTTAGTTTTTAAAGATGGAACTCCACCCTTCACTCGGTTTTAAGTACGTATGGAATGTTATGATAAGACGTCGTAGCACTGGTGCTCAGACATGGAGATGGTAGGGAGACAAATAGGCATGGGAAGTAAACTCAGTATTTTATTAAACTAAAACAAACATATTTTTATCCAAAGCAGATTGAATCCATGGCTGTAGGATTGAGAATATGGCCGTGTTATTACCTACAAGGCAGAGAAAACGTTTATTACTTTAATATCAGTGCCAAATGATGTGGCTGTGGGTGTGTGGCACTATTCTTTATGGGGAAAGGTGGTCACGTGACTCCCTAAAGCCGTCCTTAGTTTTTAATGATGTAGAACTGAGTTTTTTCTATTTATTTATTTAAATTTCAGTTTTTATTAATTTATTGGTGCATTTCATACAATATACATGTAGTGATCATACTATTCATAGTAAGTTTGTACTTGGAAGCAACAAATCCTTTTTCTTCTTTTCCCTCAATACCCTCTCTTCCTTTCAATCTCTCTTCCCCTTCTTATTTACAAAAGCTTAGTTTCCATGTTTTTTCCCTCTATTCTCTTTTTCCTTCCTTTCCCTCTTCCCCCTCTTTATCTTCTCATTTGGACATTTCCTTTGTTCTTCTCAATATCTATTAAATGCTTGGCCCTTATTCACCCTTCCAGCTTCTCACACCAGAGAAGCAGGGTGATGTTTAAATGTTTGTATCTGACTTATTTCACTACAAAATATGGTCTCAATGTGCATCCATTTAACTAGAAATGTTTTACATTTATCATTCCTTACAGTACAACGGTACTCCACTGTACAAGAAAAGCACATTTCCTTCTTTCTTTATCCATTCATCCTTGACTGGGCATAGTGGCTACCTTTAAGATTTAGGTAGGACAGATTGAGCTGCTATGAACGTGGATGTGCATTTGTCCCTGTGGTATGATGCTTTTAATTCTTTCAGGAAGATACCAAGGAGGGCAGGAGCTGGGTCAAAGAGAGGCTCTGGCTTTCACTCTGTGAGGAATCTGCACACTGACTTCCACAGGGTCGTGCCTGTCTACACCCCTGCAAGTAGGGCGCCTGCATGTATGTATTTAGATTTCCAAGAGAAAAGCCACTTTGCATTTACAGTGGCTCCATTATTGGCCAACACATGTCTGTGGATTTTTCGTTGCTCTTTTTATCAAATTATGAAGAAAGGAGAGCTTAGGGGGGTATCATGCCCTTCAGTATTCCAAAGCGTGTTACTCCAGGTCATGTAGGAACATGATAATTTACTTCTACATGGACTAGCATATCTAGAAAAAAGAAAAGATACTTAACTGGGACTGTTTTTGTTTTCCCAGGAGACTCACTAAGTCTTATACTGGCTGGGTGGAGCATGTTAACCTCCCTCCTCAGCATCCTGGAGTGCCTTTTCCTGGCCCATTTTTCCCAAGTTTTTTTTTTTTTTTTTTTTTTTTTTTTTTTTTTTGTGGAACTGGGGATTGAACTCAGGCCTTTGTACTTGTCAAGGAAGCAATTATTCCACTGAGTCATCTCCCTAGCCCCCTAAGCTTTTTCTAAAAACATATACAGTCTCTTTAAATGCAAAAGGACATACAAAGTAAGTATTTATTTATAAGTGATTGACTAGAATGTCAAAGTTTCAGAATAGAAAAAAAAATTACATGGGACTGTTAGAGCAAGCCTTGTAAAAGAACAATAAAACAGTTGCATTGATTCAAATCATTTAAATTTTGTTTTAATGTTACACTAAAACTGGGAATTTCCAAAACTTCATTTTGTTCTAAACATAAGATGTATCTGTGAAGCAGGAGGGAGAGTGTGGTCACCGAGGGCTCCGGTGAGCCCGCCTGAGCTCAGGTACTCGCAGACCAAGAGAAAGGCAGGTGGAGGAGCTTTGAAACTTGACAAGACAATTCATAGACCTTATTTGCTAATTAGACAGAATGTGAAACACATCAGCAATGATGCAATAAAGCTTGGATCTATGAAAAAGTCTAGGGCGTAGGATAAAAAATCTATTTTATTATTTAGTATTATTCAAAGCATGCATTCACCGATTTTAAATTAAGTAAGCATAAATTACATAATCAAGTCATTGTCAAGAGAAAATAAATCTTCACGTCCTAGACTAAGTTTTTAAGAGTAATATGCTGAGCTGTAAAAGGCTCTAGTCAACAAATTCTGTGGATAACCCCCACTGAGGAACTGTGTTGGAGAGTTTTGGTGAATTCAAGCATCTATAGTATTTAAATGCCAGTAGAATACGCATCTCTGACAGGACTAAACAAAAAAGGGGATACGGATGAGGAACCATTTTTTATTTGTATATACAAAATAGTTAGGATAGATATACAGCTAGTTTCACTTGATTCTATGAGAAGAAAGATTTGTAATAGTGTTTGGACAGGATATCCTGTCTGTTTCTTATACTATGGATAACCACTAAGAAGATAACAATGTAAGATGTATTAATTATTGAAAATGTACTATTATTCAGCTTTTAAACTGTCTCATTGATATTTGTCTCAATAAAATAAAATAAAATAAAATAAAATAAAATAAAATAAAAAGAGTACTACAGAGGGGACCAGGGATACAGCTCAGCAGCATAAGTGCCTGCTTGGGAAGCACAAGGTCCTGAGTTCAATCGCCTGTGCCACAAAGAAAAAAAAAAAAAAAGAGTACTATGGAGAGGTGACATGTCCTATCAGGAGAAAAGGAAGTATGAATTTAGAGTAAGCAGTTTCTACTAGAAAGTTCTGAAGTGAACTCCACATCTCCACATCTATAAGGCTTAAGGATTCTCACCAAAGGCCTCAAGAAGCTGCTACAGAAACGCAGACACCGAGCTGCCTGGTGCACGTGACCTGCTCAGTCTCACACTCCGAGGACCCAGCCGCTGGGCACCAGCAAGCTCTCGGCTGCTTCTGCTGGACCAATCTAGGAGGGCAGTGGGTACAGGACTAGGACCATGCTAAGAAGAAAAAGGAATTAACCGGAGTAAGAATCTACCCAGTGTCGTGCTGGGTAACTGTGGCACAGCATTTCACTGCTCTTTGTGGTTTTCCATGCAAAACCATGCATTCATATACACATTGATTGAAGTGAACACCACATCTCAAATTACACGGCACTGAAACTACTGTACATTTGAGAAAACTGGTTGCGCCTTTGGTCTGCTAAGATGGTTGACAGGTAGCCCAGGAAAGGAATGGCCCAGAGGCAAGAGGATCCTTCACAGAGAGGTGAAAGTGAAATAAACAGTGAGAAAGGAAGACAAGATATAATGCCATTCGCACTCTGACTTTTAGTTCTGAAAATAGGCAAACTCGATGTACAGTGCTGCAGATATTAAAGAAACAGAAATAGCAGAATAAAATGAAGTAGTTGAAATGAAATGAAATGAAATGGATTTCGCTAGTTTTGGCCTTTGAAGAAGTATTTAGATTTGAAAAAAAAAAAAAAAAAAAGGTGAAAATCTTCCCAGGTGGAGGACAGAAGCTTCTAGAAGGAGGTCAGAGTTGTAATTTAGAGCTAGTATGGAAGGAATTTATAGTTAATAGAACACATAGGAATACATACTTTGCTTTTGCTTGGTGGTTTGTTTTGGGTTATTTGTTGAAAATCATGATTTAATTGCCTGTGAAAATTCAATAAACTGTAAAGTGGGAAAGAGTCTTCATTGTATTGTATATTTTTATATAGCAAAAACTGATGCATTTATTACACTTTCAATGTGGTCAAAAAACTCCCAATTGAAAAGAAATAATTATTTAAGTCTATATAATATTCTTTAAAAAAGTCTTACTTCAGCTTCCTGTCTCAGATTCCAAATATCCCCATCATTCACCTTTAACATTATGATTTTAGATTTTGTGAGTTTAGGGGGCTGGCCAGTTAGCTCAGCGTGTTAAGATTCCTGCTAGGCAGACACAGAGACAGGGGTTCAATCCCCAGTGTGCGTGCCAGGCCCACCGCTGTGGAATGCTGAGACAGTGACTGAGTCTGGGCATGGTGGCGCGCACCTGTAGCCCCAGCACTTGGGAGGCTGAAAAACAGGAGGATCACTGTGAGTCTGATTTGTGCAGCAAGACCCTGTAGACCCTGTACTAAATACATAAAACTAAAATAAAATAAAATTTTTGGTACAAAAAATCAAACTCATGACCTTGCACTTGCCACATAGCCACTATGCATAGAGCTACATACCTGGTCCTCACTTTTTCACGTGACTGAGGTATTTTTTGTTTCTGTTTCTATCTGCAACATGCCCAAATGTAAGGAATTAGATTTTATTCAACTCTTGACTTCAGTTCGTGGTCCAGTATTGGCACATAGTGGGTTCACAAGCACGGAGATGTTACTGAAGCTGCTACTCTTTTCTCCACTGAGAAGCAGAGCAACACACAGGACGTGAGAAGTCACACTAAGAGTGAGCCATACAAGAGCAGAGGCCTCCCATAATGCACAGCAGAGCAGACACGAGAAGGAGAGCTACCCAGATCCAGAATGGCCAACATTTAGGAAAAGGGGAAGTTCCATCCCTACATAACTGAAGAGCTGCTTTTATTGAATGTGTTAGAGGCAATTGAGATTCGCTTTTATTCTCCGCTGTTGATGCAGAGCTTCTCAACTAATTTTGGAGCACACTTACAATATTATGGCATGAATAAATTTTTTAAAACAGCAATACAGAATGAGTTTTAGATTTATGGGACTTTTTAACACAACTGTATCCAATTTTCTTGTGTAGCCAGCTGAATTTACTATGACTTAATACTGGATTAGTCTGCCACATGGATAACATGGCAAAAATCCATTTCAAAGTCAGCTACCATAGTGTTAGTCATATTCTTCTAGTACAGATTTCTTTCTTCTTGATCCAAACCTTCTCTGAACATTCCACACTCCTTGATATAAAATACGGTAACTATCTTGAAACACAACTTTGTGTTTCCTGTTTAAATAGTCTCCTCTTTCAAACTTGAAGGATTTATTTTTATCAGAGCCTTCAGTATCTCACATCAGTATCAGATCAAACGTATTCAAAAATAGAAGGTAGCGAATGTTCTGGTTTTCTCGGCATCAGGAACATGAGACTCTTGGCGTTACAGTAAGTCAATGACTGCCTTGCACAGTGGGAAGTGGTCACCCTAAGGAATATGGCTTCTTCCAAGATATTTCAGATACTCAAGATGCAGTTTATGCACGGTTCAAGTTAAGGACTTAGGTGGAAAGCTCAAGGTCTAGTAACTGGAAGAGGATGTATGACTTACCCAAATGTATAAGACATCTTCTGTGTGTAACACTTTTGCCATAGTAAAGATATGGAGAGGTTATTGAAGTGAAAGCTAGAGTTGAAGAGAGGGACTGCTGGAGGTAGAGAGTCATTCTCAAACTTTAGTGTAGGACGGTGCTCATATTAGATACAAACCTTTTTCCACCACTCAGATTGCCTGATGTTTTCTCTCACAAGCAGCCCTGAACATGAATCCAAAATATAAGAGCCCTCATGTGGAATGAGACCCCAAGAACAGGGGCTAAGGATGAAGGAACAGAGAAAGATCTGAAGAAGCAAACAAGTATGCAAATGCTCGGGCTTCTCTTGCTGAGTTACAGGGTTTGATTGATCTTTTGAGCATTTGGATCTGGTGACTCTCACGATATCCAGACAGCTCTGGTTTTATTACACAACAGGGAAGTCCCTTGACTATTTCCAAACAAGCACATCTTGTCCCGTTGTTCAAACATGCTGTAAAGCAAGAATGTCTGCCCTCACTCCTTTCATCGCATTTTTAAATTTATCAGCTTTACTTCTCTTCGATTATACCAACTAAAGTTTAATAATTCTCAAGTAAAAACTCTTACTGAATTTCTCACAATCTTTCAAATAAGTAGAGCCAGTGGGATTATTTTGGCCTTTGAAAAACCATAGTTATGTTACATAATGTTGAAGTTAGTAATCTGTTAATTAATGAAAAAATGTATGGTAAATTAACAATAGCAAGACTAAAAATATTCTCTTGTATTTATTAGTCGAGAGGAAACATCATTTAATTTAGGTTTGAATTTCAGAATTTCTTTTCTTTTTTTTTTTTTTTTGTATTTTAGAGAAGAATCTACAGGGTGTTTAGGGTCTCACTATGTAGATTGGACTCATAGTGATCCACCTGTTTACAGCTTCCCAAGAGCTGGGATTACAGGCATGTGCCACCATGCCAGTCTCAATTGCCATCTCAGTGTGCCCCAGGGGTGGGGACTGCACAGTACAGAAGTTCTTTCAACATATTGTGATATTGACCAAACTTGCTAACTTTGGGAAATAAGGACATGTGCACTCTTTCCTAACTATACAAGTGACATCAAATTATATTAAGTGGCAGCTGTTGACATGTGTACAATTGTGCATGTAGCTGCTTTTGAAGACTTCTAAACTAAATAGCTAGGAGGCCCTCAAGGTAAAATTTCTCTGCCCTTTTGGTTTCGGTATAATGAATTATAAGCTAGCATATATATCACCAGACCCACAGTTAACTCAGGGTGTAAAATAGCCAGGTGCTGCCAATCATATACACCCAGCTTCCTGGATAATCCCCAAACAAAGTAGGTGCCTCACTACGGGCAGACAAGTTCTCTGTTTGCCTTTTTTTCAGACCAAGCCTGTAGAAGCCCACAGTCCCTACTACTGCTGAAATGTTTCATTCAGAGTGCTGCCTCATGTAAAGATATTTCTTCATTTTTATGTATTTGATGCAGGGTCTCACTATGCAGCTCAGACTCATTAGTGATCCACCTGTTTTCAGTCTCCCCTGCACTGGGATTACAGGAGCACACCACCATGTATGCTCAAACTAGCATATTTCTTCAGATAATTGTGCTAAATTAAATCTGTACAAGCCTGTAAAGATATATTTCTGAACTACCCAAAGAGTGTTTGGTAGAAAGTTTAAAGATTCGTAATCACTCGATTGTTCAAAACAGAACAGTAGTTTTTCTATGCTTCTACTCACATGGCGAAGAATAGAGTAGCAAGATGAGAATTCTCTCATACAGTGGGGAAATATTTATAGGAAAGTACTGATGTGAGTGTAAGTCTGTAAATGCCTAATAAGCCCTCTGTTCACATGCAGTCCTTCTTCAGGCTCAGCAAAGCTTTGGTTCTCCAACCAATTGACCACATATTCAGGCGAGGCTTAAACTCTTAACCCTCTTGCTTCAGATTCCTAGACTGCCATCTCTTCCCCTGTGAACCTGAGAAATGTGCAGTTGAGACACCAGTGAAAGGCAACACTCAAGCTTATTTGTCTTGAAAATGGTAAAGATGCAAAGGAATACATTAATTGCACTTAATAATTCACAAGTGACATCTAATAAATCTTATTTAATTCTAAATTAGTTATGCAGTATGAAAAGAACTTAGGAAAACTTCACTTATCACTTAGTTTTACAATTTTCACAGAGAGCTAGCTGCTACTTCTTCTTCTTCTTCTTCTTCTTCTTCTTCTTCTTCTTCTTCTTCTTCTTCTTCTTCTTCTTCTTCTTCATCTTCTTCTTTTGGCTGAACTGGGGATTGAACTCAAGCTGTTCACTTACCAGGCAAGTGCTTATTCTGCTGAGCTCTCTCCCTGTCCCTGAGAGCTAGCTTCTAAGATCAGTGTATTCCTTGACAAAACTTGAGCATAGTAGGTATAAAATAATAAAATATTGTTTGAAAATTGCAATAATTCCACTGTAACAATAATTGAAATAATTTTACCTCTAAACTATCCCAATCTAAATACCTGTGTTTATACTATGCCTTTTTATTAGTAGTATAATATTAATACGCACAGTATTTTATGTAATCATACAATATTAATAAAACAAAAATTTAAAACCCAATTGGGATATTGAAACTTTAAAAAGCTTAGTCTTATTCCAGTTTCAGAGTGTCCCTCTACTGAGGCAATGCTTATTCCACCAGTGTGACCTGTGATATTCCTTTGTAGGATGGGAAGTACCCAATCATAAATAAAATAGGAGGAACAGAGTTTCAATCAACACAAAAATCTGAAAAAGTACACAAATGAATAAAAAGTAACATACATATTCCCTGGATAGTCAGTTTCAGGAAAGGGTCCAGACACGGTATTTGTTGACTTCCACTAATCTATTTGGGCCCACAATGCCCTTGAAATTTTGTACCCTTGATGGCCCATTCAGAAAACACTATAGTAACTAAAGCAAACTGAGCCATATTTTTCCTGCCTGCAATGATACTCACACATGTTTTAGTGAAACACCACAAACCACTTATTTTAAAAATTTAGAGATAGCCATGATAGAGCCACAGCGTACTGAATACAACACAGCCAAACTCCTAGAGTTAGTTTTATGGAGACCAGAGGGTGTGAACAACCTGTCCACATAGTACTGGCACCAAAGAAAAAGTGGGTAGGCCTCGGGCTCCTTCTATTTATTTGTTTGTTCATTTTTCTTTTATTTGTTTTCACTGCTGATAAATCAAACCCAAAGCTTTGTGCGTAATATGAAAGCACTTCACACTGAGCTGGACCCCATCAAAAATTATCTTCTTGTAAAGCAATGGATTAGGAAAAACACTGTTCCAGAAATGGCTGACGAGTAAGAGCATAAGCTTCTCAGTGAAAAATATGGAAGTTACCTGAAATGCTAAGATTGTTCTCTCAAAGTTGACACAAAAAATTACTATTTAATTTTCTATTTGAAATTTTCTGAAATTTCTGTGATGGTCAAATTCAGGTATGAACTTGATTGCATTAAGGAGTTCCTAGGAACAGATGAAAGCATTGTACTGGATGTATCTGTGAAGGTGGTTGTCACAGAACTTGGGCATCTTGCGTGAGTAGATAGAGCAGGAAAGACCACCCTCAGTGGTTGCATAGCATTCACTGCCCGGGGACAAGGACAGACACCAAGCTGGCATGTGCCTTCATTCACCCACAGCTGTGACCTATTTATCTCCTACTTAGGACACCAGCACTCTGGGCCTGACAATCCAGAGTCTGAAACTTCCAGTATCACTCCTTCCTTTCTTACTACTGTTTTCTACCCCAAACTGAGAGTCACCACATGTGTGGAACCATTTCTAATGCTTTTTGACATAGCTTGAGTGACCTTAGCCAGCACATGACGTCTCTAGTCTCCAAATCTCCTTTATCGGCATTCTCAACCACCATAAATGTGTTGGCTAATTCTCCAACATCTAAAGATACAACTTCAATCTCTCTGGAAAACACTGACTAATACAGTGATTAAAGTTAAACACCACCTGTTTCATAAGACTATTTCCTTGCGGTCCTACATTATTGCATTACTCCAAAAGCATAAGCACTTGCCTGGAAAATTCATGATGATTAATATAACTTGGGGAAGCTGGGCATGGTAGTGCATGCCTGTAATCCCAGCACTTGGGAGGCTGAGGCAGGAGGATTGTTGTGAGTTCAAGACCAGCCTGAGCTACAAAGTGAGTTTGAGGCCAGCCTGAACTGCACAGTGAGACCCTGTCTCAAAAAAAAAAAAAAAAAAAAAAAAAAAGATAACTTGGGGAAAAATTGTATTGTTAATATAGACTTGAGGTTTTAGAATTGTGATTTTTTGATCTAAGCTGAGGATGTAGTTATAAGTATTTAAGTGAAAACTTGTATAAAAAAGAGTACTATCTCAAAGAGGGAATAGCTAGAATTATTGCTTGGCTTAAGCTATTAAAAGAAAAAAACCTATCCTTTGCTCTACTTGAAAAAAATGGTGGAACTGAGGAGGTAATCAAAAAATGTTTTTGAGTTTACACAGATTTTAGAAAATGATCAAAGACATCAATGCAAATAAATTGCAATCTATATGGAAAAGTTGATATGATTAACAGAGAGTGGCTGGGGAGATAGCTCTGAAGCATAAATACCTGCCTGGCAAGCACAAGATCAGAAGTTCAATACTCAGTTCTGCAAAAATAAATAATAAATAAATGATTAACAAAGAAGTCAAAGCATTTATTCTTAGTCTGTCAATGTTTGAGATAGGAATGTGGGGCAAGCACTAGTGGTGTAGCACAGAATAATGTGTGAATTTGCTTCTTAATTTACATCCCCAATGCTTGAACACAAATATATTCATGAAACAATAATGATAGTATTCCAAGTGGAACTAACTAAAGAAAACTGGATGTTCCTTCCTGAATCAACTACCTTGTGTCAACACCTGCACAATCCACTGTGGGGTGGATTGCTAACTGATAGACAACTTGTTGCACCCAGCCTAACTGAAGTAGCATGGCACTGGGTGTGGGACCCAACTGAGGATTGTTGCTAGCAGCATATGAGGCAGAACCAGAGAACCTGTAGAGAGGCTGTTAGGAAATATGATTAGGAGCTGTTGGACATGATTATGGAGCTGTTGGTTCTCTTGGACTATTTTTCTGGAGGACCGTGTCGTGCTGGTTTTCCTGGTGAACTTGACTGTTCTTGTCAGAGGAGCATGTCTGGACCTCGCTGTCACTAACAATTGCAACATTCACTTTGGGGGAGCTCTGGTCTTTACTTTGAGCATCTCTTCCTAGCTCCAGTGAGGACCCCTCAGCCTGCTGCCACAGATCCTTCATCTCATTGTCACAGACTTTCTAGCTTCCACCACTGACATTTTAGGATTTCTAAGCACAGATCTGTGAAGAGGGCCTGTACATTGTCATGGGCTCATGCAGTTGGACCCATGAACTCATGCAGGTTATTATGTGATCAAGGCCTTTAGCTGGATTATTCGTTCTTAAGTGCATAGACAGATTTCCTGTACTCTTTGTATGATTCTTTGGGTGATTCATTATAAAATAATCATATAAAATATGTGTCCTGTCCCCTTGCAAAAACCCCAAACTACAACACAGTGTCTTACTCCAAATATGACTGTACTAAGCAAGGAAACTTAATTTGCACTTCTTTAACTGCTCCCAGTACAATCTGTTGTAAGCCCAAGTGAACGGGATATCATCACCTCACTTTTGTAGCTGAAGTAATACCTCTGTGTTGTGTCCTGTGTAGCTCTCAATGTTCCCAGGGAAAAATGGTGAGCAAGCTGAGATACAAAGATAAGAGACAGAAGCTGAGGTCAGGTGGAGCCCTCTCTCTGGATGGGTGGAAAAGCAATTTCTCAACCTAGATAGCCCCTTTACAGCCTCAAAAAGCTGCTCAAAGCC
The DNA here is from genome assembly GCA_004027165.1 of Ctenomys sociabilis. Lineage (NCBI taxonomy): Eukaryota > Metazoa > Chordata > Mammalia > Rodentia > Ctenomyidae > Ctenomys > Ctenomys sociabilis. The sequence continues at coordinate 179,154 of PVKA01000299.1, read as the reverse complement.
AGGTGTGGTGGCACAGGCCTGTAATCCCAGCACTTGGGAGGCTGAGGCAGGAGGATTGTTGTGAGTTTGAGACCAGCCTGAGCTACAAAGTGAGCTTAAGGCCAGCCTGAACTGCATAGTGATACCCTGTCTCAAAAAGACAAAAAAAAAAAAAAAAAAAAAAAAAAGCCTGCTCAATTTCAACCTCTCTGCTAGCAACTTTTTGTGAGCTGGAGCACCTTATTTTCATGGCTCAAGGAGTTCTAGTCATTCTCTAGCTGGCTTTGTCTTGCCCTGTACATGTGACCAATCTCCATCTGTAGCCACTCTTTTTATTACTGTTTGCAATAATGTAGCTTAATTTCAGTCACAGATATTTGTGTCTTTGCTTATATCTCAAAAGAAACAAAATAATATACAGGAGTACTAGACCTCATTAAATTGGGTGTAACAAACTTGACTATTTCAAAACAAGCTAAAGTCCCTACCTAGTCACTAACATATGTGAACATCCAGAAAGAGGTATGAAATTGAATTGTTCAAGTGTGTGATGAACTGGTTTTCACTGCCAAAGTTTATGACTACACTTCAAAGACATGTGAAGTTTTGGGCTCTAGGACATCCCTAAAATGTGAGGGAGCATGACACTAGAGCCACATCTTAGACTAAATCACTGTCTTACACTAACATATACCAACTTCTTTCCATGTATAATCCACAGAATTTTCAATAAGGCAGACATTACAGCTATTCAATAACTAGAATAATGATCATATTCTGATTACATAGTATCTTGATTTTCAGTTATGCTGTTTCTCATTGATTCATAAAATATTTTCATCTGGGTGAAAACATATTACAAAAGTAAAGTCGTATTTTTCTAGTTATAAAAACAATGCTTGTTCTTTTTCAACAATGCAAAATGCATTATCCATTATCCACTCAAAACATGTTGCTGATCAAACACTTCCCAGGTAAGCTCAGAGTTTGAAAAAAAAGTAAGGAATGTGGCCAACAAACTCTAAATCACACTTGCTTTGCCAGCTCACTAACTCTACCACCCACACAAGGGCAGACCACATAGGAAAACCGGGAAATGTGAGTTACTTTGCATTGCACTGCCTCTTCTCGGGACCCTCAGCCCCTCCAACTTCCCTCCCAAACATTACAGGGAGAATTTTCGAGATTTAGGAAGATTTTCAACCTTATTTTCCTACTATCCTTAATAATGCATTAGTTCTTCTCTGTAGACATGGAAACTGCCTTTCAGTCTATAAAACAGTCCTTTATTCCAGAGGGGCTCAGTCCTTTTTGGCAGCTGCCTTCCTATGCTCTCCATTACCTCTTGCAAGAGATGGACTGAAGTTTATTCTGCTTGGAAGTGTACTTTAAATGTGGATTTAGAGAGAATATATTTAATTGCTATGATCCTTCAGCATATGACTTCACCCTATATAGAGCAGATTCGGGTGCAATTTAAAGCAACCAAAGAACATCAGGGCTTATGAGCTGTGCAAACACCTATTTAGGTAGGGGCAAGCCTGGATAATGTCTTATTTCCCAAAGATGCTCAACCATAGGTAAGAGAGAGAAATTTTCAAAGAAAAACACAGTGGCTCCTTGACACCCACAGCCCAGCATAAGAAGCTGTGTTTATAGAATGTCCATGGAGAAGTAAAGGCTTACTTATGAGAAGTTCTTATATCCTGATTTATTCTATTTGTCAGTATGTTATTCAGCCTGTCACACTAGCGCTAACTAATGCAATGCTACCTTCCTCTTTCTCTCATCATATACAAATATTTCTGGTTTTTAAATAACTGTTATACATCTGTTTTATGGTATCTATCCATGCCTCTGTGCTTGGTTTTCTCACATTTATACAGAAAAATTTGTGGTATTCTCATTCCCTTACACACAAATCATGGAAAAAACCTTCAATTCATCTGACAATGTCATTAAATCTGCTTCTGTCATTTTATGAAATTGACAAAATTTATTATACATCTCATTTTATTTCTTTGATATATTTCACTTACATATTATTAATGTCAACCTTTTAAAAACATTGTTCATAGAGTCCTGAGACACAGCGGAGCAGCGGGCCCCTGTTCCTGGGAGGGGCGGGGCTCTTGCCCTTTGCAGAGACTTCCTTGAAAATCCTTTCACTCTGTCTCGAGGCTGGCATAGTCCAGAGTACTGACACCATCCCAGAAGTGTATTCTAAGCTGGGATCGGGACTTGAGGGGCTCCGGCTCTCCCTCTGTCCATTAGCCTTTCTTCAACCTCTCAATCCTCACCTGGTGTCCTTGCTGAGCCCACAGCATGCCCCCCGCTCTGTGACAGTCTCAGCTCCACCTAGGTGGATGCAGTGCTTCTGCCAGTCAGTATGTAAGTCATTGTTTAAAGGATCAGTGATATTAGCCCACTAGAAAGTACCTACCCGCTGGTTTCAGGTGAGTTAAACTGCTTAAATAGAAAGGGCAACAAAACATTGTCTCAGGAATTCTTTATTTTTTCTAATGTTTTTGTTGCTGTTTCACCATTTTGTATTCTTTTTTATTTTAAAGAGGAAAAAAAAACAAAAATAAATAATAAGAATGAAGACAGGGAGCTGCTGTAGGCGCTGATGGAGCGAGCAGGTGTGTGGAGCGGCGACAGCAGCGCGGGATCTGCCTCTGCTAGCGGCCCGGAGTGGTGGCGGCGCCATGAGCAGGGCACTCCTTACATCGGCAGCAAGATGAGCCTCATTTCTAAGGCAGAGATCCGCTACGAGGGCATCCTGTACACCATCGGCACCGAGAACTCTACAGTAGCCCTTGCCAAAGTTCGATCCTTTGGTACAGAAGACCGGCCCACAGACCGTCCAATACCACCTCGAGATGAAGTCTTTGAATACATTATATTCCGTGGAAGTGATATCAAAGACCTCATTGTTTGTGAGCCACCAAAACCACAATGTTCTTTGCCTCAGGACCCAGCTATTATTCAGTCTTCATTAGGTTCATCTACTTCTTCATTCCAGTCAGTGAATTCCTATGGACCTTTGGGCAGGATGCCGACATACAGCCAGTTCAGTCCAAGTTCATTAGTTGGGCAGCAGTTTGGTGTTGGTGTTGCTGGAAGCTCCTTGACATCCTTTGGATCAGAAACATCAAACAGTGGTACCTTATCCCAAAGTAGTGTGGTTGAATCTGCCTTTATGCAGAATACAAGATCTATAAAGACACAGTTATTTCAAGGTAGTTCAAGCCCTCAGTTAGACCCTTTGAGAAAAAGGCCAACCATGGATCAAGCAGTACAGACCACCTCGGCCCACTTACCTGCTCCAGCACCTGTTGGGAGAAGGAGCCCTGCATCAACCAGGCCTTTGCCATCTACCAGCCAAAAAGCAATAGAGAATCAAGAGCACAGGCGAGCTGAAGCACACAAAGTTTCAAGGCCAGAAAATGAGCAACCCAGAAATGATAGTAAGAGACAAATAGTTCCAGGTGCTCCTTCAACTCCAAGGAGAAGACGTGGAGGACATCAAGGTGGCCGGGGAAGGTTTGGTATTCGGAGAGATGGTGCAATGAAATTTGAGAAAGACTTTGACTTTGAAAGTGCATATGCACAATTTAACAAAGAGGAGATTGACAGAGAATTTCATAGTAAACTTAAATTAAAAGAAGATAAACTTGAAAAACAAGAGAAACCTGTACATGGTGAAGATAAGGGAGACTCTGGAGTTGATACCCAAAACAGTGAAGGAAATGCCGATGAAAAAGACCATCTTGGCCCTAATTGCTACTACGACAAAACTAAATCCTTCTTTGATAATATTTCTTGTGATGATAATAGAGAACGGAGACCAACCTGGGCTGAAGAAAAGCGATTAAATGCTGAAACTTTCGGGATTCCACTCCATCTAAATCATGGCCATGGAGGGTACAGAGGAGGCAGAGGAGGTCTTGGTTTCCGTAGTGGCCGAGGACGTAGTATTGGCAGAGGTGGTACCTTTATTACACCTCGGGAATTTCGTGGTGGATTCAGAGGAGATTGTGGCGGAAGAGAGTTTGCAGATTTTGAATATAGGAAAGACAACAAAGTTGCTGCATAGTCTTCAAACAAGTCTTTGAAAATGGGTGAATTTGTAGTTCTTCATGGTCCTGAAAGTTGGTTTCAGTCTTTGTGAAGAATGTAGAAGTGAATTTGCTGTATATTTGTCACCAGCACTGGATTTTATTTTTCCAACTAATTTCAAAGATACAACATAGTTACTTTTGGGGGGAGGAAGGCTCATCTTTAGAAATGAGCATTAAATATATTTGGAATAGCAGAAGGTTAAGTGATTTCTTATGTAGATCTAAACCAAAGCAGTACTTAAGTGGGACTTACAAGTAGTTTTTCATCATTGAGAGGATTTTTCTTATCACTAAATTGTATTTGGCAATGATTGCAAGATAGGGCCATGATACTGTGTTTTGAGCCACAGAAAGTGTGTGTGTGTGTGTGTGTGTGTGTGTCTTTTTTTGGAAATCCTATAATATGAGGTAGCTTATTTCGTCAATTAATTAGGGTGCTGGGTGGTGGAGAATGTTATCAGTTAACTATGTACACACAGTAAATACCTTAGGCAAAGGTAACATTTTTATATAGTTGTAAAATTCCATTATATTCCATTGCCAAAGAAACATTAAGAACTTTGTATAGCTGTAAAAAAGCTGTATAAAAAGCAACTAATTTTTTAAAGAATAAACATTTTAAAGTCAGAAAACATACCATCTTTGGAGAAGTTGATGTGCTGAAGAGTGAAGTTAAGGGTGAATCTCTTTTTTTTTTCTTAGCTTTTCAGGCTTAAGATTTTTTAATTTGTTTTTAATATTTTGAACATAAATGAAGATTTGATACATTCTTCCAAAGGGGTAAATTATTCATGTTCAGTGTGAGAACTTCATTTTGTAGCAAATGACATATCACAGGATTTGTTCAAATAGTAAATATTTTCAGTATGCAAATGTAAATAATCATAGATAACAATGTACTTAGCTGTATTTTCAAATAAGTAACCCTCCCCTCTTTTTTAAGACATTGAAACTAGGCATCAATTTGCCTGCTTTTCCTGATATACCTGGTATTTTGTTGTGAGGATGATTCATTCTGTTATATTTCAGGATTCAGAGTGTTCAAAATTATTTTGACAGCCATGACTTACATCACTGACACTTTCCTTGGCCAGTGACTCAGAATAGAGTTCATTGCTAATTATAAATTACTAATCAATCTTTAATATTTCAAGCTATAATGGAAAAAATTAGCCACTTCTGTGTTTTTATGAAGGCCATGGAATGAAGGTATCCAAAGACTTAAATATTCTTTATCTGTTTTGATTTTTAACATTATCCTTAAAACATGCAGTAGTGATAAAAATGTGGAAAATTGCGCTATAGGAGAATGGAATATTTAAAGATGGTTGACATTTTAAATTTTATATCTTTTGTATAGCTCTACAATAAACTTTTGTAATTTGGTTTCATTACGAAGATCCAGTATTTGGCACCCTACGTTTAGATAATGTTTAGTACTATTTGCCTGCATGTAAACAACATCTCTGTAGGACCCTCAAATCATGATATGGAACATGTTTCTGAGGCATTCTGATCATCAAAGCAAGTGCTCTGGGAATGCCTGAATAGACTGAGATGTTCCTGGCTGATTTCAAGAAGAAAAACTGTAAATAACATTTCTACGTGCTCTGAAAGTTTTGGGGCATTTGTTGTCCCAATAACAACTGGCAGCATGACATATCTGCAGTGCACCTTACAATATTAGCAAGGTTTTTATTCTAAAACAGAATAAAACTGTTAAATTAAAAAAAATAAATTAAAAAAAGAATGAAGACAGGAACAAAGCAACATAAAGCAATACAAATGGTACAGAATTTCAAAACAAGAATAGAAAAATAACAATGGTTGTCATATTACATATTATCATCAAATTTGTAGCACCAGCCTGTATTCTCTTTAAAGATAATTTTTAAAAAATACTTTGCACCTTTTAAAGACAGAGAAAACCACAGCATTCTGTTTTTAGTGATAAGAATACCAATTCTTTCTTCAAATTTTTTATTTATTGTTATTATGATTATTATCATTTATTGATACACTATGCAGCCCAGACTTGTGATCCTCCTGTCTCAGCACCCCCAGAACTGGAGTGATAGCTGGGAGCCACCACACCTGGTCCGGCCAGCACAGCGTGCTGTGGGGCTGGCATGGCATGCTATATCAGGGATTGCACTTGGGTTTTTATGCTTTCCAGGCAGGCGCTTAGACCACTGAGCTATCACAACAGCCCAGTAGCCTTCTTTTTATTTCCAGAATAGGAAAAGGGGAATATGTTTAAAAACCTATGATCAGACCAAAGCATTAAGTCTAGTAGTCCTGGAATGTGTTGTATCAGACTAATTACCAGGAGGAATTGCTTTTTATTTGAGGAATCTGATCTAAGATTACAGGGGAAGGTAGATACTGGGAGACATTTCTATGTGCAAAGGTTTTCAGGAGAAGATAGTGAATGTTTGTTGCAGTAGCAGTTTCTATCAATTGCTTTGAAAATAGAGTTAACTATTGGACATCGCTTGAGTACTCTTTCATGTGTACATTATTGGAATCTGCCACTAAACCTCAGACTCCTGTTGAGAGACTTCTACATTAAAAATATAATTAATATGCAATTGATAGCTCTGAGGACAACCTACTTTTGAACTATGTGTACAGGGCAGAGAACAAACCCCTGCTAAAGCAAACCATAAAGTATATCAAATCTTTCCAAGTGCAAGAAGTTTCTTCATTTGCCACACTTATTATAAAGAGTCATGAAGAACTATATGTTTATTCATAACACGGAGCTATGTTAGAAAGCAGATTATATTTAATATCTTTTTTTTTTCTTTTTTCTGCAAAGCTTTATTCCGAAGGGCCTCAGTCCTTCTTGGAAGCTGCCTTCCTCACGGCGGCCAGCACATTGCTCAGCTCCTCACAACTTCTCTTGGTGTGGATGTGCGTCCCCCACCCTTTTCTTGATGAACTAGGTGATTGAGGAAATTCTTAAAAAAACAAAGACATTTGTGTAAGACCTGAGTGAAAAGCTTAAAGAATTTAGTGGAACTTAAGCCGGCAAAACTAACCATAAGGCTACGAGGTGAGAAGCTACCAGGCAGCGCGGTTGTGCAGAGAATCAAGAATAGGACACACCACATTTCCTGCGGTGGGGGTGAACTCTCTATCAAATGATACCAAGTGAGGCGCAAGGACGTCATCTTCAGGGAAGATCCTGTGATAGAGTTGAGGAGCTCCAGGTAGTGTTAGCAGTAATGAGAAAATCTAGAGAGCAGGGCAGGCCAGGTAGAGGTGAAGTCTAAGAAATGCACCAAACAATCTCATGAAGAGAGGTAATGGGTAAGTTGTTACTGGCTGGGAGCTAATCCTCAGAAGTGTCCACACAGAAGTAGCATTCTCTTTTTAAGAGATTCCACAGGCTAAGAAATGCCCAATACCTGATAGTAGCATGTGAGTCAATCCCCAGGATATTTGAACACTTGTCCTAAAATCAGAAAGTTTTGGAACCGAGAGGGAAGTGTGTGATCACTATAGCTGGAGTGTAGGCTCGCAGGTACAAGAGAAGTTTCTGTGCTTCCGGATGGAACGAAATTTGCCAAGGACAATATCATTTTAGTAAATAATATCATCTGACATCACACAAATGGATCTGTGTGTACCAATTTATAATTGTAATGGGTACTGTAATCTCCTCATGTCATTAAAAAAACTTTTGCTTTTGGCTTAAGAAGACAATGAAATAGACATGGGTCACCTTCATGTTTCAGTAACTTAAAATAAATAACAAAATCCCAAGATTAAAGTTCACAACTTGATGAGACAATTACTAACTTTAAAATGGTAGACACAGACAATTGTAATTAATCTATAAGTGACATGTGAAAGGCAAATGACATTTCTTCTTGAATGAATATTAAAAGAAAATTGACAAGTCACAAGGATTGGCTTATCCTGGCTCATAAATAACCTTTGCATGTTATTTATTAAGCTGACATATGAAAGGTCACATGTTAAAGATGGAGGCCTTATGACAAGCTGTTGTGACAACCAGGTACATCACTGAATGAATGCTTTTAATCCTTGACCCTTCATCTGCAGGGAGCTAGCACTGGGCAAAGAACTGCATGCTTAAGGCTGATAAATTAGAAGGCTGAAGCAGTCATTGCTGCCCCAAGTAAGAAAGACAAGAAGAACTCAGGATGATGTCTGTACAGAAAGATTAGTAAATGTTTAACCTGGATTTGCTAAGTACTGGCTTTGCTAAATTTCTGCGTTTCGATACCTCTGTGACACAGATGGGGATATTGTGTGCAGTTGGACCCAACTCCAGGAAGGAACAAACTGTCCATTGTTACAAACTCAAGGTTGCGGTGAGGAAATAAAGCCAGGGATTTACTGGTTCCAGTAGTGCGGCTCTCGATTCCTAAACTGGCATGAAAGGATGAAAGGTATAAAAGTAATTCTCTTTCTTCTACTTCACCTACTTACTAAGCAAATATTGTCATTCTCCAACCAATAGCGTCTCCATTTCTCTTCCTGCACTTCGGTTTTATTATTGCTTTTATTGGGAATGGGAAACATCCTCACCTGCATTCTACCATTTCTATTATTTATTCCACTGTTAGGCTCAAAATGCTTCATGTTTATGAACTCCTCCTGATAATTCTGAATTAATTTTCTTTATTTGTGTAATTTTAAAATGTTCATTACTGAGTTAGAGATATGTGAAAAATAAAATGTGAACATAGCACATGCACTCAAATAGTTTTTTCAAAACTTGGGAAAGGCTATCATAAAAATATTCATTAAACTGAATTAAAATAATGTAGTACTTTAGATGAAAAAGAAGGAAAAGAGAGTTTCAAGATGCAGATGCAAAACCTAGATGGCAGGGAAAAGAGAACAGGGGAGGTTGGACCCTGGAGAAGTAAAGGGTGAAGGAGCCATAGCATGAAATGTTCTGTTACTCTACAAAAGAGGTGTATTCTTGGGTGGCCATGAAATCTGTTTCATAACCAGTATAACACAAGCATGGACTATTATCATTTTTTTCAAGACATAACACTAGACTGGGTCTAGAGAGGACAGTCATGCCAAACATAGACTCAGCTGTTGGCAGTTCAGAGTACGACCGCATGTGTCCTTAAAGTCATGCTGGGTGGCTCTGGGGAAGGTGGTGAGGAACTTGAAGAGGTAACAGGAGGGGAAATAGACTTCATGGCATTTGTAACTACTGGTGTAGGATACTATGATGGATAATAAAATGATATAAAAATAACAGATATCAAAGACAAAGAGCTCAGAAAGAAGCTGAAGCAGAGTTCATGACTGAAATCATGGAAGGGTTCAAGAGTTCTTAAAAAGTCCCAAACATATGATGTTTTTAATAGTTTTAAATGATATAATATAAAGACTTCTTATTGCAACTTAATACTCCATAGGAACTGGGGCAGGGAGTATCAAAAATTATATTTATGTTTTGTAACCATCTAGCCTCAATTTTTCCAAAGTGTAGTAGGCATATAATTTCAGTTCTGTACTTATGGCCAACCATTGTTCCTGGCATCATTGGCACAAAAACTTTTGTTTTCTTCCATGTATGAGTTTAGCACCATTGTAGAAAGTGGCTACAACTGTGTGGGTTTATTTCTAGGTCCTCTGTTGTACTTAGTTGATCTGCATGCTTGTTTTTTTTTTTTTTTTTTTTTTTTTTTTTTTTTTTTTTTTTTTTTTTTTTTTTTTTTTTTTTTTTTTTTTTTTTTTTTTTTTTTTTTTTTTTTTTTTTTTTTTTTTTTTTTTTTTTTTTTTTTTTTCAGAACCAGGGATTGAACTCAGGCCCTTGCGCTTGCCAAGGAAGCACTTATCCTACTGAGCCCTCTCCTCAGCCCCTGCATGCTTGTTTTTATGACAAAACTATGCTGTTTTTGTTCCTATGACCCTGAGTATGCACTACATTCCATGTAAAAATAATGACCTCCCATTATCTTCTGGGTTTCCAAACCTTTTTCTCTCTTGAGTTTTGTCTCCAGATATTCTACACCTCCATCCACATGATTCTCAAGTTTGAAGGTTATCTCAGTGCAGCGAAAATACTTGAAGGAAGAGCAGCAGTTTTGTGTGGCTGGGGCTTGTCAAAATGCTTTATTCATGTGTGAGCATTACTCTCATTTCCCAAAGGTAAAATGTGACATCACTACAAGTCATGCCATTAATCTTTTAACCCTTCAAAGGATTCCAGACATGCTTGCTTCCTCCTCAAGCAACAAAAGAGAGCTAATTTCTTCCTCATAGTTTTTTTCCCAACAATGAAGATTTAATCTTCACTTATTACATGCACACACACACAACAATGAAGATTTAATCTTTGATAATTACACACACACACAGAATTGTTTCTTATATTTCAAGGTAACACAGCAAATGGAATTAATTTCTGTATAATTTATCATTAGTAGCATAACTATGTATGAATATATATATATGATAATGGACATAGTTTTACCAGAAATATTAAGATTTACAAAGATCTGATGAAATTAGTTTTCATCTATCAGAAACAGGGACTAGTTTTCTGGTACCCTTCATATGTTCTAACTCCTAAGACTCCACTGATCTTTAGCACTGGTTCATTAAGCAAATTTGAAACTATTCTAGAGCACTGGGAATTAACAGAGCTCTAATTGTGAAAATTTATGGCACTCCGGTGCCATAAATTTTTCCTAGGCCCCTGCAAAATAAATCACATTGAAGGAATCTTCAGCTAATGTGAATATTTTATTGAGAAATGAAATTGTCACAGGTTGATTATGCTAAATAAACAAATAAACAGAATTAGTGCTGAGAATTAACCCAGCAATGTGATGCTTATAATAGATCATGACATATTAGAGTTAATTATGCATGTAAAGTTGTGTAGGTTTCTTCTCAACTGACCTATCCTTTAAATATCTAACATAAATCTTCTTGACCCAGGGATTTTCTCTCCCAAATTGCTCTTGGGTTGCCTCCCAAGAACTTAGAAACTAAGAATGTCTTTGGCTAACAACAAATGCCTTTCTAAGGAAAATAATCTCATAAGTTTTGCTACTTATTGATGACAACTAAGCTTCAACTTTCTGCATGCAAACATCTTCTAGTTATCCACAATATAGATTCCTTTTCCCAAATTCTTGTAATCACTTTAATGACCCCCACTTTACCTGTCACAAGGGCTTACACATTGTCTTACATGTATTTTCTTTCCATGTCAGCTTTATCTCATCAGCAACTTAGGGCTGACTTTTTTGTAAACTTCATGGTATTTAAATCATACTAAGTGTGTTGCAGGATCTCAGTGACACTTGCTTTTGGCTTCTACTGTGTCTCTTCTCTAGCAGAGTGGTTTTCCACTGCTAGTTGTGATCTGGGGAGTTTTTAAAGATTGGTATGTTTAAGACATACCTCAGGCCAGCTAAGTCACTGGACTGGACTGGAAGGCCCTGGCCACCAGTATTTTTTCAAACTAGCGATGTAGGTTAAGTGTTTTCAGTCCCAACAGTAAATTTCATTGTCTACAGAATTTTTAGGGAAATAGTGGTTTTCCCTAAATTTTTAAATTGAAGCTCTATGATTTGTAATGCTACAAAGCCACAAAAATAACATCAGTTACTCAAAGACTAATAGACCCTTCTTTTTTTTTATTCTTGAAAAAGTTATTAAGTACTGTCTCAAGCAGGGAAAAACAAGCTCAAAAACAGGATTTAAAAATTATGACATAGTTCATTCGTGCAGTTCTGTTTTTCGTTGTGGTGCTCTAGGGACTTCATGAAGAGCATTTGGATTTCACAGATTTCTGTGCTAGCTGCTCCTTTTTAGATTTCTGTGTTAGTCATTTCTTTAGTTTGTCATTTAAAGCACTTGTTAAGCTAGGCTGCTTAAGACCAAAGTTTTTAGGGTACCTGTGCAGCTCACCCCCAAATGCTAAGGTCACCTTCTGCTCTGGGCACTGTGGGCATTTTTCCAAAGTCTCTTCTGTTTTTTGTTTTTTAAATATTTTTTTAATCTTTTATTACTTTCTTATTTGGTACAGGATCTCACTGTGCAGCTCAGACTTGTAGTGACCCTCTTCTCTCAGCCTACCCAGCCCTGGGATTACAGGCGTGTGCCACCACATCATGTCTCAGGGTCCTGGGCTGGCACGGCATGTGGTACCAAGAAGAATGGATTATGTAGTGTTAATCACTATTGCTTAGTAAGATGGAGTCATCAGTTGCTCACCTTTGGAATTTGTTCCTTTATGGCTCCATTTTGTGTTGACATAGCAATATATGCAAGCCCGCATCAGTTCTGGTGAGGGAAAGAGGATAGATTTGGTTCATGGTAGTAGGAGCTTGGAAGGCCAACTATTGCTGGCTTCTGTTGAGCACATTGTAGTGGAAAGCAAAGAAGAGAGGAAGAGATGGAGGAGAGGCCACATGGTGAGGATTACTTAGGGAGGGCCATGCTCAATTTTTAGCAGCCTGCTCTGTGGCAGGAGATCTGGTCTCAAGAGAACTAGATCTTAGTCCACTAGAAAAGCAGTGTTCCCACTAAAGGGGCCCACACACTAGTACACCAGGACACTGTCCACATGAATTTGGCAGGTGGAGATCTCATTCAAACCAAAGCACTTGTGAACAACTTGAGCAATTACTGCTTTTGTACAAGAACACGCACTCAAAACATCACTTAGTCACAACCTATGCTCAAAATTCTTATCTTTTGATTAGCCTCCAAACTCATCACCCAATATTTTTCTCTTTGAAGGAATAGTCAAAGTTCCACTCTGTATTAAAAATACAAAAGCCAATATGCAGAAGAAACTGAGAAAAGATCTGCCAAAAATTTCAGTTTTTAATCTCTAACTTATAAGATCATGTGAGTTTTTAAAAGCCAATATTATTTCAACTAAATTTTCAGAACATGCACTGTGTGATCATGATTTTGACAACCACAACTACCAAGTTAACTTCTAGATTTATAAACAAGAAGCTTTAATAACTCCAAGGAATACATTTTCTACCTATTGCATTTATTGTACATTCTGATTAGATATTTCCAACATCTAAATTTATTAGAATTGTATTATGTAATTCAATTTTAAGAATTTACTTATTCATTTCAGCTCCCGTCATGAAAAAGAAAACTATTTTTCTCCTTGTGAAAAAATTTGTTCTTTGTTTGTAATTAAATATAAAAATTTCAAGAAGAGTTGCTTGATAAAATTAATAATTCTTTTCCTTGTTTAATTGTATGTTTGTTAGCTCCTTTTCCATAGACTTGTTAGTTCAGCTGAATACCTGAAAATCCATTTGAAATCCTAACTGAAATACATTCAAAAGTGATTAGTTTTATTGACTTTACAATAGAAAATTAAGTGAATTTTATGAAATGACTCAGTGCAGTTTACTTGTTCTTTTAACTTAACTCTTCTAATCTCATCCCTTGCTGAGCTCATAATGGGCAGCGTGTGTAGCTATTCCGTACTGTATTGTACTGTCCTCTGCTGTTTCCCATCTGCCAAGTGTATTTGATCCCCACAAAACTAAGTAATTTTGGCATTCATCAAGTTTCCTGGTACAGATTACACAGACCTAATGCTGACCTTCGCCCTGTGGCCCTTGCACTGATCCATGCTGTACCCCTACTCTTCTTTGTCCCCATTCTGCTCCCCTCCTTCCTGCTTTTCTTCCCCAAAGAAAAAAGAATGAAATGGGAAAATAAAGGTAAGATGGAAATACTAAGCATTGCATTCATTTCTGTTGCACAGGACACCAGAAACTATATTAAAGTTGGACTGACAGGACTGGGGACACAGCTCAGTGGCCCAAGCGCCTGCCTCGCAAATGCAAGGTCCTGAGTTTGATTCCTGGTACCAGCAAAACAAAACAAGAAGTGAGGACTGACAAGAGCCAGTGACTTAGTGAATGGAAGCACCCTTCTTTCCCCACATTTTTCGTATGAGCCAGGTGACGCGTACAAAAGACAAACGCCACAGCTATTCTCTGCTTCAGGTTTATACTATGTGTCTTGACAGTAACCCGAATGCCTCTCGGTTGACAGGTGCTGTCACCTGTCACCAAGACGTCCCGCTCCCTCCCTGGAGGTCCTTCTGTGCCCTGACACATGGGATTGGCCTAAGTACCCATGTCTGCCCCCAGCAAGAACTCTGCCCTCGGCCCACAGAGCCCCTGCACAGGAGCTGCTGCAGCTCCCCACTGCCACGCCTGTCTGACTGATGGTAAATTTTGAAATACCACATGATGCATTCCACATGTGGGTACGAGAGTTGATGTGTTGTAAAATATGATTGCCAGAGGCCAGGCAGGTTGGGGCAGCAATGGGGGAAGGATGGATAACATGCCCGTGGCACAGTCAGAGACAAATGCTAACGTCCAGGGCTCTGCACAACACTGCGGAGAGACTCTGACTCTGGGCACTCTGTTACACATTTTAAGAATAACTGAAAGACTAAGTTAGCACTCAAGTTTTCGACACAAAGTAATGAATGAGTGACAGTAGGGTTGCTTACCCTGACTTGACGATTACATATTGTACACACGTGACACTACGTACTGCCACTACAGGTTAATCAAATATTTCTGGGGGAAATATCAAGTATACTGATTTAATAACTGAACATTGTTATGCATATATGGAATTATCATATTGCAGCCCTTCAATTTGTATAATGATAATAATGTTTAAAAGCTTTCAGAAGTATTCCTCATGGTAATGGTTGGTACTCCGGGTCAATTTGACAAGTATAGAAACTTAGCTGAGTGACTCAGCAGGGGGCCAGGGTCCTCGCTTTGTAAACATGCTGAGCCTGAGCAAGAGGAGGGCAGGGGGATGGTATGGGCGCTACACCCACCTAGGGCAGATAGCTCGATTACAGTACAAGGGAGGGCACAAGGTTTGCTCTGGTACCGAGCTTCCTGCTGCTTTTGCCATCTTCTGCTGCCTTGAGCTGTTGCCCCTGTGCCAGGTCTCCCTGCCCGATAGCCAGCTGATTACTGACTGCAACCTCCACAAGTTCTGAGCTAATAAACCTTTCCTTCCTTAATTTTGGGTGTCAAGGTTTTTGTGTCAGCATTGAAAGAGCAGTAACTGAGGTACCTGTCTTGGCCACAGGCTCTGTACCTCACTGGGGACAATGTTCTCCCTTAGAACTTCACTATGGCTTCTTTTGCTCCATTGCCTACCTGATGACTTTTTCTGAAGGTCACCTGCACGATGAACTGTGGGCAATCCAGTCCTATGACCAAGTATTATTGTATGTGTATGTGTGTTTGTGGATGTATACACGTGTGTGTGAGTATGCACAACAAATGGCTCACAAACAAGAAGAGTAAGACACGTCAGCAACTTGCAATTCTGATACTTAGTTCATGCAGCTAGGCATATGAGTGATAAAAAGGGATTAAGGGATCTAACCATAGGGATTAGGAGCCAGACAACAATGTAACTACATGAACACAGAGATGAGCTTTTTCCTGTAAATTAATGTCATTAAATGAAACTAGAGCTTTAAAGGCTAATTGAACAGAGCCACAACTCACTTATAACCCTACAATTCATTCATGAGTACATACTTAAGTTAATGAGAATTTTAAAACACACCTCTGCAATATCTGTGTTGTATGCTTCTGAATCATTGAAGCAAAGCTGTCAAATACAAATTCATCTTTTACAGGAGAGAAAGCTGAAGCACATTGAAGATTCTGCATACCCAATATATTCAAAAAACTGTGCTCTTAATCAGTAAACTACAGCTTGGTAACTGAAAAGTAAAAATTATAGGAAGCAAGGCCATGAGAGATTAGCTTTAAGAGGAACCCAGTTATCCTCACACTAACTAACCAGTTTTTGGTGGCAAGCAAAGAAAAAAGCCGAAAGGGCACTGTCCAGATGCTCCTGTGTGTTAGAAAATATCATTCATTGGTTCTTACTTTAGACATTCTGGTTAAATTGTAGCAACTCAAACTGAGGAATATCAGAATATTTCTCTCTGTCTGTCTCTGCCTCTGCCTCTGCCTCTGTCTCTGTCTGTGTCTCTCCTACTCTCCTCCTTTTTGACACAGTATCTCCTGAGGGTACCTGACTGACCTTATCTGATACAAAAGTTACACATTTTTTTATATAGGTCTTCTGGGTCTTAACCATCCAGCAGAAAAGTATAAGAATGGAGGTATGTAAAGGAAAGTTATATTAGTATAATGAGATGTGAATGGCTCAGGTCAACAACTTCTGTGGATAACCGCTTCTATTGTGGACTGCTGATCTGTGATGGATTGTATATATATATATATATATATATATATATATATATATATATATATATATATATATATATAATTAGCCATCCATGTTGTGAAAATCTGTAACATATGTATCGTATGTTACCCTGTTTATGTCATTTGTTCTCTTTGTTTTTGCTTCTATTTTTCACTCTTCAAGTTAAAATACAAATAAATAAATTTTAAAAATATCTCCTTCATAGTTCATGCTGGCCTTGCATTCACTATGTAGCTCAAGGTGACCAAGACTATCTCCAAAAGCTGGGCAAGCAGGTAGCTTGCCAACACACCTAGATTGAGAATACTTTTAAGGACTCAGAAAAGGAACTGCCATCCTTAGACAGGATGCAATGATTAATACCAAAGAACATGAAGAGACTCATTTACAACTTCACTAGAAAATTAGCTGGACTAATTATAGTTTATACTGACAATCTATTCACCCTTTTATCAAGAAGTTAAGTTACCCAACTAAAGAACAGTGGAAAGATACATCTAAAATTGGGAAACAAAGTTTATGAAGTTACAAAGAATGATTACAGAATGTGTTAGTACAGAAAAAGAAGAGGAGCAAAAAGTGGCTAGACACAGTCATTTTACAAGATTAAGGTCATTTTGTTGTTTGTTGATGAATATGGCATTCTGTGGCACAGCATGTCTGCCAATATCCATTTAGTTTACAGGTAAACATGTCAACATTGGACGAGCAAAACACCATGGGACACTGAGTCATAAAATATAAAATTAGAGAAACATTACTAACTGTGAATAATACACTAAAACATGTTTCCTTTATATGCTGCTTTCAAGGCACTTCTCATAGACATTTCTCCCAGAAGTAACTTTGGCTTAGTTAGTTAAATCATCTCCTGTAAACTTCAAGTGCAGTCCCTTACATTTTTAACTTTATCATTTTCACTAGCACGTGGCTGATGGCAATCCTTGGGAATCTGTGCCACACAGAATCCTGATGTATTGCAATCCCACGCCTGGCAAGCATCAAGAGCTGGTCTGAGAGGACACCAAGGCAAGGAGCACACAAACTGGAAAGGATCTAGTGCTTCACTAATTCTTAAAACACAGCAGGTAGCTGACACATGTCCTATCACTGCATCACAATTTAATAAAATAAGTTAAAAATTACAGCAATGCCTGTTGAATAGGCACAAGCTATTATACACTTTTGTCGCAGGTATCATCAGACCTGGGTTTGCTCTAAGTTATATGCCCAGGATTTTTTTATTTTTTTGTTTTGAGACAGGGGCTCACCAAATAGCACAAAATAGGCTCCAATTTATGTCCTCTTGCCCCAACACCCAACAGTAATGGAACTGCAGGTACACTCCAAAATACCCAGCTCTCCCAGCTTTATTACCAGAGAAGCAGCCCAAGTGCTCTATTTCTATATTAAGAGTAATTTAAACTAGGAATTTTCACAATATTTATTGGAAAAACTACAAATCAATTTTAATAGTGGTAGAGCTCCAAAGAACAAATATGCAATAGAAAAAAAATTTATAGCAGTGTAATTTTATTAGCTATGTGGCCAGTAATTAAATAATGGCAAGATTTCAGTTAGACAAGCAATGAAACTTGAGACCATTTGTATGACAACTCCTGATTCAGACATTGTTAGCTAGGATTTACTTGGGCAACCAGACTTGGCTAAACAGGAAATAGGTGGAATATATATAAGGCTCTGACCTTCCTTCTCTGTCTACCTTCCTTCTTCCAGCAGACAAAGCAAACACTTCCTTCTGCTGCAAGAACCAGCGGTGGTAAGTGGCAGCTCCTCTACTTCAGGAGAGGTGTTTTATTATGCTAGTACATTTACAACTGGACAGTGCAAAATGGTAGATTCTATGCAGAGAGATCTGCTGTCCACAACTCTATGGATTCTATATGCTGAGACTCTCTTAATAAACTTTTTCTTCAGCTAAAAAGGTAACATGTAAGTAGCTATATTTTTTTAAAAATCACATTATCCAATTTGATAATGAAGTGTAACTTTTTCATTCTATGAGCAGCAATATAATTAATTTTCATGCATAAAAGATTGTATCAGAATCATACGTTATAATATATTAGATTAATTATCTTATTACAGTTGTATTACAATTGCTGTTAATAGAATAATGAAAAACTGCTTTTATTGGGAAATAAGTTTTACTACTCATAGCACATCTAATGATGCATTAATGCAAACATTATTAAATTAAACATGACAAGTCATCCTTGCTAATACTTTTAAACTGGTCACAACAAAGTTATAGCAGCATTTTTGAGATATTATTTATTAATGATCAATAAGATGTGACAGAATTTATTCCACAAAATGTATTCAAATTGAAAAAGAAAGACTTTAAAAGTTTTCCAGTCAAATTCCAGTGTACTTAGGTTCCACATTTTCTGAAAGTAATTTAAATATAACACATATGTAATACATATATACATATATGAAACTCATGAGACAATTTCCACAGAGAACTTCATATATTACGTCAAATAAAAGCCAATTCAGGAGAATATTGGATACCACAGAATTACTTTAGGACAATAGGAGCAGAGTCATATTCCCCACCAGGGAAGATTGTGCTTCTAAATCATTCTTGCTCTTCACTTCCCTGGTCAGGGCTGTCCAGGAGTTCCAGGTCTGCGCAGACAGACCTTGCCAGGGCCGTGAGTCTCTCGTAGTTAAGACACAGCCTAGATCGTCTCCCGTGTGGTGAAATTTCTGAAGGTGGATCAAAGGCTGTTAAGTTGATGGGGCGTTTGAAGCCTGTGAGCTACTTGTTAATACTGCGCTGTGAGACGAACTGTGGGCCCTGGTTGGAGCTCCTAGTTCTCAAGCAGTGTGAATCAAGTACAGCTGAGAAAACCAGAAATACTTTTCAATGGATTCAAAGAACTCAGAAGGTTTTCATTCTTGGAAAGTAAAAAGGTGCTTTTCAATAACTTCCAAGGGAGCTATGTTTATTTAGATAGCTTTCTCAGTTTCTTACATGTGAAGTCCAGCAGGTTTGTAAATTGTTTATTTGCATGACTGCTTCCTGCCTTGTAGGTTCCTGATGAGATAAAAGTGATCAGAATGAGGATTTAATATTGCATTTGAAGCCAGGAAACGCTGGTTCCGATGCCTCTCTGTGCTATGCTACGGTCTGTCTGTGAATGCATCCACAGACTTAATGCACGCATTCCACACCTGTGTGCTGCTGTTTTCAATGACATCTTGTGAACTGCATAAGCCTTTAACATTTTCTTGGGCTGTTCATTAGAGGAGTGAGGGTTCTGAAACCAAACTGACTGGGCTGATCAAATGGCTTGGCTACTTGGAGATTGACATTTTTTCACTATTAATTCTGTCATCCTAGAATTGCTACTGGTAAATTATAGTACTGAGTAACAGCATAGGCCATGTTGCTTACTTGACTTGCAAATAAATCCATAGAGACTGCCACAGTGGCTGGCACAATGCAAAATCACTGTATATTCCTTAGGGTGTCCAGCTAACTTGTGGTAGAGGGAGGATATGGCCACGAAAAGTTGTATGTAAATTATTTTATTTATTTATAAATTTAATCCATAAACATCTACCTTTAAAGACAATGGCTCACATGCCATAATTTTAATGCCCTATTATTTTATTATAATTTTAATTTGTTAATTGACTAATTTTTAATGACTCTTTAGAAAGAGCCAGTTTTTCTGACACTACATGCTATATAATTTGTCCTTCCTCCGCTGTTAATGCTGCCTGTTTTCTCTGTCACTGACACCTCCTAACCATCTCTTATTGGCCATTTTTAAACTCTTGTCCTACAATAATATTATATTTCACCACCAGCACTTTGAAGTGTCCCTTAGTGACCACTGTGAAAAGCTGTGGCAAGATGCTGCTCTTGAACTTTATTTCCTTTATCTAGTGCTGTGGATTTAGCCCAGAGCCTTCACACTGAGCTACATGCCCTTTGTTCTGTCATGTTGAGATGGAGCTTTGCAGGCTAAGTTCTCCACGCCAGTCTCCAATCTGTGATCCTCCTGTCTCAGTCTCCCAGCGTGCTGCTTTACAGGCCTGTGCTAGCACAGGCTTGAAGATTTACTTACTTATTCATGAACTAATCTGAGATTTTATTCAAATGGTAACTGTAAATTAGTTTCATTAAGATTATTATGTTAGTACATTGTCAGTTAAGAATACAAAAATTTAGCTTAATGAAATCTTTTTTATTATTTAGTGGAATATTTTAAATTTTCTCAAAAAAAGTTGTTTTTCTTTTCCTTTGTTTGTCAAACACTTTATCATGTGTGGTGTTTTGAAATCTTATTTTCTGCTTAATTCCTCCACAATCAGACAGCAGTTGACATAGCAAATTTTGTGGAATCACAGTGTGCTCCTAGACAGTGGACCATATTGAAAAACTAACAATTTTACCTTTTCACTGAAAAGACTTACCAATGTCACATATATTCTTTGCTCTTTCAAGACTTTGATTAGCATAGCTCAGAAACATGTTAAGTAATAATGTTAGTTATTCTTTTATTTCCCCAATACAACATTAAATGGGTGTGCCCAGATTTTTTTTATTTTTTATTTTTTATTTATTTTTATTTTTTTATTTTATTTTTCTTAATTTGTCATTTTGAGACAAGGTTTCAGTATGCAGTTCCGGCTGGCCTTTAAGCTTACTTTGTAGCTCAGGCTGGTCTCAAACTCACAACAATCCTCCTTCCTCAGCCTCCCGAGCGCTGTGATTACAGGCCTGAACCATCATGCCCGGCTTAGAATTTTTTAAATAACCATTTACTTGCTCTGTATATTCAATAGATTATTGACACCAAATTATTATTTTACTCTATTCAGAATAGTGGATTCATTTGATAAATGAGAAGCAAAATTCCTTACCAAAAAAGAAAAAAATTCTAATTTCAAACACAAGGTAAAAGTCTAGTCTATCAGTGTCAGACCAAGGTTGCAAGCATACTTCAGAATGATAAAGCAAGGTGGTCAATTGTTTTTGATATCAATAAAGAAATCAGGCAACAAAAGCATAATTGAATACAATCCCTACATACAGCTTAAAAAAAAAGACCAGAATAAAAGATCTTTAACTTGGTAGAAATAGTACCCTAACTGTTGACATCAAGTCCACAGATTCTTTGGGTGACACAACACTCAGGTTTGGGAGTGGAGAAGGGGTAACCCTGGGGAATCTTGCTGCCCATATCTTTATTTCTCCCAGCTGGTGACCTTTTTCATCTTGATTTTCTTCAGTTCTTTGTGCACAGTGCTTCACATGTTTCCTGGATGTTATCTTCCTGACATTTAGCATCAGGGCTAGTGTTTGTTCCGTGGCTGCAAAGTTTTTCTATAAATAAAAAGGAAATGGTTGTCTTGAGGTAAGCACAAGAATTATGCTATTGTTTTCTTTTTCTTAAATGATTTTATTGAGAAACAAATAGTAATGAGATAGTTTCAAAACCGATTAGTAGGACAGTTTCAATAATAAATACATTGTGTACTATTTTCCTTACATCTTCACGCCAGTCCCTCTGCATAGGACGTAAGGCGCTCCTTCACTTCACCGTCAGCACACGCGTTGTTAAGGTTCATATCGAGAAGCTCCCAAGAGCTTCCGGTGCCCCTAAGCAGGGATTTGGGAAGAGGACAGGATCGTGGGGTCTTTGTAGCTGGCCTGCCACCAGGAGGGGGTGCCTGGTCAGAGGGGCAGGCTTCCCGGGTGAGGCCTAAGAGTGCATCTTCTGTACTGGCTGCTCACTCCTCTGCATGATTTTTCTCGGCCACCGCGAGGTGGGGCTCTCTCCCCCACCCTGGCACTTCTGCTTGTCTTCCGGAGCTTAGGCCTGATTAACGGGGACTGACACTTCTGCTCTGAGAACCAAAGGAAGCCCCCTCCTCCTCAGAAGATGGATGTCACTTGCTTTATCCCAGGGATAAGAAAGTTAGCAAGACACACCCATAGCCACACACCGGTACACAAAGAGAGACACACATACATAGCAAAGACCATGGAATTTTCTCGTTACTTTTTGCTACTTGCTTCCCTTTTGCTTTTATAATTCCTCTGAAATTAATTCGGAGTTGACACAAAAAGTCTCGATTCAGTCATCTGTTGAAAATTAACTTTTTTGATGTATACTTCGATTAATTCTTTTATAACTAAACAAAATTTTCCAGCATGGTCAAAACAGTAAAAGTGAGAAAACCTTTTTATTTTGCCCAGAAATGTTTCAATAATAGTTGTCTTAACATCAGTAAATAGTATATCGTGCACTTTAATGAACATTTGTTTATATTTTAGAAACCCAGATTTGCTCTACTGTAGATTCATAATTAAATAGCAGTAAACCATAAGGACCAGAAATTGAGACTCTTTGATACTTCTGAACTTGCTTTTTTCCTACTCATATACAAAACTTCCTAGTCGTTAAAGAAGGCAAAGTGCAGAAGAAGAAAGAGTGGAAAACAAAATTAGTCTATAGCAAAATAATTCTTTTACAATAAATGAGTGTAAGTTCAAGAACAATTTGCTCCTCAGAAACAGCAAGGGAAATGTACAACTTAGAAACTGCATCCAGACAGGTGAATGGCAGCCTTAGTTAGAGACAGTTGTTTTTCTCAGTTCTTTCCAAAGCCTCAAAATGACTCCCCAGGTGTAAACTCCCTGCTTACAGCAGCCCTTAGGAAGCCTTTAGGTGGGGTGAGCTGAAGGCGTTGAGAATGTTAACGAATCTCTGTCTGATTCACCACACTCGACATGTTTACCTCTCAGCCCCAAGTAGTTTAGATTTCTCACCAGCTTTTTCCAAAAGGTACTGCAGTGTGTCAGGGCAGAGAAAAATACAACTTTAACACCCAATTTTGCACACGCGGGAAGAGTTCCATAGCTCAGGAGTAAGCATGTGACTGGTAGGCTTCCTGATGAGGGCCAGGGTGCTGGAGGTGGGCTGTGTCCTGCTTGCTTGCTAGTGCTCGGCAGTGACTAAAAGGCTGTCATGGGTGGAGTATGCGAAATATGGTCACGTTCAGCATGTTCAAAACAGTAAAAGGCAAGAACAACACTTATCTTATTATCTCTGACTTAAAAACAAAAAGAGAACTTGTTTTTTCTATGCTAGCAAACTGACCAAGAGACCTATAGGAAGCTATTGCCAGGGGATTTTACTGCCCAAAAGAACTAGGATAAGAGTGAACCTTTGGAGGGCCAGGGAGACAACTCAGTGGAGTAAGTGCTTCCATGGCAAGCACAAGGGCCTGAGTTCAATTCCTGATTCAAAAAAAAAAGAGTGAATCCTTTGGAGATGTAAAATACAGGGTCTCTGCAGGTTGACCAGTTGGCTCATACAGAATGGCTACTCCTTAACCACAATGCATTTCACAATATATTTACAGAAAAAGGCCAAATGCACATGAACAAATAGAAGCAATGGACTATGCTTCAATATGAAAAATCCAATACAATGCAAAGGTTACTATGTAGACTTTAAACACATTTATCCAGGGACAAATGTTGCTGGAATTAGCCTATTACTAAGGTAGACATGTTGTCAAAGGGGATAGCTATTATTTATCCTAAGAATTAATATGATCAAAAGAATTAGTATGATGTAATTATCAGGAAGTGAATACTGAGGTTAAAAGAAACCTGAGTCCATTCCCAATAATTGGCTAAATAGTAATGAAACCATGAGGAGGTTATAAAATACCTGAACTATAAATCTTACCATGTTGTAAAAAAAAAAAAAAACAGAAATAAATGGTATGAGAAAGTCAGGATCCATTGCAAGAGTTAATTCCTTTTTATAAAACCTTTTCCTTTGCGAACCACTGAATTACAATATTGCCCTATTTTTGAATTAGATAAAATTATGCATTTCATCATGAAGACAAGCTATTTCTCTTGAATTTCTTCTTAGTCTTTTTCATTCTATGCCTAGCTTTCTGTCTCACTAATTTCCTAAGAGGAAGAGATGAGATCTTGTTTCTAAGACTCTTCTCCAAAGAACCAAAATGTGTTATTTGTAGACTTCCCAGTGCCCTAAAGTAATCACTATCACCTCTCAGTAAAACTTCTTTTGACGTTTTCTTAAATACAGCACAGCATCTCTTGTTCACAGAGTTGCTGCATAGAGCAAATGAGAAAAGCACAGCTGGGTGATACCCGGGTGCTGGGCAGCCTCAGCTGCAACCCACTCCTGCACTGCCTGGCTCTGACCCTCCTGCCAGAACACAGCAGAACCTGCTGCTCTAGATTTCAACCTGTCATATCTCACCGAACTGACTCAAGATAACCTAGGTTTTGAGTACTAAAGAGGATAATGTTTATTAGTTGAGATAGTTGATATAACAACACATGGTTGAATAAGAAAAAAATTATTTTCTGACACTTGCAAAGGCTAGATTTTCAAGGGCAAGATGCCCTGGTTGTTTCCCAGTGAGGGATTTCTTACTGGTGTGCAGGTGACCATCTTTACGATGTGTCCTCACAGTCTCTTCCCTTTAACTGTTTGTGGGAGCATTCTGATGTCATTCATAAGGACACTAATTCCATCGGATCTGGGCCTCTTCCTTATGATTTCTTTTTCTTTTTTTTTTTTTTTTGATGGAACTGGGGATTGAACTCAGGCCCTTGTTCTTGCCAGGCAAGCACTTATTCTACTGAGCTATCTCCCCAGCTCCCCTTATGATTTCATTAACCATCACATACTTTCTCAGAGGATTCATCCAAAATACATACAAAAGTACCAAAGAGAGCAGCTGCACAGCCAGAGTGTGGCGCTGGAAGGAAAAGGCACGAGGTCCACCACCAAGAGGTGTGCTTGGAGCTTCTTGCAAATACAGCACTTCCACTGTTGTTCTTTCCCACCCAGCCCACATCATTCCATGTGGCAGTTCTTCTCTCCTCACATTGTCAATGAATCTGGAGAATGGAGCTTCTTAGTCCCCCACCCCTATAGATTCCATATTTTAATACAGGTCTTTGTTCCCTGTCTTTTGTTTTCCCAGCAATGGCCTTGTTCCCAGTAACCCTGTTCCTGGTTGCTGCACTGGTTCTGTCTTTCCCTGCAAATGGAAATGCGGTAAGGTGAAAGACAAAAATGTTTTCGAACATCTGAGGGAAGCATCAGAGAGGGCAAGCTCTGCAATCAGTCTTCAGAAGTGCAAAGGGCTGGAGTGTCTGTTCCATCATGAAGTACTCAAGGGAAGGTCCAGGCAGCTGGCACATGTCCATAGCGGTGGTGACCAACATGGTAGCCCCTCACCATGCAATATATTGACCACTGTATACATGGCTACATAACTTGACTTGGATGTGCACTTAAAATGACAGAAGGTTTCAAAGATAGCCCCCCAAAGGGAGACAGAATATCTCATAGTAACTTTAATTTGCTGATGATTAAATAGTGTTTTGGATATGTTTGCTAAATAATGCATATCATTAAATTTACCTATTTATGCTTTCAAATTGGTCACCTTAAAGCTGGAATTGCAGATGGTGTGTGGACTGTGATTTGATGAGATCACATAAGACTGTGAGATGGAAGCTATAACTTCCCCTCCCCCAAGAGCTGTTTTGGCTTTATTGAATTCATTTAAACATGATACATAAAATTAACAATATATTTATATATATCTCAAATTACTATGATTTCTTCACAGACATTGCTGTATCTAATTTTTATGGATAGTATAAGAAAACAATTATACCTTTTTTAAGTAGAAATTTACTGAAATTATTGAGTAGATACTTTGATTACTTTACAATTATTTCTAATAGACATTTTCCTCAAATAATTCTGGAAACAAGATTAATCATCCTTTCAAAGATAGGTTGTGAAAGTACCCAATAAAGGTGACGCTCCTCTGTCCAGCGAACTTCAAATCTCAGAAATTCAGGTCACTGCTGTTGGTTTGCTCACCTTGCTTTAGGCTTTCACATACATGGTTTCCTCATGGTAGAAAACTGCAACTTTCTTGGTTGAAATTTCATTTATCTACAGAAAATTGGTCACTGCACCACAATGATCAAATTATCAACCTTATTCCTCACTTAGGGTTTCTTTCATGTGATTTGTTCTCTTTTCAAATAATTGTCTATAAATGTATTAAAAGTTGAATACCAGAGAGATCTATAATCATGTTTTTGAAGCTTTTACTGCTCTTGACCATCTCTAAATGGTCTCTACTTCCATACTGCACAGAATCCCTTGGATCAGTTTTGCTCTATGGTATTGTGATTGCTAATGTCATGTACCTTCCAGTACAAACTCTTTACCACTTATACTAATAGATAGTACAGAAGTATATAACTCTTTAACAAATATACAGTGTTTTGTTTTCAACACCTCTAATATTTCTTGTGATATAGTAAAAAAATTATTCATGTTCGTTTTAAAAAATGAAATAAATATACCTGTTCTTCAGAATTTTTAATCTATAAACAAAAAATCAGATAAGAACCACTTCTAAGAAACTAATTTGTCTGAGTTTTGAAATACAACTAATGTAAGTGGGTTTGTGAGCCCCGTCAGAAATATCTGGGTATGCTCTTTTAGCTTTTGTGAAATGTAGATATCAATCACTACTGAGGGTCAGCAGCGGCAGTTTATGTGCCTCCTGTGGTAGATCTAATGGTATCAGACATTTGCTAATCACCCTTGTTCTTAAGAACCTGAAAACAGGAACATGGAATTGGCATAGAGTAGCTAAGGTAACACAATACGGTCAGATCACCAAGTATAGTATTATAAGCCTTGAGGAAACTTGGTGAGGTGGGAGGGGCAAAATGCCTTTCCTTTGTTCCTAGACAAATTTTACAAGGGTCTTGCCAGTCTACACCTAAAATTTAAAATCCTTTTTCTTCCTATGAAGCTGAATATATTTTTAATTTAACATCAATAAAATGTACTGCTCTCTTTAGTTGATATTTTATTGTTATTTTAGTTTATCAGCACGCGTGTGCAGTACATAACACTTACATTCCTTGTGGGCAGTTGGTTCATGTGCATGCCACATCTTTATTCCTTTCTAATTGCTTTTCCCTTCCCTGCTTTCCCCTCCATCCATCATTTGACTCTTGTCTCCGTTACTTTCTCTTGCCCGGACAAATCACCCAACATCCAAAGTTAAAGGTACAAGTGGTTTATTTTAAGTCATAGTTACAGAAGATTCAGTCCATAGTTGGTTGTTCCAAGGCAGGGTGGCACAGGGGCAGGGCAGGGGAGAAACAGCTCATGATGCAGCAGTGGGCATCAGGCAGACAGAGGGATGCATACCCAGTCCCTGGCCATGCTGTGGCCATGCTGTGCCCACGCTGTCCCACTGGCCTTCATCCCCCAACCTCACATCCTGTGAAAAACCCACAGGTAGGCTACTCCAGCATCACTCATAACCTACTGCCAAATACTTTTAATTCAGTCATGTGTCCAAAGAGCCACCTGCGAGTCCATCGGGCTTTGGGGACAATACTAGATATTGCCCAGCAATCCCCTTCCTGCTAGACAGAAGACATAACTTCTATCTTCCTTTTTTTGTACATGTTAGCAGCACAGGATGTTTACATTTTTATATGGAGTTGGTACATGTATATAACACATGTAATAGACACAATCTATTTCCTTTATTTCTCTCATGCCAACAGCATGGGTGAACCAGTTTAACTCTCCAGGACAACACATGCACAAAAGCATATGCTCAACTATTATCACCCATCACCATTCTCTTTATAAAAAGATACAATCACCAAGAGCCCATTAGTTTAATGACTTCTTTTCTTCAATATGTATTAGAGACTCTTTTTAAATGGTAAAGCTGTTCTTTAAATGACTATAAAATCTGCTACCTGCGGCATACCACTCTTTTAGAAGGCCATGGACAATACACTGGCACTAGAACTAAGCATTCCTTCTCTAGATATCAGGTATCTTCTCAGAATAATGACCCTCAAGTCTTCAGCACAGGATGTGCCTGACCTTAGCAGTTCCTTGTGGCCATCTAATTGAGTGTGACTCTCTTATTACTAGTTCCTTTGTGTACCCTTGTCATTATAATATGTTATCACTCACACAGTACTTCGAGAAAAATCATAGTAGTGCTTCTCTGAAAACAAAAGTGGCATTTGTGGGCCAAGAGTAAAGCTTAGTTTTCCCTGTGATTAATTATATACCTATTCTCAAAGTAGTAAAGTAGTAGCTTTAGTCTACTACTTTTCTGTTTAAAAGTTGTAAGTTTTTCTTAGGATTATTGTCAATGTGCAGCAAATAATACTGGTTTGAACTAAATAGTTGTTCAAAATGACCTTTGTTCTTTTGAAAGATCGAAGATCTACCTGTAATTGTGTAATTTTCAAATATACTAAAAGGAAATCTGATTTTGTTTCTCTTTAGGTTCAATCATTTGAGGATCTTTCCACTACCCTACCACAAGTCCAACAGGAGATTGTAAATAAGCACAATGAACTGAGGAGGGCAGTCTCTCCGAGCGCCAGCAACATGCTTAAGATGGTGAGAGACCATAAGGGCGGGAAGGAGCCGGAGCCACTGCAAGGGGTGCCGAGAGCAGACAGCAGGCTGGGGACCTCTTAGTTGTGCCTAAGTCTTTCTGTCTTGGTTTTTGCATTTGATTCATGCACTGGTCAGGGCAGAATTTCTTAACTTCTCTCTATAACACTTAAACAACTAGTCCAGTTTAATGGTCTGTTTAAATGATGGCGACAGGACTTGGAGGTCCTTAGGCATCCATAAAAAGTCTTTGCATTTTTCTTTTCATTCTTTTATCTCCTAATGTAGGGTGGGAAGGCACTTTCTATGTTCAGTGCTGCGTGGTGCGCATGTCGGTGGTGCGTATGTCGGTGTAGCTTTCTGGTTCCACACCCAATGGTCACACATCTCCCAAATGTACTAGATAAAGGGGGGAGACTGGTGGTACAATATTTAGGGTATTTAGGGTAGGACAATTGCTACAAATCATTAGTTGTGCCTGATTTGCCATTGAAATGATTACATATATATATATATATATATATATATATATATATATATATATATATTGCTTTTGATATAAAATTTGGAAAGTACCTTTGCAGAAAGCATTTTATTTATTTTTAATTTACACATGTTTGTGACACATAATAAATACAAAGAATGAGGCATCAGCATTGGGATAAGTTTTGAGCCCTCCTCCTTACCGCTCTCCCAACTGTCTATCTCACTTTCTGCTCTCCTTGTATTCCCATCCCAGCCCCACAGTGATCTCCATTTCTTATCATCTAGCATTTATTTTGCTGTTTAAGTCATTTGTGCCTTAGCTTTCTCACATAATAGAGATGTACACAAACCTATCAATCTGACTACACATTTTGTGCTCTGATTTTCGACCACTTGAGTGAACGAACGTCTTTTCTTCCTTCCTTCTCCCAGGAATGGAGCAGTGCAGCAGCAGATAATGCCCAGTCCTGGGCGAACCAGTGCACATACAGCCACAGCCCTAAAGAAGAACGAAGGACCAGTATGTAAATTGACAAACATCCAAACTTTGGGCATTAATACTGCCTTAGAGGTTGTCTTTCCTGGTTAAATAGCTCTGAAGGAAGAGAAGCAGTCATTCGGGGAATCACTGACGTGTATTCATTGTTTTCTGTCTTATAAATGCTGTGTCACGTAGTGACACGTTTATGCCTGTCAAGCAGCCCATGACTAAAGCAGGTTGAACCATTTCTATTTATCTCTACTTCAAAGATTAGAAAATAGTCTATCTTGAAGGAAATGACTGGTAATTAGGATCACATGTAGACTTCTAAAAAAAATTAGGCTGGGTCGGGTAGATGGCTCTGGAATAAGCGCTTGCCTGGCAAATGCAAGGGCCTGAGTTCCATCCCCAGTTCTGCCCCCAACCAAAAAAAAGAAAAAAAATTTAGGAACTTTGACTTATAATCCAATAACCATTTTGTAATATTAGGTAGTCTTTTGGTGTTCTAAAAGCTAAATTTGGTTTTATAAAGCATAGTGGTCCTGAATTTTCTCAAAAATAGTAAAAATTAACATTTATTTTGATGACATTGAGTCAATTCTAATACAAAAGTAATAAATAACTGACCTGTTTTGAAAACAGGTCTTCCTTATTTATATTTTTAATAAATAATTACAATGAAATAATAAAAATGGATGTTTGCAATTAGGAGAAGACTATAAGAATTGGTTTTTAAAGTCTCAGTGTACTGTAAAAATAATCTTAGTTTTTTGCCTTTGCTTTTAAAGTGTATATACATGTTTATACAGCAGAGAAGTAGCTTATTCTTTCTTTAAGAAATATGTAGATAGAGGGCAGGGAAATTGTCTGGTAGAATAAATGCCTGCCCGGCAAGTGCAAGATCCTGAGTTCAATCCCTGGTATCAGCAAAAAAAGGAAGAAATATGTAGACCTTACATTTAACATCCAAATAAAAATAGTGCTTTTACAGTTTGAAAAACATTAGAATAATTTTGTGCTGCAAGATACTTTTTTCTGTTCATTTTGAGCAGGTTTTGCCCTTTAATACTCTTATTGATTAAGGACACTGTTATAAACTTTAAAAATACTCTTCCCTCTGGTGTCAGTTCATGCTTGAGGATTTTAGGGACTCACCGTAAGGGTTATTTTCAAAGTTTATAGAAAACAATAAATTCTACTATTAATTCAGATTTTATATATAAATAGCTCTCCTGAGTATATTTTACAACAGCAGAAAAATCAGATGAGCTAGTAACTTACAAAGATAGAAAGCTGAGCACATATGAGGCATATATGATGTATGTGAAGAATTTAATGTATCAATGACCAAGTTCTTGGAGAGCAGACATGAAAGGAAGGAGACCTCTTAATCTCCTGAAAGCTTTGCCTGTTAGGCCACAGCACGTGCCCCGGACACGGCTGGCTATGTATCCCATGAAATGGCCAGGACTGAAGCCCTCACAATAGGTTACCCGACCTTCAGCAGCTGTGGGCTCTGCGGTTGAAGAACAAGGGCTCCACCTATTTGTGCGCGTGCGCGCATGCATGTGCATGTCCCGCTGCATGCCTTGCTGGGTTCCTCACGGTGACTGTTGCCTCTCAGGTGTGAACTGTGGCGAGAACTTGTACATGTCAAGCTCTCCCTCTTCGTGGTCAACAGCCATCCAACACTGGTACGACGAGAGCAACAATTTTAAATTTGGTGAAGGTCCGCTGTCACCCACTGATGTAGTTGGACACTATACACAGGTAAAACAAACAAACAAATAAATAAATAAAATATTCTGTGCCCTACACAACCCAAGAGAAGAACTTGTCCAAATTTTGACTGATTTCAAATTTGATTTTGGAATCATAGGAAAATCTGCAGAAATAGCTTTGACAACTGGGGGTAATTTGGGCTATTATTTTTAAATGCTGTGTAATTATCAATATCTTCCTCATGAAGAAACATCTTCTGTACTTTCCTAATAATCTAAAACAATGAAATAGTGAATGTACAGAGTAATGCAATATTTTAACATATTTTTCATTTGATTCAGTAATTTCTATACAAGCTGTACACAGACGCAGACCTTCTAACGCGCCTTTTCTTCCATGTCACTCTCCCCCTGCTCTTCCTCCTCCCTGTGGATGTCCAGGTTGCCTGGTATTCCTCCTTCCAGGTGGGCTGCGCAGCTGCCTATTGTCCCAGCCAACCTGCTTTAAAATACTTCATGGTTTGCCAGTACTGTCCCGCGTAAGTACACACATAGAAATCACTGCCAGTAATGCTAAGTGCAAGTTAACAATTCTCGATTATCATGTAAAAACGTCTACAAAGTATGTTTACTATTATTACTTTGTATTTTAGGAAAGGGTCTACAGGGTGTTCAGGGCCAGACTACTACACTGGACACATAGTGATCTGCCTGTTTACAGCCCCCCAAGAGGTGGGCCTGGGACTACAGGCCCGCACCAGCACACCCAGTCTTAATCGCCGATTCGGTGCACCAACTACTGTTAATAAAACCCTTTTCATTTCTAAAATAATATTTCCATTTTTATAACACAAAAATCACAAGGGCTAGCCAGGGCGCTCAGTGCATTAAAGAGCCTGCTTAGGCAGACGCAAAACCAGGGTTCGATCCCTGGCGTGCTGTGCTGGGCCGTCCTTGGGGCGCACTGAGATGGTGATTGAGACTGGGCGTGGTCGCGTGCCTGTACCTCAGGGCTTGGGAGGCTGAAAACAGGAGGACAAGTGAGTCGGATCTGCATAGTGAGAGCCTAAAAACCCTATATAATAAATATATATAAAAAAAGAAATACTAAGCAAGGATAAAAGTCACACACACACACACACACACATACACACACACACACACACACACACACACACACAAATACACAGCAAATACACTTTAGATATTCCCAAACCTGTCTAACCCAATGCCCTTTCTAACATATACACCAAAATCACTTGAAGGGTTGTCACTCTTATTTAGAAGCCCAAATTACACTGATTTTATTATTCACATTGTTTCACTTAAAGAACTTGCTTCCATTTTTCATTCCAAAATTAAAATTTAAATGAAGTTTGTAGTAAAAATTACGTATTTTTTTCTATGCATCTCTGTCATCTAGAACCACTTCCTTTGTCTTTAGGGAACACGTTTTGTCCTTAGCAAGCACTGTGCCACGTTAGGCATTTGTCCAAGTCTGTCAGGAAGCCAAGGATCCTCAGCCAGACTGACACACATGGTGGACATCAATGCCCTGGTTATCCTCTCTGTCACTCGGGTTCTGAGGTCATGATTAAGCAAAGAACTAGCTGTGAATTTTTCTCTGATCTGCTGTTGTCATTTGATTAAAAAATCTAATCATTTAAAGCAATTTAGATAGATACATAGATAGAGATTATGAGTGCAGAAAATGTGGAAATAATATATTTGACATTTTGCCTTTCAAATTTCAGTGGTAACGATCTGGCAAGAAAAAACACCCCTTATAAGGCAGGAACCCCTTGTGCCAGCTGCCTGGACCACTGCGAGGATGGGCTGTGCAGTAAGTGGATGGGTGAACCTCTGTTCATGAAATAACTCAACAAACTATTTTAGGAATTAGACAAACTTCTGAATTTGGGCAACTTAAAAGATATCCTCAAGCCAATGATAAATTCTACATATGGGTGCCTAAGGATTGAACAAATCTTACCATCCTCTATATTTCTAGTATGTTGAATACTGTTTTCATGTGTAATAGAAAGAAATACCTACAATTAATTTATGTTTTTGATGCTACTGAGCCATTTACAAATGGCATCTATGAAATTATTTCAAGGAAATAATTCACTATAATTCAATACAACATCTCTTAACAAAGACAATGCTACTGTATCAAAATTGGTGGTTTTAAAACACAAAACAAAATCCTTAGTGTTTGGGCTGTTAGAATGCGGCTCTGTGCAGAAAGGTACACTAAATACTGCAATTCTTCATACAGCAACACATTTATAACAAATTTCTCAGCTCCTCCATACTGTGGTTAGAATTATCAAGTTTAATAACCCAGTGATTTGATGGCTAGTAATGATAAATGAATTTTTAAAGTCAAAAATTAAATTTATATGTATTATTAGTTCACAGAAACCTCAAAATAGTTTAACAAAACTTGAAAGTGAGAGCTCATAATGCCTCATTTCCAGTGTTAAGACCAAAAAACATTTGTATTTAACCCTTACATTAAATATCACATTTCTCCTATTAAGAAACCTAATTAATTAATTAATTGATTAACATGAGCTGGCAGAAACTAGAAGGTGCAGTTTTAGAGACAAGGATGGTAAGTGGGGTGAAGGGGCAGAGGGGATGGTGCAGCTACAAAGGATGAATGCAGAAGCATGTACTAATTTTTCACAATCAAATTCTTTATTCTTTGGTACTAACATGTTGCTAAAAAACGAACAAAGTATACCCAAGCTCTATGTTAACTAAAGAAAGAAAAGCCAAGAATACACTGCTTTGAGGAGTGCTTTGGCTAAGGAGTTTTGGACATTACCCTATTCAGGATGAATAGCCAGGGGAAAGATTTTAAACAGAGTCAGTGAGTTCAGAAATGTGTTTTATAAAGAGCAGCCTCAAGTAATAGGAAGAAACAATTACAGGGAAGTCAGGCAGAATGCAAGGGCTCAAAAGTGAGCAGATGGCTCTACTACTTTGGAGCAAGAGGAGAGAAAAGAAAGACAGGTCTGTGAGGAAAGGCAGCAAGTGTTCTCTGTTAGTTGCATGTGATGACAGGAGCCTGTGACCACAAGCGCCAATAGAAAGGGCAGAGCTGGTTGGGCTGGGGAGATACCTCAGTAGAGTAAGCCCTTGCCTGACAAGCACAAGGTCCTGAGTTCAACACCAGGTACTAAAAAAAAAAAAAAAGAAAAAGAAAAAAGAAAGGGTAGACTTGGCTCAACAGTGCACACCTCTAGACCCAGCTGCTGAGAAGATAAAGGGGAGAACAATCTGAGTACAGGGGTACAAGCATAGCTTCTCTTCCCATGAGGTCGCTGATGAGAACCCCTCATGGGATCAAGTCTAGATTCTGGAGCAGGGATGACAAGCCTTCCAGGGACCAACTGCCCAAATTAAAACATTCTTTTGTATCGCAAAGTGCCAACAATGCAATTAAGCCATTCAGCTGCAGGTGCCATGCTGAGGTCTGAGCCCCCACGACTGCGTGCTGCTGCACACATGCCACTGCTTGACTACCACCACTCCAGGACAGTGCCACTCCACAAGCCCTGCACAGTGCTGGACATGCCCCGTGCCTTCCTGCCCTGGAGGGCAGCTTCCAGACACGCTGGCACTTGGAGTCCAACTGGTGCTGCTGTGGAGATAGGATTTTAATTTCAATGCCATTTTGGCTAAAACAAGCACACAACTAATGGCTACTATTTTATCTCTAAAATAGTTCATTTCTGGAGACATTCATTTAACTTTACTCACCACTTATAAGGTGAAAATTTTAAAAATCCCCCTTAGAAACATTTTAAGAGGTTCAATTTAAAAAAAAAAATAGCACAAGGTCTCACAGTGAAGCAGCTGAGGGGCCTCGCATGGTGGTCAAGGTGTGAAATTGCCATCACAATCTATTCGTGTAAAATTGTGCACTCAGCAACCCCCGTGCCCCACTGAATTCATTGTTACTGTGGCTGCTACAGAGAAAAGTGATAAGGCAGTGACTCTTATTTTTATTTCAGCCAATGGGTGTGCTTATGAAGACAAATACTCCAACTGTGCAAGTTTGAAAAGCTCTTTAACTTGTAATCATTTCATGGTCAAAGAAAACTGCGAAGCCTCCTGCAACTGTGAGGACAAAATCCACTAAATGTCAGAGCCGAAGCAGAGCCACATGGGGATGGAGCCATGCTGTCTACTTAGAGTCGACTTAGACTACTAGGAGAGCTGTAAACATAAAATCTCTATGTAAAATGATTCCAAACAGTGAAGAATCTTCTAGGTCTGCTTCTTATTTTGCAGAAAGCTATTTCATAAAAAGGAAGAAAAGGTTAAAAAAATCTGTGATAACTTTCAATTTTGATGTGTGATTTTTGTGATTTAACTTCAATGAATTTAATCAAATTGAGGATTCCTGTGATTTAAGGTCACAGGAACTCAGACTGGAATTGAGAATCACATTGCCAGAGCCAAGGTTACTAAAATGAAAACAGCTACTAATGCCCTTGTCACAAAAATCTCGGGCTGTAGCATTTTTGCCGTAACTCCACCTATGTGAACATCTGTAGAAGCGTTCACAGGTGCTGTCTGTGATTACTCCTTGCCATACCCTTCCTTCTCAGCCGTTAGACTTCATTCTTGCTATTGGCTTGCAGCTGGAATTCCTAAAGTGACACTGACCTTTATTTTGTCAAAATCAATGAAGACTTTTAGTTATTCATCTGTGTAATTTTCATAGTAGAATATCACCACATCATCCCTTCAAAATCTCTCCTCCCTAACTCTTCCTTAGTAAAGACTTGCAAATGCTGTATACATGCACTGTCCCTCAGGCTGCCAAAGCCCAGCTCAGCTCTCCCTGCCTGTGAGCACACTCACAAGTCTGCACTGAATTTAGTGACTGACTTTCAAAAGTAGACAGTGGAAAGGAAAAGGAAAAAAAGGTAATCACGCTGGAGAAACAAGGCATGTACCGGCTCAGCCAATGAATCTCAAGTCTAGTCTTTCTTTAAGCTTTTAATTGTTCCCTTTGAAAATAACCTTTTAAAAAATGTAAATTTTAGAATACAATTTCTGGTTCAGGGTTCATGAATCCTCAATTTGGACCTCCTCTCAGCACTATTTTGAACTGATGATTTTTTAAATGATAAGTTGCAATGTTTGTCATGTCTTATGCAATAACATTAAATTTCATAGCTTTCACATCATGAGTTTGTCCTATTTAATGTGTATCAATTAATTATCTATAAAGAAAATCTGTGGAAAAAGATACAAAAGTCCCAAGAAACTATTTATTTATAATTTGATTGATTTGGCAACTTAGCAAAATAGCAAGTTTGGCATATATGTATAATTTAAATAATAGATTATAAAAATGAAGATAGTAAATATATTCCAAATTTTTTCAGCGAAACTGTGTTAAACTTATAAGTGAACAAATGGGGCAAAATACAGAACAGAATACAATATAAATGGTACACTTTAAAAAGTACACATGGGCTAAGTTATACACATACACACACACACATACACACACACACACACACACACATATATATATATATATACAGTTCGAGTGTGAGTCATTTCTCTTCCTCAACAAATTCTGTACTGTGTACAAAGTTCCATGTGATGAACTATTCAAGTTCATCTTTTAGAATAATCTTAAACGCTCAGGGATTTTTTTTTTTTCAGATGCAAGAAGAGTAGATAGTTGCTTATACCAATCAGATTTGTCAATTCAGAAACAAAAACACTCTCTACAGGAGAAAATGGTTTAGTTTTCATGCATGTTAATGATTATAATGATGCGCATAACACAGGTTGGTGGTTGCTTCAGCACCCAGAACCTCATGGTACAATGGAATGGATATTTTCCATTCATCGACAATCAAAAAACCAAAACTATGTTAACCTAAATTTTTCCAAGGCCTCAGTAGAACTAATTGATTATATTCATAATTGGCCAATTTTCAAACAATTTTAAAAATCTAATTATTACTATATATCAATTATACAAAGTAGTGCGATTCAACGTTACTGTCTGGTCATCCCCCCAAAGGCTCATGCAGTCATAGGTGGGGCTTTGCATAGGGGGCTGGATCTAGTGTGTGTGAGCTGGGATTAAGGAGGCATGGCTGCTAATCAGTTACCAGTAGTGCTGGCTTAGTTCTTTGTTGGTTTATGGATGCCCCACCTGGGCAGATAAAATAAGGACAGAGAGGGTTGGTACAGCTGCTTTCTGCTTGTCGCTTGCTGCCTCCTGCTCCCCAGTTTGCCAGGGGCTGCTTATCCTCTGTGATGCCCCCCAGTCATCCCACACTGCTTTGGGGCCAACCAAGTAAAATCATGTGTTTCCTATAAAAATAAGTCATATTATATTATCAACAATTCAAAAACATTTTACTCTCCGAATATGCTTCTAATCAAACACTTTCCATTAAGCTCAGGGTTTGAAGACAAAGCAAGAAATACTGTGGCAAAATAACTCTGAATCAGGCTCAGTCCACTGAGTCACTAATTCTACCTTCCACACAAGGACAGTGCAGGAAGCTGGGAGAGGTCTTCAGCTTTGCCACACACTCCTTGCACTTCTCTGCAAACCCCTCCCACTTCCCTACCACAACCAAGAGATTTTCTAGAGATTTATTTCAGTAGACCTGTAATAGTGTGTTATGCTATTCTTCCTTGGACAGTCCAACTCACTTTCCTTTAGGTAGCTCTACTATAACCCCTGTCACCTCTTGTAAAATAGGCTTCCACGTCCACTATAAACATTAGAGACTGAAAACATGCTTGACATGCACTGGATTTCAAGACAGCAAATTTAATTACCATCATCTCACTGGGGTATCCTGTTATACTTTAGGCAGCTATGGGGTGAAGATTCCTTTTTTTTCCCAAATGGGTACATAAATCGTGGAACATCAAATGCATTTTCTTGAACATTTTACAGGGCTGAACTTTTAACATGATCTAAGGAAGCTCCAAAGGGAAGTCAGTGAACTACAGGAGGTGTTTTCCACCATGGATCTGTAACAGGGGGAATCATGATTAGGCTATGGGAATTTACAGAGTATCCTCTGAATTAGTTCCTGGGTTTTCCCACCCACTGGGGTGTCCTGGTAAAGTTCATCTGCTTGAAATTAGGTGATGAGAGCATGTAAGAGTTTCCTCAAAGAGCCGAGGAAAGTCTGTTATGTTAAAAATACAGCATGTGGCAGTCTAAGAACTGGGGAGTGCACATGTCCTTAGGGAAAATGATGCAGGCTCACGAGGCCATTGGAGGCTGCATTACCCTAAGACATGTGGGATTTTACACCCTCTACCTACCGCTAGCAAGCTGGTGGGACCAGCCTCAAAGCAGGAGCTTTTATGCAGCTCCCGTAGCTCCCCTAGCTGAAGGGTTCCACGCTGGGCCTGTGCTGTGGGTGGCTTCAGGGTCTGGTGGTCCAGGTGGTCTTACTCACACAGCCCTTCTAGCTCATTTCTCCATCCACATTGTCCCTCATGTTCACTACTGTGCACTGCACAAGGATTTGCATTTTCTAGCAAAGAAAACTGTCCTCACAATGAAAGGTCAATTGGCAGCCATAAGCTACACAACATTGTTTTTTTTTTTGTCTTCAATATTTGAGATTTTATTGGTTGTGTTGAGGATCAGTACACATGATTGACTTTATACACAATTCATAACACATACCAAAAAAAGCCATGTATTGTTTTTCAGTTGTTCCAGTGACTTTCCAGCTGCAAATTTAGAGGCAAATTTTCTGTAAGAGAATTAAGTACCCGGTATCTTCAAATGCTGACAAAGTCTTACTTAAGTCCTACCAATTCACAATTTTGTGCCACATACACTACATATTCAGAGTTTTGATCTTTCACAGCACATTAACAAAATGAGGCCAACCAGACTACCACTACCAAAGATGTTACAGAGTGTATGCAGTTCTGACAGGGCAACAGTTAGGATGTAGTTTTCTTTAGGAAACAATTCTACTAAAAACATGGGAATAGAAGTCATTTAAAGTATCCAAGACATATTAAATGCAGGGCTGTAATTCCAAATTGCCATTTAGTATGCTTTGTATTGCAGGATATAAAACTAACCCCCACCTATGGAATGTTAAGCTGACACCCAAGACAGTCAAAGCCTGCCATAATTCAATATCCCACTGTTTCTGGTTGTACCAAAAAATAAACAACCAGAGAATGATTTCACCTCTAAAAAAAAATCATTTACACTTAAAAAATGCGAAGAGGTGGGATTCCCTCCTTTTTAAAAATGTTTCTAGAGCTACTAAAAAACTTGCATTTACAAAATAGTTGATAAAAATATTCCTCTGGATTGTACAAGAAGGGAGACAGGGAGCACTGATAAGACGTGGTGTGTGATTAATCAGACTTGGCTTCTTTCTCTTCTGCTTCATCAGAAGCCGCACTCTCCTCAGTTTTAGTTTCTCCATTCTCTGCAGGTAAATCTTCCTTGGTTTTTTGATCAGCCACTTCCGCCTGTTTTCCCTTGGCTCCCCTTTTCCCTTTTGCTTGCACTTTTTTGTCCGAAGTTTTATCCTTTCCCGCTGCCTTTTTTGGCTTTGTTTCCACTTTAGTTGGAACAGGCTTAGCAGACAACCTCGCCGATCTCCTCTTCGGCTCCTCCTTCGCTGCCCCTTCGGCCGGCCGAGCTGACCTGCGGGAGAAACACACGGACGGATGAGCGTCTGGCACCAGGGACCCCTGGCTACACAAC
This sequence comes from Ctenomys sociabilis, assembly GCA_004027165.1. Taxonomy (NCBI): domain Eukaryota; kingdom Metazoa; phylum Chordata; class Mammalia; order Rodentia; family Ctenomyidae; genus Ctenomys; species Ctenomys sociabilis. Next base: position 138,793 of record PVKA01000299.1, on the reverse strand, counting down.
AATTTAAAAGGGAAATCAACTTGAGGCCCAAATTATCATAATACCATTAGTAGGACAGAGATAGCACATTTTTTCCAGTACAAAATTAAAATTTACCTTCATCTACTGCCCTCCACTCTGTCCTCACTCCTGCTTGATTTCTGCTGAGCCAACCCCACTCCTAAGAGCACAGCTCCCCACATTAATTTCACAGAATGTTGCCGCTGTGTCCTTCCCCACCCTGTGTGTGCTTCACAGCTCTTCCCTCTTCCAGCACAAGGGTCTGGGCTGTATTGTACCCATCAAGCACAGTCTCACTTTTCTCATGGAAATCAATACATCAGGGCAGCGGCCATAAACTACCTGCCCAGCCTTTGGCATCAGTAGACTAGATCACTTGCCAAGAGCTTCGCATTCTTCTTTATTTTTTATTTTGAGGGAGGGTCTCCCTATTTTGCCCAGGGGAGGCTCAAAATTGATGGGCTGGGGCCCAGGTGGAAACCTGCTGAGTCACCATGGCGCCCCCCCCCAAGATGGCGATGAGCCCAAGTCAACTGCCTCTTCCGCTTCTTCTTCTTCCCAGCCCTTCTGCCCTCCCTTCCTGAGCACGTGAAGAGATTGCCAGCGAGCAGTAGCTTCATCATCACCTTGCCTCCCAAAAACTAAAAGCAGCTGCCTTCCTTTGTCTGGTCAGAAGATTCTCACATCTGCAGTCCTCCCGGCCTGCAATAAAAGCCTCTTTCGTCTTTTCTGTCTCTTTACTGCACACACACACACACACACACAAAAAAAACCTAACAAAACTTAATTATCTTTCTGCCTCAACATTGCAAGGTGTTGGAACTGAAGGTGCACTCCACCAAGCCCAGTTCTCTTAGCTTTATTATTGTACAACTAATCTGAAAGCTCCTTGTGTGTTAAGACACTAATTTGAACTATACATTTTCAAAATATCTATTTGCAAAAAGAAAAGGATCAATTAAAACAATAATAGCACTCCAGATAACAAGTATACATTAGTAGAAAAATATTATAGCAATATATTTTTAATGGCAATGTGGATAATCAGCAAATGCTGGCAAAATTTTACTCAGAAGATGAGACAGGAAATAGGAGACCATTGGGGAGACACACACCCTGTCTCAGACATTGCTAACCAGGATTTGTTTGTATAACCAGACTTTGCTAGACAGGAAAGAGATATGATATATATGGGACTCTGTTTCTCTGTCCCTGCCCACCTCCCTTCTCTAGCAGATGAAGCAAACATTTTCTCTGGCTCTGAGAGCCAAAGAGAGCAAGCGGCAGTTCCTGAATTTCAGGATGAATGTTCATTGGGCTGACTTATCTGTAAATGGACAGCAACAAAATGATACATCTAATAAATATATCCATGATTTTTAAAAAAATCTATTGGTTATGTGTCCTGAGAATAATTATCTTTATAAACTTTTTTCAGCTAAGAAAGTAACACATAATTGGCTATATTTTTTCAAAACTACTTTTATTAAACTTGATATTTAAGTGAAACTTTTTCATTTTAAAAGTAGCAATATTCTTAATTTTCATGTGTAGAATATTATATTAGACTTCTGTATTAACTATATTATAATTTTACATTGAGAATTATATTTATTAATAGTAGAAAAATGGATCACTGGTACTAATAAGCAAGCACTTTTACTAATCATACACATTTGACTATGCCTCAATATTAGACTGAGCATGAGAAATTATTCTTGCTACTAGACTTAAATTGGTCAAAAAATTATGAAATATAAATACATTTTATTAATGATCAACATAAAGTATAGTTTGTCCCATGAGATGCACGCAAAACAAAAAAGAAAAAGACTTTTAGAAGTTTTCCAATCAAAATGCAACCTGGTCAGGCTTCTACATTTCATGTAGGTGGTTTAAATGTAATGCTTATTTGGAATTTTTACATAAGAAACAATTTCCATAATGTCCTTTTGTGTTACAGCCAATAAGAAATGATTCTGCAGAATGTTTGTATAACACATAATTACCCTAAGGCAACAGGAAAGGTCTGGTATTCCACTTCAGGGAAGGTTTAACTTCCAAAGGGATTTATTTCTGTTTTTCACTCCCATGCATACATTCATCCAGGAGCCCCATGACCAGAGAAAACTGGAGCTGCCCATTCTGTCAGCTAAACTTTCTTTTTTTTTTTTTTTTTTTTTTTTTTTTTTTTTTTGCTGAACCAGGGATTGAATTCAGGCCCTTATGCTTGCCAGGGAAGTACTTATTCCATTGAGCCATCTCCCTGGCCCATTCTGTCAGCTAAACGCAGAGTTAGAATGTCATGTGAGTGGCTGAACTTCTGAAAGAGGATCAAAATTTTTAAGTAGATGATGCTCTTGAAGCCCACCATGCTGTTCTTTAATTATGCTTTGTGAGGTGAACTGAGGCTCCTGGACCAAGTTCACATTAGTTGCGGCTGAGACAGATTAGAAAAAAAGTGTCAGAGGTCACACTTGTAAATATAGCTAAGAAGACGAGTCCTACAGCACTATTTAGACAGTTTAAGGAAAGGGGAAGGATTTCATTCTTAGGAAGGAAAAAGGTGTTTGCAAAAACTGGCTGGGCAGATAGCTATTTTTATTTAAATGTAGTTCCAGATTTTTTAGATATGAAGTCTAGCATGTTTGTAAAATGTATTTTTGCATGACTAATTTCTGTCTTATAGATTCCTGATGAGATGAAAGAAAATGACTAGAATGAAGATTAAATATCACCTTTACAGTTAGAAAACATTGGGTGCAATACCTTCCTGAGCTATGATGTGTCTGAAAATGTGCCCATAGACACCGTGCACACATTCCACACACGTGTGCTGGTGTTTCTAATGACACATTTTCTGATCTGCAGGAGCCTTTAAAATGTTCTATGCTGTTCTTTTTAGGAGTGCAGGACTTGAAACCAAGGTGACCGGACTCGTCAGCCAGTTCTGCTAAGGGAAGGTTTACCCTTGCTCAACTCTCTCATCCTACTATAACTGGCTCTGAAACATGGCGCTTTCATCATTGGATCTCATTTCTCCTTTACAGCAAAGTGACTTCCTAACTTCTTCAAGCCTTGGGCCTCAGGGGATCCCCTACTTCTCCTCAGCCTAGACCCTAGAAAGTCACACCCAAATTCATTACCTTGAGAAGGGCATGGCAAAGTCTGGGTTCGGGATGGGATGGGACTCCCCTGAAAATATTGGTTCAAAGGCCCCTAACACACCTGTACATGGTGAGAGGCCTATTGTAGCAAATAGGACCCTCCTTCTGCTGGGAGCTAGCTTTGAATAAATTATATAGCCTTATCCTCCAAACATATTGGTAGTTTTCGGTTATTTGATCAGCAGGGAGATGAAAAGCTTATGAATAGAAGTGACCCATAGCACTAGGATGGCCAGTGGTAAGCAGTAGTGCTACTGAGTGACAGTACCCACCATATGGCTTTTTGTAAGTTTTAAATAAGCCTATAAGAATGACACAGAACCTAGCACAAAACAAAAATCACCACATAAATCATTACTATGTGCAGCTAAACTAGAGCAGAGGGAAATGGCCCTGAAAAGCTGCATGTAAATTAGTTTATTTTTATTTATAAATTTAATCCATATAAGATTACCCTTAAAGAAATCTCATAAAAGCATAAGATTAATTTTTTCCATATAGTGAGCCTGTCTTCCCAGCACCTTGGGCTAGTTCATCTTTTCTTCCTCCAGTGATTTTTAATGTTGCTTTGTCCAGTTCGTCATTGACATTTTCTAACCAGTTCCATTAGTTCATCTTTATTTGTTACTTCAACATCATCAAAGGACAAGAACAGTACTTCATTGTCTCAACTTAAAAACAAAAGCAAATTTGGTTCTCTTTGTTGTTCTCAACTTCTCTGGAAGGCCCATGGGAAACCCAAGCCAGGGCATTTTCCTGCCCAAGGGAACTAGGGTACAAGCAGGCAGAGTGTAAACTGATACAACTGTGGAAATTAGTGTGGAGATTTCTCAAGAAATGAGGATTAAAGATTCCATTTGACCCAGCTATTGCCCTTCTGGGGAATTTCTCAGAAGAAATAAAAACATCATACCACAGTGACCTATGTGTACCCATGTTCATAGCATTGTCATTGCCATTTGGAACAAACCAAATGCCCACCAATGACAAGTGGATAAAAGAAGCAAACATGTGGTACTTTCATACAACAGAATACTACTCAGCTATAGACAATGTTTTTTATAGGTAAATGGATGCAATTAGACACCATTCTCATAGGTGAAACGAATCACACCCACATGTATAAATATAAAATTGTCAAAAAAAAAGTTCATATCACATTTTCTCCCTAGTGTAAGAAACTGGAATAGTAAATCAGATTCAAAAGGTGCGGTAGATACAGAGAAAGGGAAAGAAACTGCTTAGAAGGAAAGAACAATTGGCATGGAAGGAAAGAGAAGAGAAGGGAGGGAATATGATAGCTGCAGTACTAATTTCTGCTGATTCTTTGGAAGAAACAGTGTTCCAGCTGATCAACTCTGTGTACCTATATCTGCTAATTTCAGCAAGTACTTAGAAAGCGACAACAAGCAATATAATAATCAGTGTTAATTTTCTGTTATTTTTATTTTTGTGATCTTGTTTTGAAATGCTGTATCATTTTTAAGTTTTATTTATTTATTTATTTATTTATTTATTTATTTATTTGGTACAGGGCCTCATGCACAGCTCAGACTCACAGTGATCCTCCTGTCTCAGCCTCCTCAGTGCTGGGATCACAGGTGTGCACCACCACAGCCAGACTTTGGAGGCCAGCACATCATGCATGGAGTTTTGAGGTCCTCATAGCATGTGGTACCAGAGGTGGAACCTGGGTCCTTGTGCATGCCAGACAGGTGCTCAGACCACTGAGCTATCTCCACAGCTGAGAAATTCTGCATCATTTTTATTCGTTTTTTTAAAATTCTCTTAAAAAACAAAGAAAAGAAAAGAAACAAAGGTCATATGATATGGGGGAAAAAGAAATTCCAAGGGAATCAAAGGTACAGGTAACTCAAACAATACCTTGTGAAGATGTTAGTTCCCCCTGTTAATATATAAATTTTTCCCAGTACCAATAAAGTTATGAATGAGCTTACTTTTTTGGTTTTTTGTTGGATATTTGAGTGAGCTTATTGATAGAGAAAAAAAGGGGGGGGAACGATTGGCATATGTTCTCTCAGCAGAGTGTCTGTGTGTCCTGTCCCTATGGACAGTCCCATTCAAGTAGCTTTAGTCCACTACTTTTCTATTTAAATGTCATGCTTTCACCTTTGAATCATTGGCAATGCTCAACAAATAACATTGGCTTGAACTAAACACTTAAAATTTTTATCTTTATTTTCCTAAATGATCAAAGACCTTCAGACTTCTATGTCATTTTCAAATACTCTAAAAATAAGTCTTATTTTGATTCTTCTAAGCATCAGAGTGTTTGCTGCTTTGTGTACTACCCTGCAAAAGACAAAGAGGAGACTGCGAATAAGCACAGTGAACTATGGAGAGCAACCTTCCCGAGGGCCAGCAACATGCTCAGCGTGGTGAGAGCAGCATTAGAGGGAAGCAGCCTTGACCACCGTGAGGGTGCTGAGAGCAGGCTGCCTGCTGGGGCATCTCCTGAATTTTGACTAAGACGTTCTCACATGATTGGGAATTTCAATTTTTTGTCAGGGCAGAATTTCGTAGCTTCCTTTGGTAACATTTAAATAACTCGTCAAGTCTGTGGGGCTGTTTATGTCATGTCAATAGCTCTAGAAGTCCTCAGGCTCCCAGGGAAAGGCTGCTGTGCCTTTCTGCTCAGGGTCCTCCATGTGCTCCTGGGCCCAGAAGGCTCTCCCTGTAGCTCAGGGCTACTCAGCGCAACTAGCAATGTCCTTCTCGGGTTCCAGCACCAAAGGCTATACAGACTCCAAATTTCCTGGATGGAAGAGTGAGACATTAATAATAATATTTAGAGTAGGACAAGTGCTGCAAATCAGGTGTGCCAGCTGTGCTAGTTTAATGATTAGAGCATATACATCTTCTGTTTCTCAACTACTTAGGGTAGACGTACTATCTGTATTCATTTTGAGCACAGAAGAGCACATCAAAAGTATAAATCCCTATGTTAACAGAAAGTTTATTTTATTTGCTTAATTGAGTAATACATGTCTGTGACATGTGAATACATCCACAGTGGAGATGTGCTCTGAATCTTAATCCATTTGTCCCTTCCCATTCCCCTCCAGTTCTACCCTTCCCATTTCCTGAGTTTTCTACCCTTTATCTGCCTCCCAGTTTTCTGTCATCTTTCTTCTACTTTGCTAGTTAAAGAATATATGCTTTAGGTTTCTTGTAGAAGAGAATCCAGGGAATATTTAAATTTTCTTTGTAGAAACTTCAGAGTGATATGAAGAAGCCTATCAAGCTGGATGCGTGCTCATATGTTTTCGACTTTTGATTCCCTGAGTGCACATCCTTCTTCCCTTCCTTTCCTTCCTCTCCTAGGAATGGAGCTGCACAGCCTCAGAAAGGCTGACGAGGGGCAGCCGGGGTGGAAACGCAGTACTGAGTCCCCAGGGTGCAAAGTAGTGAGATGTTTTGTTCAGGAAATATTGTAAATAAATCCTGCTTCTCACACTCCCTTAAACTAAGTTTGTACAAATGGTGAGAGAGCGCTGAGAATCAACACCTTGCTCTGCTAGTCTTGTTTTGTGAAAGCCATCACACACATGGCTTGGCACCTCCCAACTCGCGCATAAGGTAGATCAAACTGTGTCTATCTCTAAAGTTAGAAATGCATCTGCTGGAGAAAAATGATTCATAATTACGGTCACATATAAGAAATTTTAAAAAGTTAGAATTTCCAACCCATAGCCCACTATTTCATGATATTACGTAACCTGCTTTCTTTTTTTTTTTTTTTTTTTTTTTTTTGAAGTTCTCACAAAGTATTTTAATAAATACATTAAGGCATAAGGTAATCACTATTCTGAGAAGAAGCTGTGGCTTGCTTTCTGACATAATAGTTTACATTCAGTCTTTAGGAACAGAAATGTCCGCTGTCTTACAGGGAATGACAGAACTTTGGCTTGTTCTGGTTGGGCTTTCCCCACTCAAACAGACCTCTGTACGAACCCCTTTATTCCTCTACCTAATAAAGAGCAGCGAGCAGGTAGGCCGAGAGGAGGCTACTCCTAGTATGGCCGCAGTGTCTGCTCTTTCAGTAGCAAGATCTTAGAAGTCACGTGGACAGGGATACAGCCCACAATAAATAAAGCTTGGTAGAAGGTCTGAAAAACTCATGAAGTAGTAAAGGAAGATGCAGGCCTCACTGAAGAAGGGGTGAGGCAAACACAAAGACTTGGAAGGGACCAGCTAAAGTCACCTCATGCAGGCTGAACACTTCACCTCCTACCACACCCCTCGTTACAACCTTGCTGTGAATCTCAGGGGTGTGCCTCACACCACTGGCGATGGGGACATTCTCAGTGTCTCTCTGTAATCCAATCAGACACTGCAGCATCCCAGTAGACTGCCATTTGTTTGTGTGTCAACAAACTCCCTACCCACAAGATAAGCTGGTTGCATCCATCTCAGATGCCATGGACTGTCCACTGTGAGGGCAGGGCACTTTCTTGTAGTAGATGAAGCTGATCCTAACAGTGTCCAATTCAAACCCCCCCCAAATCTAGCTGCCCTGAGGCCCTAGAAAGACTCTAGAATCCAGTCACTGCTGGAGAAAGGGGAGACAGGCTGCAGCAGGCCTCCAGGAGGGCCTTGGGCCCTGCCTTCATGGAGGGAGGCTTGCTCTCGGAAGTCTTCCTCCTCTTCATCAAAGAAACCATTCTCCAATGCATATGGGCAGTCAGGGCTGGAAGCAGCCTGGCATGCCCCCTTGTACTCCTGGATGGACTCGTAGAGACTGTACAGCTGGCAGAGCAAGGACATGTCCAACTGGCGGAGGCCAACCATCTCCTTGCGCAGCAGCGCCAGCGCGGCGTCCAGGTTGGGGGGCTTGGAGCGCAGACCCGCCGCCCGCGACCCGCCGCCGGCCGCGCCCCCGCGGCTCAGCTCCTCCTGGATGCGCGACTTCTGCGCGTATAGCCGCTCCAGGTGCCGCCAGCCGCCCGCCGTGCCTCCCGCCGCCGAGTGCAGCAGCCCGCTCAGGCTTTTGGGCAGCGGCGGCAGCCCGTCCACCCGCAGACCGCGAGCCCCGAGCCCGCTCATCGCGCGGCAGAGGACACCAGCAGCGCGCCCGCCGCCACGGCCAGGGCCCGGGCCCCCTCCCTGCTTTCGTTTTGAGACCTTGTTTTGGATTTATAAACCATACTGTTCTTGTATTTTCCTCAAATATAATTAATATTACCACTGTTTTAATTTTTGATAACAGAAAGTTATTTTTGTTCTGGGATCCTGTAAATACACTAATTACTAAACTAGAAAAAAATCTGAAAAATATAAACTTTACATCAAAGAACATAACAATGATAACATATAAATAAAATATTTATTGCATTATCAAAATGCAATAAATTCAAACCCAATTTGAAAGAAATGAATAACCAATCTGTTTTGAAAACAAGTATTCATTGTTATTTATATTTTTTGATAATTAAAATAAAGGTATGAAATAGGTATCCATAGTCAGAAGACAGTTGTAAGACTTGATCTTTCAAATTGTTTTCTTTGCATTTCTTATGCAGCTGTGCACAGATTTACTCATCTATTTAGATGCATATCTCTATGGGTTTACCTTTCTGTGGGTGGTTCCTCTTGTTGTATGTCTTGAGGTGCTAATCTGTTGCAAACTGTTGTACAATTTGCACACTGGCCACTGTAAGACAAATGGTCTGCAGCTCCTTGTGCTGTGTGAAGAGCACACAGCACCAGTCAGAGACCCACTGTGCCTGCTGATCTCATAAGACTGGGGCTGCTAGCAACTCACACAAGCGTACTATGGAATAGAGGTAGGAAATGCATTTCTTATGCTGGTAATTCCCTCTGAAATGGAAATGTTGCTCTCTGTGAGGAAGTATGTTCCCCTTAGATTTCATCCATATTGGCTCAAGTTTTTGAAAGGGTTTCCATTGTTGAATGTTTCAGTTATGGGCAGTGGTAGGTGTAGAGAGAGTTTTTCCTCTGATTAGGGACTCAGGTTGATTTAGAGCTTCTTGGAAGAAGATAGGAATCATGATTACAGCTGCCCATCGATGGCATTCACATTCAGCCTTGTCAGCAACCCATGGGGGGGCACTGGTACAGAGGAACAGCTGAATAGGTGCTAGAAAAATCTGTGTCATTCATATCTGTTGCCAATGTGGCCATGTCTGTCCAGTACTGAGACTCCAGAATGCCAAAAGGTATGCCCACTTGGTATGGGTTGATGACCAGCGATGTTTATCTCTTTCATTCATTTTTCTTTTCTTCTGTTCACAATGATTCAACTATGAAGGAGTCCTGGCTTTAGTTGGGCTGACTGGAATTCAATGGAAGAGCATGAAGGTCAACTTCATGATCTCTTGAGCACAACCACCAGCACCACAGAAAATAAACTGAGAGCAACAACACTGGAAAATGAGATAAAAAGACAGAAGTGTTGGGGAAAGCTGCAGCTGGAAATTGCTCATATGTGTGAAAGTAGGACAAAGCTTTAGTGCCTAAGACAGTCAAGCTGCCTCTATCTTGAGACAAACATCCTGCCTGGACAACTTCAGCTATTAATTGCTAGGCAACCTTGTGTCTTGTGATACCAACCTTGCAAAGGTATAGGTAAAAGCCTCTACTGTAATTCTTTATTTATTTTTTATTTATTTTTAATTTTTGTTTTATTGAAGTACAAATATCAATGAGATAGCTTTTCTACTGTAATTCTTTGGGTCTTTTTCCATCAGGGAAATAGGTCTTCACCTAAACTCAGCTTTCGTCTCCTATCTTTCCCTCACTCTTGCCACAGTTTCTCCCTGAGGTACAGGAAGAGACCAAAGAAGCCCAACACAAAAACACAATAGCAGATAAAAATGTATGGATGAGGCAATAACATCAGAGAAAGAAGAACACACCCCAGTGGTTTGTGTGCTTAAGGAAATGAGCAACATTTTATACTAAGTACTTTCTTTCCATGTCTTCTTAAGTTGAACACAGTAATGAGCCAGAATAAAGCACAGCTGAAACTGGTTGAAATGCACATCAGCCGAAGGTGCTTCATGAAGCGTCAAGAGCAGAATTGGGGTAGTGGTAGGCATTTCTCTTTGCTGCTCTCAGATAGTTTTAAAATGTCTCCTAAATTTAATTAGCTGCAATGAAATCTTCCCACAATAGAGTTCACTCACTTTCTACTATGGAGATGGATGAGAAAACAGACTAGCAGCCATGAGAAAAGCTAGAGAAGCAGGCAGATCTCACTCACAAAAGTAAAATCTAGAAATTACAAGCAAGAACTGCAGCGGCATGCAGAGATGTCCAGGGTGTAAACACTGATAAAACATGGGCTTAGTTAAAAGCCTGCTCAGGTTGACCCATACATGAAGTGGCACACACCATTGGGATTTTAATTACAGAAGACAACTCTCTGAGAGTCTATTCCTGATACATGCAGAGAGAGAAAGGTGTGCAGTGGAATCAAGCCATTGGCTTTAAGTTGGTCAAGAGTTCACTGCCTGTCTTCTTTATAGGAAAACACTAAAGTAGAATAAAATATATCTATGTTTCACCTTTATCTCTCTATATATATAGCAAATAATATAACTCATAGCAAATAATATGTTGACTACTAAGAATCTGTCAACACAATGTTTGGCCTTCACTAGTTATTTTATTGTTCCATATCAGCATGTGTAGCAAGAATCATTTCACTTATACACACAACATATCACTTTCATGTAACATATTTCCATGTAGTTTCCCAAATAAAAATTATGCATTTGGATCAGTGTAGGCTGCATAACTTAAAAAAATTCAAAGATAATACTCATACTTATGAGCTTGTTCTGACAAAGAAATTAAATAAAAATCAAGTTTCTTCCTAAACAGAAGCTCAGAAAGGATTAACTAGAGATTGGAGAGGAGAGGCATTGTGTATGGATGAAGGAGTGAAAGCGATGTAGAAGCTGTCCCCCGGGGCCTTGGTGCACACACAGGCTGCCTAGGATTTTTGATAAAAAGAAACTACACAGGGGGCAGTGAGATAACTCAGTGGAGTAAGTACCTGCTTAGGCGAGCAGAGGGAGCAGGGTTCAGTCCCCACTACCACATTCCGCACCATCCCCAAGCCCAGGTGCACTGAACCAGAGACTGAGTCCAGGCGTGGCAATTCATGTCTATAATCCCAGTGCTTGGGAAGTTGAAAACAGCAGGATCACTATGAGTCCAAGCTGCATAGTGAGTCCCTGTACCAAATACATTAAGAAAAATGTTATTCGACAAGAAACCAAACAATCTTCGTTTGTAAGCAAAAAAAAAAAAAAAAATTGAGTTATTGTTAGGCATCACAAGACATGCAAATTTTAAGTGTTTCGTGGGACATGCAACTGAAGCGTGGTCTCCCTGGAGCAAATAGCAGTGGTGGCCACACGGCACCTCACAGAGCATGCCAGGGACTTTAAGAGGCACTGTGTGACAAGCAACAAAAATGTATGAAACTGTGTCAGTGTCATAGCCATAGTGACATAAATGGTGAGAACATGTGTCTAAGTATCAAATGGAGTGAGCCTATTCATTTTCTGGTGCACGCTGTCTGCGGCTCGTCTACAGTGCCTGTTCATGCTGAGCAATGAGCATAGGTACTTCGACATTCCTTATAACTCTAGCTCTAACTCTCCTCAAGCCAAGAGTGAGTTAATTCTTTACCTTGTGCTACCTCTTCCACTTTGGATTACCTCAGAAATGTGGCTAAGGCCTATAATATAAAACACTTTCGACAATAAAATGAAAATTGCATTTTATTCACAATGTGGACAATCAATGTGTTAATAAGACTTTCCAATTTTATCTATCCAATAAAAGTGTACACAATTTTATTTCACCAAGTGTTTTCCTTTCAATCCCTTTTACATTATTGTGTCTGTGCATTTGTTCAGTACTATCTTAAATCTTGGTAAGATATCTAGTCAAATTATTGCTTCTTTAAAATAATAGATTAAATAATTTGATGTGTATTACTTAGTATCCCCTAGAAGAATATAACCAATAGAATATTTCAGTTACTTTTCTCTTATTTATGGGACATTGTAAAAAAGAGATTTATTAGATTGAGTTAAACAGTCAGAAGGTGAATAGTCCAACCACGGCTATGTGTGAGTTAGAGAATTGGTCTGTCCTTTAGCTGGTCTGTCCAAGAGGCTAGAAGCTTCGGTAGCCAGGCAAGGAGGTTATAACCTGAGAGCTAGACTGAGAGCCTGGCAGATCCCTGGACAGTGATGTGAACCCACATCCAGAGGCTGAAGAAGCTGGGGAGTCTGATGTCCTTGGGCAGTGTGTATATAAAAAGCCATCTTGACTCAAAAAGAACTGAGCTTGCACACACAGGCAAGCTTCTTCCTTCTGAAACATGTTGGGAGTGATTTTACTCACATTTATAGAAAGCATTCACCTCCTCCATTCATTGACCCACATATCAATCATTCTTAGAAATAAAAACACCCAGAAATGTTTCTTTACTAGTTTTGTAGGTGCCTCTGAAATCTGGTGAAGAATTAAGATGAACAATGACTGGATATTTATCTTATATTTTGGGTTTCATTTTCAAGTTTAAATGTCTTATTAAATGTATCTGATAACATTATGGCATTATATCTACATTTTGTGAAGACCTACACCCTGTATATGACTTACATACTTGTGTTCTTGATGAACTTCTGAATAAAATGCTTTTATTTTTGTTTATGTACATATTTATTTTCTTATTAATATTTAAATGGACTCTAAAACATTTTGCTTGTTGTTAAATCATAAAGCTATCTGATATATTATTTCTTCATTTCTCTTTTCAGTTTATTTCTATGATTCATCTTAAATCAAATTTTCTGTAAAGATAACCAGTTATTATTCCATTACAGTTATGTAGCTATTCCAGTACAATTTGTTGAAAACAATTTTCTTGCCCATTGAATTATTTTGCTGCCATTATTTTAAAAAATCACCCCTGGTCATAAGTGGAGTTCTATATGTTTCAAATATTTGTACATCAAATTCTTTTTCCATGCTTGGCAAGTTTGCTATTACTTTTGTGGTGGGCTTTTTATGGTGTTTGTGCCTATTTCAGTTACTTTTCTCTCATATATGGGTCAAAACACCTAAAGCCCAAAATTAAGGAATGAAAGGTTTGTTTAGCTCATAGTTAGAGAGGTTTCAGTGCATACTCGGCCAGCTTCAAGGCAGAGCAGCACGTGACAGAGAGCAGCTGTTCATGGCAGCAGAAAACAGCAAAACAGCAAGAGCAAATGGGAGGAGCAGCAGTAACAATGGCTGCAAAGATGGGGTCTGCCCCCCTTAACCTGCGTTCAGGCCAGGCTGGGGTAGCACTCACACACGTAATCCCAGCAGCACTCACACCCATAGCCCCAGTGGACCGCGACTTAACCACAAACTCTAGAAGTCCACCCATGACTGCATGAGGCTTTGGGGACAACTAGACACAAACCGCAACTGCTATCACTTACTTTCTCATTGACTGTGATCAATTTTACGTAGTTTTTTGTTTTTGTTTTTTGCATGATCTTACAGTTATTGAAATGACTTTTTAGAGTTGCTTGATATTTTAAAGAAATATTTCTTTTAATGATTGCTAACTACATTTATGTCTTCTAGAACCAATATTCTGTCCTCATGTTGGATCATTCAATGCATATATACTTTCTGTGGAATTCTTAATTCTCCTGAATGTGAATGACTCATGGATCAATATTTTTTCCTGTATTCAATATTCATGGTTTCCATCATTTATCTGTGTGTACTGTAGATTCCTTCAATTTGATCATCATCTCTTTTTATATCTGAGAGATTATTTCTGATCTGATTTCCTCTGTAGCTTCATTTCTGTTGTTTCTTTGTTCTGTTCTGTTTTACTTGTGCTACCATTTCAGAAAATGTAGGTGGATCACTTCTGGTTTCCTTTCTCTTATAGTCCTGTGAACTTGTTCTGGGTGGGCTGGAGAGCTTCAATTGCGTTTGGCCTCTATGTCTTGTCATTTTCTGTATTTTTAAATTTTAATGTGTTTTCCATGTTGATGCTTGTGCATTTCTTATGGTAGACAGCTTTCCCACTAGTATCAATACATCCCTAGAAGATGTTTATTCCTCAGCAATGTATTCTAGGTGTAACTGGCTCTTGGCTTTTACATCAGTCCCAAGGTCCTACCTTCCCAGCTTATTAAGGATGGGAAGTTGCTAGCTTTTGGCTCAGCACCCAGTGCTTTGTTACTTGGCTACAGTGATGTATATTACCCCAGCCACTGATGGAGCTGTTGTAGAATGAAGAACAACTGAATATAACAGCTACAACAACCTGGCTAAAGTAGCCCTACTAGCAATAGCAGTAGCATCATGCACAGCCTTGAAACTGACAACCTGTGGTAACTATTAATTTGATACTTTTATCCATATGAGCAAATTCAAAAGCTATCTAATGAAAGCCATTGTAAACCAGGAACTCTTGATAGCAACACAGAAATTTGGCTTATGTTAACTCTGTCATACATTTGCCTGCAGTCCTCAAGGTCACACTGGAGATTTACCACAGTGTGTCCTAGGGAGGACAGCTACTTGGGCTGCCTGTCAGCAAAGTGAGCAGAATGACTCACTCACCTTTCTTCACAAGTAGATCAACTTGGTTATTGCTTCGCAGTTTGAAAGGAAATAAGACAAAATCTAAATGTTTTGTGGAGGGCTGTGATGAAGAATGACAGAGGAATGATGGAGCACTCAAATACCCAGGAACAGAATTGCAGGTAAGAAATCCTAAATGCTCTAACTTCCCATTAGAAGTCTATTAAGAAAAAATGACTTTCTAATTATGAAAAAAAGAAAAATTATAAAGATATTTACTAAGCCCTGGCATTTGGAGGATGCAGACAAGATCCTAAACAAGAGGAAGAAATTATGTCCCTGTGCCTGGGGCCCCACCCGAGGAAGTGCAGCTATCTTTGCCCAAGAAGGAGCTTCAGATTAAACTGGGGAAACACACGGAGAAGAAACTGTTTTCTTGTGACTAATATATCATTTGGTAATAGGTTATAAACCAAGAAATCCTAATACTGACCTTTGGAGATAAATATAAATTTGCATATGAATATTGTAATGCTCAAAATATAGAGCTATAACAACTTTGCTATACTAAAAAGAAAACATAATGATAAATAGGGAAAAAGCAAAAATACTGATTGGAGAATGAGATGTCACCAAATTATGATTAATAGTGCAGAATACATTTTCTCAGCTGTTCTTTTCCTTTACCTTTTCCTTTTTCTTTCTTTTTTTTTTTTTTGATGGTATCAAAAGTCAAACTTAGGACCTTGTGTTTGCCAGGCAAGCACTCATTCCATTCAACTGTCTCTCCTGCCTTATTTAGTATTTATTTATGTGGTATACTGTGTCACACTGGGATTACAGGTATATGTCACCATGCCCAGGTTTGGTGGTCTTCCCCCCTTTCCCTCCCCCCATCCTTCCCCCTCCTCCCCAGCAGTACCAGGGATGCAACTCTGGTCCTTGTGCTTGCCAGGCAGGTGCTGAGACTGCTGAGCTATCTTTCTGACCCTCAGCTCTTACTTCTTTTTCTTTCTTTCTTTCTTTCTTTCTTTCTTTCTTTCTTTCTTTCTTTCTTTCTTTCTTTCTTTCTCTCTGTCTCTTCTCTCTCTTTCATTCTTTCTTCTTTTAATGTATTTACTACAGGATCTACAGGGTCTCACTACACAGATCAGACTCGCAGTGATACTTTCTGTTTTTCAGCCTCCCAAGTGCTGAGATTACAGTCCCATGCCACCACGTCCAGTTTCAGTCACCCAGTATCAATTGCCCTCTCATTGTGCCACAGGACGAGGCTGGCATGGCAGGCTAGGATGGAACTGCCAGCCCCTACACTTGTCTAAGCAGTTTCTTTAATCCACCTCAGCTGTTATTGCTAGTGCTTCCCACAATCTCAACAATTAAACCCCCATATATAAATGTGATTCAACTAAAATTTTAACATATGTCAGGAGCATTATAACTCCCATGATCTGAATACTTGATAGCTTCCATATTTTGAGTACTTAAGCTTCAAATGTGAACTTCACGTCAGCATACTTACAACTAAAACATATTACAACTAAAGCATTAGCATGTTTACAAGGAATATTCTTAATAGCATAATGATCTTGAGAAATAGGACTCAAGGTATAATTTTAAAAGCAGATTTAAAAATAACTCCTGTAGTTAGGGCCAGCCAAATAGGCCAGCAGATTAAAGGGCCTGCAAGCAGGTGCAGGGGGGTTCAATCCCCGGTCCTGCTGTGTTGGCTCTGCCCCCGGAGCATGCTGAGAAGGCAACTAAGACTTGGCATGGTGGAGCACACCTGTAATCCAAGCTCTTGGGAGGCTGTAAACAGGCAGATCACTATAAATCCAATCTAGTAGTGAGACCCTGAACACCCTGTAGACTGTTCCTTAAAATTAAAAAAAAAAAAAAACTCCTATAGTTAAAACAAGTTGTAAACATATTACTATCTTACATAAAAGTTCAGACAAAAATAGTAGGCTTTTTTCATGAGCTCCCAGAGGAAAATAAAACAGACACAAATCTACCACTGTTCAGGAAGGATGTTCTTTCTTTGTCCAAAGTGTCTGAGACTTTGCTATTGGTTTGCTGCCCTCAGGTGCAAAGACAGTGAATAGCAATCAGTTTTCTATCAAATGACTCAGCGATCACAGTCACCCACTGTATTGATGATTGGCTATGAGATGAAGTCTGTCCTCCTAGGAAGCTTTGGAATGCCTCCTGTTTAGCCAGATATCTGTTCCAACCAAAACTCAATACAATCTATTGCTAAAAGCAAGTAGAAGGAGTTTTGTGAGACAGTGGGACATTTTACTGTTCTAACAGACTTCCGTTCCAGCTCTGCAAGTATTCATGTACCCTTCCTAGAAAGGAGAGATGAAGCCAAAATCCTTGTCTAATTGTTGCCTCTTATTAAAGCCCTGATGCCTCCAAGTCCTTCCCCAACCTTCCAATGGGGTCTAGAGGGCAATATAACGGTCTGGTGAAGAAAAAGGCACATGTATTGCTCTGAGGTCCACTCAGCCCCTACTCTACGTCCACCCAACACACAACGATGGGAAAGCAAGAAGTAAACACAGTGAAAATCATAAAATAGCTAAAGTTTAAGTTAATATAATGGTGAAAGAGCATACATTCACTCAGAACTCCATGAACTCCCTATTCTGGCAGTGGGCAGTTTCCCTGGCTAGACAGATGTTGTTCTCTGGAGGAATTTCCCCATTCATTCTTCCTTTCAGGTCCTCCTCTTAACCAATGGAGAAATGTCTTTGGTTCTTAAAGTGCAGGGCACCATCTGCAGCAGAGGCTTGGGGCTGGGGCCACGTGGAGCCACTACACGACTTTTTAAATTTTATTTTAATTAAACTTTTTTTTTTTTGGTGACACCTGGGATTGAACTCAGGCCCTTGCGCTTGCCAGGGAAGCGCTTACTCTACTGAGCCATCCCCCGGCCCCAACACCACTTTTATAGTTTTCTTTTTTTTTTGCTGTTGCGCTTTTAGGAAAGTGAATACTATAGGTTTGTGTGGGGCTCAGCTGAAAGCCTTTGAAGTCCAGAGCAGTGGTTTTCGAGTTTCCTGAAGAATCAAGTGTTACATACCATTTAATTCCAGGCTAAAGAAGCCCTCTCTAAAAAAGGAAAATTTTAAAAACCTGCTTTAATTATCCTCCTTAACTTTCTAATTTCCACATTTACTAAATTAGCATTTTTTTTTGGAACACCTTGGCCTTCAATATGACAAGACGTGGGTATCTGTAAAAGCAGATCATGGCAGAAAAGCAGTGTACACAACTACGTCCTGTCTGGGGCTTCCTCGTATTTGTGGCAAATAAATGAAAACAGGAGATCTTTAAGAAAAGCTATGAGTGGTAGTTTGTGGCTTTGAGGTGGCCTGCCTGTCATCCATGCAAGGAATGACTTTATGCCATTACTATCCAAATTAAAGTTATCTCTCTTAGACAGGTAGCTTCCTTCAAAAGCTCTTTCATGCATACTTTTTTTTTTTTTTTTTTTTTGCTTTTTGAGACAGGGTCTCACTATGCAGTTCAGGCTGGCCTTAAGCTCCCTTTGTAGCTCAGGCTGGTCTCGAACTCACGCCTCAGCCTCCCGAGTGCTGGGATTACAGGCATGCACCACCACACCCAGCTTCATGCATACTTCTAACTCAAATTGTTTAGTTTTTCCTAAATATGCTCAATTTGTCTTGTATTAATTTGCAAACATAGCAGGTTGACAGCAAAAATACAGTAGTTTTTGCCACTTCTGCATACCTAAATTTTAGTCCCCTTAGAAATATGTTTTACTTGTCACCAGTCCACTGGAAGCGGTATGACCAAATGCTGCAGAAGAAAAAATGAATGCTTATCACCTTCTGCCATTCTGTCACTTTAATTATTTGTTCCTACCTGATCGTTAAGCCAATACTATCCCTTTATAGCATTGTATTTTATTTATCTATCTATCTATTTATTTATTTATGCATTTAGTGCAGGGTCTCACTACACAGATCAGACTCATAGTGATTCTCCTGTTTTCCTCCCAAGGGCTGGGATTACTTGCCTACAACACGGGACTATGTCTCAGCACACCCCAGGGGCAAGGCCAACAGCCTTGTTTCTTTAAAAAAAAAAAAAAAAAAAAAAAAAAAAAAAAAACACCACTGATAGCAGGAAACAATTTTTAGAGTTAATCTAGGCTAGCAGTTTCTCAAAAGTACATGTAGAAGATATTTTTTGAAGTTAAAGATAAGCTGTCATACGCAGTGCTACACTAATGGCATCCAGCAGTGGCTGTCACAGGCCCTACCGATCACACTCAAATGCACAGGGCAGACTCTCACAACCCAGGATACGTCAGCCAACAGCGTCAACGGTAGTGAGGCTGAGAGACTTTGATATTATGGAACTATCTTATGAAAAATTCTAAGAATGTAGTTTCTGAAAAAAAAAATGGAAACTTTCTCTTTCACATGATGTTTACAAGCAAGTGGACACCTCCTGTGCTTACACAACCCAGAAGTAGGGCAAGTTTCTTTCTTCATCTGTAATTGCCTAAAAGCAGAAAGATCAAGTCAGCTGCTGGCATCTTCAGGCACCTGGGCAGGGAGAAAAGTATCCCAGTGTGAGCCTTCCCGTGTGGAGGATGGGCCCTCACAGTGCCACAGAAGCTGTTCTTGTGCACCATTACCCGGAGCCCAGTGACTGGATCACACCCTGTTGGTGGGGAAGCTGAGCACTGCGTTCTCTAGCTGGCTGCGCATAGGTCACTGAAAGATGGACAAGAGCTGAATGAAGCAAACATCCCTTCAGAAAAGAGGATCACCTAAGAATTGTACCATAACATTGTAAAATCTATATAGAGCACGTGTTTGTAGATGATTTGCCCTACAAAAAAAAAGAAACACTTAGAGATCAGGTTTTCACACTACGAAACAAAAAATTATAAAAATAGTTAAAACAAATTAAGAAGACAAGAAAATACAGTGGAAATAAAGTGACAAAAGCACGCACAAAATGATCCAGTGTTCCTAGCACAAAATATTAAATGGAGTCATATTTCAATAAAATAACAAAGCACTAAGAAAGATTTGGTGCTTTGGATTATAATATTGGGTAAAAACTCTCATAGACATAAGTGATGCATATGAATCATTTTGTAAATAAAATTTTGTGTAGTTGTAGTAGTTTTATAGTGTAAAATTATAATTTCTGCATAAAATATTTAATTTCCTAGTAGTTAATACTAACTTTTTTTTACTTTTTTAGTGGTATCAGGGATCAAACTCAGGACCTTGCACTTGCCAGGAAAGCACTTATTCCACTGAGCTGTCTCCCTGGCCCCTAAATTTTTAAAAATTACTTAAAGTTACATTAGCCCGACACGGCACCTTTACCACCCAGCAGGTGTGCTTGTACAAGTTGAAATTTTAATTATTTAAGTCACAAAGTTCAATGCAGCCATTAGTTTTCTATAGATTTCAAATGAAACAGCATTAAATATAAAGCTTATTTCAAGCAATGCCAGTATGTAAAACTATAATGAAATCAATTAAAATACAAAAATTGGTGATAATTTTCATGGCCATAGTGTATCAATTCCAGTTTTAACTGATTTCTAATCTTAGTAAGTTAGTGATCTGTTAGATAGTGCATCAAACTCAGATCCTTAAATTTGTGTGTGTTCATATTAAAACTGGAAAGAGGAGATGTCTGATAAACATGACTTTCATTTTAATCTTTTTCACTATTTTAATGTATTTGTCAATGTATATGAACTACATATCTTGGACTCATAAGGATCCTCCTGTTTTCAGCCTCCCCAGTGCTGGGATTACAGGCGTGCACCACCACAATTGAACCCCAGTCCCTGTGCTTGCCTATGCGGGTTCTTAATCTGCTGAGCTATCTCATGGGCCCTTTAATGTGAATAGAAGTTGACTTTGTGGCAAAGTCTGAGATTACTAATTTAATTTGCAATTATGTTAAATCTAGGAAGATAAGTTTAGAAAATGATGAGTGGAACAGTAACTGAATTTGTGTATGAAAGGAAAAATTGTTTTGTCATCTCCTCGCTTCAGAGGCTCCCGCCCCTCCTCTGTGGCTAGATACTTTCCACAGAGAGGAAATGAGACAAATACTGGTATATCTTCCTTCTCCCTCTCTCAGCGAATGTTTCAAATACCTTGTTTCAGAAGTTCTCAGCTATTTCTAAGGACAGGCACTGAGGTTGGGTCTTTCACTCCATGTAGGTGAGGTTAGCTGTTCTAAAATTCTAATGGATTTGGTTGTGGTATAATATTCTATCCTAAAGACATGCCTTGTCACTCTAACTCTGAATAAATTGCCCTGCTGTATTGCAGAACGTCCTCTCTGCCACGTTCATCTTCGCGGTTGAGAGGACAGCCTGTTATTGCCCCTGTAAGAACCTGCAGCTGCCCTGGAGGTCAGAAGTGCTAGAGGGAAAGCCTTTGAATGTTGGTTCCCTGCAGGGTCCCCACCACTCAGACACCCTCACCAGCAGGTCCGGTTTTCCCAGCAGGCTGTCGCTGTTGCTTCACATGGTGCTGAATGCTGCTGCATTCTTGCTCTAGGAATGTGTCACTCTCTGTAGGTTCTTGACCTTTTAACCAATTTAGGGTAGATAGATAGTCAACTACCGATTTAGGGCAGTTTTCCTTGTCATTACTGCCGTGACAGAGCTAAGCATACGTGTTTGTTCTATTACTCATGATTTTACTTCTAACTAGGCAGGGTGGCAACTTTTAAGCTCCTTAAATGCTAGCAAGGAAAGTGGAGATCTAGATGTGCTTTTACATCCTAGGGTCAAATATATTATAAATTTATTAAAATAACTTTCCATGTATTATTTTACAGCCTCCAGTATTATTAGGAAAATAAAATAATATATATAAAATCTTCTAAAAGTCTATTCTTCCAAGAAAATGTGCCCACCATACATTCCACGCATAGAATTATTTCCCTAAGGAGATATTTATTTGGCTTTCATTTTTTCTACTTTTATAATGCCATAGAGGCTCTGCACATTAAATCTGAGATGGGATCCAGTGATATTCCATCATATTTTCTCTGAAACATGGACTAAATAAGTTTTCAAACACAGAAATGAAGTACTATACTTCTAGATTTTTCTGCCTTATTTAAAACTACAGGTCAGTAGAAATTTAGATCACTGAGTTACTGTTTGGTTTTTGTGTTATTTTGCTCTTTGTACTGTTAAAAGCATTTTATCGTAGAATAACATTATATTTAAAAGTTGAATGAAAAAGAAGAAAGAAATGCATGTGCCATTTCTAAGGACTATGGTCCATTGGCAAGAACAATGGTGACTTTTACCAACTTCTCTAAAACAGTTTAAATTTATGAGAGCAATGCTCTAAAAATGGTTTTGCAAGGAAGTGAGTTGCTTAAAGTGTACTAGAGCTTAGAAAGACAAATTAGTAAGCAGCATCTGGCACAATACCTAGAAATCTAATTACAAAAAAAAGCCAAATAACGATTATTTTTGCAGAATAATAACCTAAACATTTTCCATCGCTTCTTGCACGACACTGTCCTTAGGAGTCCTAGAATGCACGTGACTTTTGACCACTGCTTAGAGATACTTTGCCATGTATTTTTAACATCAGATTCTGCCATTCTTTTCAAGGGAAGGAAGTGCAGTTCTGAGGAGTCGAGCCACAGCCTAGAGTCACTGCAGCTGCAGCAGGCCCTAAAGCATAAGCAGGAGGAAAGAAAAGCTCGCTGTATGCCAAGTATAGATGATTTTCTCCACATATTTTTAAGTCACAACTGGTTGAATCCATGGCTGCGGAACTGGTGAATACAGCCAGCCTATGAGCTGCATGACAGAGAGGAAATATTTTTTATCTCAATTTTTAAATAATACTTTTCTTTATGAGAAAAAAAGTCATGGGCTATGGAGAAAGCTCAGTGGTCTAAGTGCCTGTCTGGTAAGCACAAGCCCCTGAGTTCAATGCTTGGTACTGATGCCACACCAGTACTGATGCTGGAACCCAGCATGGTGGTGCAAACCTGTAATCCCAGTACTGGGAAGGCTGAGACAGAAGGATCACTATGTGGCAGAGTTGCATAGGGAAGCCCTGTATCAAAAGAATAAAAATACCAAAAAAAGTCACGTGATTTTTCAAAGCATTATTGGCATCTACTTTCATGAAATTGAATTTTGTTGTTCAATTATTTTCC
Source organism: Ctenomys sociabilis (assembly GCA_004027165.1). NCBI lineage: Eukaryota > Metazoa > Chordata > Mammalia > Rodentia > Ctenomyidae > Ctenomys > Ctenomys sociabilis. The sequence goes on along the minus strand of PVKA01000299.1, from coordinate 115,814 downwards.
GGACATGTCAGGTTTCTGATGATGACTAATTTCTATCATAAGGGTACTTTTAACTCCCATTGTATCTGACATTAAACACATCAGTATTTCGGGGGTTTTTGGTTTTTTTTCACAGTGATAAATTTTGTCTGCCAAGTTCTTATTAACTTAATACAAACCTACAGGTATTTCTTAATAGCACAGAATTGTGAAGACTTGCAGCTATCAATGTTGTATAATAATTAAAACATTTATTCAAACACACATCGGTATTTTGATTGAGATGTACAAATGCATGATTTATACATAAGCAAATGCTTTATCCCTGCAAGGCTCTGCTGCAAATTCCTAGGTATTTTCTGATATTGCCGAAGTGAGCTGCAGAGAACCTGAGCAGAGCTGGTTCCTGGGCAGTGAGTCCCACCTGGATTCAAGTCCAAGGAGTCCTGCATTTGCCTTATTGCTCCACTGTCAATATCTTGATGTTGGGAGCTGCAGGAGATTAGGCTGACCTTGTCAGATAGCAAAAGTTATATTTGTAATTATATAGGTCTTGCTTTAACTTGGTCACGCAGCAGAAAAGTCTTTTTTTCACACAAGGTGTGAAAAATAATGCCATATTAGCATGCTATGCTGTAAAAGGCTCAAGTCAACAACTTCTAACAACTACCATCTTTGCTGATAACTTATTACTATTATGGACCATTGGACTATATTGGGTTATATTGCTAAATTCAACTATCAAAACAAAAATAAATTCAACTTACCTACAATCTATGGGCGGGCATCAAATATAAAAAGGTCCTCTAAAAACTTCTCCAGAGGTTGAGGAGATGGCTCAGTAGAGTAAATGCTTCCCTGGAAAGCACAAGGTCCTGAGTTCAATCCCTGGTTCCGCCAAAAAAAAAAAAAGACTTCTCCAGATATAACTTCTCTAACTGCAATGGAACACCCATCTCTGAAAAAAGAAAAAACAACACAAAAAAGGGGGATATGGTGGGAGCCCCAAGAAGCTAAAAAATTGATCAAATGTGTGTAGGTGGGACTGGGCCTCAGTCCCTAAAGCAAAGAAGCTACCTCAGTCCTAAGAAAAATATCCTGTCAGGTTCAGGCCAGCTATTAGTCGCTAGGCAACCTTGTGTCAAATGTTACAAACTTTGAAAAAGTATAAATAAAGGATCCTTTTGTTGTGCGTGGAGATAGTCTTGCCCATGAGGCAGGCTAGCTGACCATCTAGCCCAGCTTTTGTCTTCTTGTCTTTCTCATTCTCACCGTCATGTCTCCCCAGGTAAAACTGTAAGACCAACGGATCACTGCATCTTGAAATTTTTGATAATTTTGAACTTGAGACCCAAAGCTTTTACTTTGCCCTGAACACCTCAGTGAGGCTTCTCTGCAGAGCTGACAGTGAGGGGATGAAGAACAGCCTCCAGTTCCTCTGTTGGGATGGTCCTGCATTTCTCTAACTCATACAGAAACTCTGAGGAATCTCTACAGAAGTACAGCTCTGAAAAGTCCTCAAAGGATCTCTCTCCCATGCCCTCCAAAATATCTTGTTCAGAAACAAATGTCTTCCCAAATATGGCATCTCTGTGTGTATATTTAACTTCCCAAAGGGGAAAAAAATACCTACTCTGGCTTACATAATGGCTCCAATGTTCTCCAAATAAGTTTCTCATAGATACTTCATGTGCCATTGTCAATAAATTATGAGGGGAGGAGAGAATATGATTGTCCTCAACGTTTCCAAATGTATCTCATGGTAATTTTTTATTTTCCTCATGAACTACCATATCTCTCCATAAAAAAAAAAAAAAACATGGTTGATTAGGACTTGTTTTTACTTTTTCTTTTTTCCTTTTTTTTTTGGTGGAACCAGGGATTGAACTCAGGCCCTTGCGTTTGCCCGGGAAGTGCTTATTCCACTGAGCCATCTCCACAGCCCTTCTTTATTTTTCTGTTTTATTTTGTTCTGTGTTTACTTTTTGACAAAAGGTCTCTGTACATTACTAAGTTGGCCAGGCTATGCTGATATTTATGACACTTAGCCTCAGTCTCTAAGAATGCTACTATTATAAACAGGTAAGTTATAGGCAGTCAGACAGACCCTTGAGAGTCACTATGGAAGTTGAAAATATGTTACGACTGTGGCCAGAGGCACATCTGTTTGTGGTCCGGCCTCAAGATAAATTTCATCTTCAGTATCTAGCTTTAAAGAAGTTATCCTTATGGTGTTCAGCTATTCTCGTGTAAGTGGCAAATGTTTATTTTAACACCAAAACTCTCATGATCCCCCTGCTGAGTGAACTGGAACACATTAGCCACCCTCTAGCTTCATGTAAGTACTTCCCTGATACTGATGTTAAGATGTCAATGTCTCTGGCAAAAATAAATTCTCTGTGATTGGAAAATAGGGAGCTATTTAATCTGGAAAAAGAAAAGTATGATTTTCTTTAGGATAGTTGGCTTATTTTATAGCAAGAAAGATAGATGGTTAAGAGAATATTTGGAGCAAAAAGAAGCCAATGTATGAGGTGACTGTATAATAGATCAGCTATTTTTTTTATATATTTTGTTACATGGACTACAAGGTCTTACTACACAGATAAGATTAATTGTGACCCTCCTGTTTTCAGCCTCTGAAGTGCTGGGATTAGAGGTGCACACCACCAAGCCCAGTCTCAGTTGCAGTCTCAGTGTACCATAGGGGCAGAACCAGCATGGCAGGTTGGGATGGAACCCCTAGATCAGCTATTGATAGGAGGTCGTGGGCCACACCCACATTTTGGTGTAACTGACTCACCTTCTTTGTCAATATGAGGACCATCTGACTTTGCTTCTCACACACAGGCCTGAACACGAAGCCAAGAAACAGAACCTTTGTGAGGAATCAGACCCCAAGGACAGGGATCAGGAGAAAACTTGAGACTGAATCTTTATACTGAACAATAAGTAGCCACTCAGATTTGCCTAACTGAGTTACAGGGTTTGATTGGTCGTTTTAGAATATTGTATGCAAGCACTTAGATATACTTTACAACTCTCTAAATATGGAAACAACTCTAGTTTTCTTATATAATAGTGAAATCATATGACTGTTTCCAAAGGTGAATTTTTAGTTCATATATAGACATAATGCAAGGTAAAAACATACCTTTTTCTTCTATCTTGCTCTTAAATGTATTAGTTTAACTATTGTCCCAATTATACCAATTTACAGTTTAACAATACTCAGGTAAGCAGTCTTACTGAATTCTTACTGAAACCAGTAGATTATTTTGGCTATTAAAAAAATAGATAACCCTGGGGCCAGGGAGTTGGCTCAGTGGAGTAAGTACTTCCCTGGCAAAGGCAAGGGCCTGAGTTTAAATCCCAGTTCTGCCAAAAATAAAAATAAAAAAAAAAATAGATAACCAGAAAAATAGATAACCTAAGGAATGCTGAAAGTTAGCATCTATTAATTAATGAAATGGTAATCCTTCACACAGAAGGATTGTAAACTAACAGTAGAAAGACTTAGAATGTAGTTTGCAAATATTAACCAACAGGAAAAAGCCTTCTATTTGGGTTTTAATTTGAGAGGTCTCGTGACTTACTTCAAAAACATAGTGTTGACTGAACACACTACTTCAAAAATAGAAGAGACATACACTCTTCATTTCCTAGCTTTACAATATAAGTAACATCAAGTTGTATTAAGTATGTTGATGTTGAAATATATGTAGCTGGAAAAGCAGGAGAAACATCCATAGCTGGGCATGAGGTTTTCTTTGAAGACTGCTAAACTAAATAAGCTGCAGGCCCTTGAGGGTGGGTCCTCTGCACTCCAGATTTCAGTATAATGAACTTCCAGCAATCACACATATGCAACTTGAAAATTACCTGGACATATAACAAGCAGCTAGCTTCTGGCCATTACCCTTAGCCACCTGACTGGACCATTCCCAAAGAAGGCAGACACCCAGGCAAGTTTTGCATTTTGCCCTTCTGGTCAGCCTGCAAAAGCACACAATGGATAAGTGTTCTCTGTGGAGAACACTTACCTTTCCGAGCACTGCCTGATGTGAGGGTCTCTTCGTCTTCTAATAAACAGTACTAAACTTAATCTGTACACTCACAAAGGATACATCTTCTCCAATATGGTTGAGAAAGAGTATAAGCATGTTTAGTAACTTCATTATTAATTATAGAAAGTGGTTCATCTGGGCTTCTACTCTCGGGGTTAAGAACATATTCACAAAGTCAAGGCTCTCTCACAGCACAGAAATATTTTCAGGAAACTATGTAAATGTTGCTTCTGTCCTGTAAATTGTCCATCCAGACCTTCTTTCACCTTCACTCCTTCTAAACACATAGACAAATTGGGGTTGGATAGATTCTGACTTAACAACCACACACTGGTGAGCTGTAGTCACTTTGCAGTTGGTTAAAACCTGCTTTATTGCACTTTTAATGCAATACTTTCCTGATTAAGAAACCAGCCAACATAGCACCACTGAAGTTTTGACATGTGTAGATTTTTCCTGCTCTTCAAAGGAACAGTGCAATTTCAGTTATTTTATAGATGAATGTTATGTAAGGACTGCTCTTGTTCACTAAGTGTGGGTGGTGTGTAGTGGTGCAGTTACTGTCCTTCCATCTATTCACGCACCCATTTCATACTACACTTCTCGAAAAGGAGGGCTGTGTCTTATTCCTTGCGGAATTCAGACATGCAAATACCATAGTATATTCTAGGAGTTCAACAGGTTTTTGTTTAGTAAACAAATTAATTAAATGAGATTTATTACCTTCTGTCCTTTTCACATGGGCTAATAATAGATTCTGCTTATAAATGACTTACTTAAACCTTTAGATAAGCATCTTATCAACGGAGTGTCACTCACGCTTACAACTTCAGTACATGAGGAAGATCCCAGTGCACAAATGAAACATAAAACAGAGAGCAGGGGAGGTATTGGAGTATCCATAAGGTATTTAACTCATGAATACGATCATTTGCCTCGCAAGAATCTCACTTCGCCTAGCACATCTGTTGTCACTGTTTTCAAGTGAATTCAGAGTGAAACCACCAGGTTGGAGAAGTTAGACAGGGCCTTGGTCCTGAATGGTTAACCTAGGCAAACTAAGTCAGGGCTTAAGTGAGTTCACACTCCAACGGCCCAAATAATGAACTAAAGCAGTCTGACATTCAGTGCCCAGTGGCATGCAAGGGATGAAGAACTGATCCCTAGCCACGTGGAGGAGACCTGGGAGGACATGCGATGCAAAGTAAGCTCTGCACTCTGTGCCTCAAGGCCTACCTACAGCTAGGAGCAGCCCCACACTCCACCTTCTACCTGCTCTCCAAAACTGTACAGAAGACCAGTGGACTTGAATATCTACCATTTCTAAATCTCCCCATCAACTGGGGAGTGTTTCTCTTTTATGCTGTGCATTAAACATGCCTCTGGCCATTCCCATCACCTGCTGCTTGCTGTTTTGTGTGCTTCAAACTTCCTTTCCCTTTTTAGATGCCTGAACTCGGGGACATAATCCACCAAGTCCAGCTCCTATGGCTTCCTTTGTGCAGTGGCTGAGATCACCCCTGAGACCTGGTGGCAACTTGGGCAGTGGCTGATGCTGTTGCCGAGCTCTAGTGGACCCTACAGATTCACATGACTTAGGACCCTCCACTGAGGCTCCCTTCTATCCTTCTCTTCCACTGAGGCTTTTATCTATTAGAAGACTCCAATCCTTCGGCATTTTTCCTGGTGCTGTTTACTGGGGGCAGATGGGTAACTGAGGGTAGAGTAGGAGCCTACTTTTCTCCACCCACAGGGAAAAAGGGGAAACCTGTGGCCATCATGTTTTAGGGTGTACAGATTCTCAGGTGAACTACCAGTTGGGAGATTTCCTTTTTCAAATGGGTCATACACAGAGCCAGTCCTTTGAACCTCTGGCAACCCAAGTCTTATTTGCTAGGCACAAAGCCTGATTCCTCTGGACCCAGTTTCTGGGGTGAGAGTTGATCAACAAGCAAATTTACTCTAGTAATCATTCAGCCGAGGGACCCTAACTTATCCCATTGCAGAAGGTAATATAACTTAAGAGAGAAGCTCATTGGAGGTCAGGGCTTTTAATCATAGATTTTTGGCTACAGTGTCTACCCCCATGTGATGTGCCCATTTTACCAGTAGACAGGGTATCACCTAGTACAAGGCCAGAGTCATCAGTGGCAGTGACACCTACTGACCCATCAGTGGCTGACCCATTCACTGTCCTTGCACAGATCCCAGGACACACTCATTTTCCCATTATCTCACAGGTGCCTTTTCTGTCCCTGCAAACTTTAGCTCCAAAAATGTGTTTGTCTTCAAGTCAGTGGATGCCCAAATAATTTGTTTTCTTTTTCCCAAAAGTGCATGTGAACTGTCTTGCCTATTTGCAAGGACTTTAGTTCAAAACCCTAAAGACTTAGAATTTAAAACAGGGGCCTACTAAATTATATAGATGACCTCCTGATGTGTAGTCCCACTAGGATGCTAACTGGTCCAAACATTAGCAAGATTTTCAATGTTTTAAAGCAATACTGTGTTACAAAATGTCCCAACATAAGGCCCAGATTTCTCAAAAAAAATAAAGACCTATCTGTTGTAACCCAAGGGGAGACACAGGAAGTTTGCTGCTGGGTCCCCAGGGTCTGAACAGCAGCTGGGTACTTCTTGGCTATGGCTGGGCTCTGCCATGTAGGGTTGCCCTCTTCTAGAGCAGTAGTCAAACACCTGCACAAGGCAACTTGAGAAACAGAAGGAAAACCCTTAACGTGAACTATGGCCCCTTGAGAGGATTTCTAGACCCTAAAATGGGCCCTGATGCAAATGGGCCCTGCCACTGGGAACCTGAGCCCTCAATGGCCTTTTTGTCCCCTGGTGGCTGAAAAGCAAAGAGTGACTGTGAAGTACTCACTTCATCTGGGACAGGGACACTGGTGAGTTTCCTATCTGACCAATACCTAAATGGACAGACACAGGGCAGACCTGGCTGCATAAAAATGATAGCCACTGTGCCACTTTTAGTCTAGTTTGATCTCATAAGATCAAACTGGGACAGAAGTTCTCACTTCTAATCTCATGCCAGGGGAAAGTCCTGATAAAACTCAAGGGACATTTGTGGATGACTAGAGAAAGTCTCACTACCTATCAGGCCATGTGTATTGCAAACCCAGCTGTCTCTCTCACATTTTCTACCATTATAATTCCAGGCCCCCTCCATCCAACCTTGCCCAGCATTCTGCAAGGTATCCAGCTCAGTGGGAACAGCTCCTGACAATGACAGCTGCACACATGCCCAGCATTTGCTTAAAGGACTGTGTTCCCAGGATGGCTATGCCACAGTCAACCCCACCAGGTCACTGAAGCCCAACAGGGAGAACTCACTGTCCACACTCAGCTCTCCAATGTGCCCAGTGCCAAGAGGCCAGCAAGCACACTGACTCCAAGTGAACCTTTCTGATCTCACATACGCATGCAGCCATCTGGAAATAAAGACACCATTTGGCTAGCAACCAGGGGCCAGTGAGAGGTGCACAGAAGCCCCTTGATCTCCTGACCAATCTCCTGAGGGCAGTAACTCTACCAAGTGAGGCAGCAGGTGTCTACTGCCAAGGCATCATGCGCCCTGAAACCTTGTCTCCCAGGGTATTCCAAGGCACATTCAGCTGCCAAACAGGCTGCCCTCGAAAGTAATCCCTGCCCTACAATAACTCTTCAAGTGGTCCCATTTCAAGATCTTGGCTTAGAGCCTGGGTATTCTGCAGAAGAGTTAAAGACAAAAAATAAATAAATAAATGATTGCAGTGATGGGGGAGTCCAAAGGGCCACTGGTGGTGTACAGATCCCAGGCTGTTCAAGCCACAATGAGCACAGTAGAAAGCCACCGATCTTTACTCTCTGCCTTCCACATAAGGCAGGTTGCTACTGGGACCTTGTGTTGTATCCAAAGGATACAGTGTAGATCCAACGTTATAGGGGAAGATATCTTCATATATTGAAGATAATGAAAACTGTGCTCTGGGCAGGCCCATATCAGCAGCAGCTCTAATAGAAAAGTGTTGACAGCACAGCAGGTGAAATAGGAAGAAGCCAAAGATAAATCTGGCCTTCTATGGTGTACTAATAAATGGTTCACTTGGAACACCCAGCTGAACTTAGTCCATGTTGTTCAGGTTGTGGATGGCCCCACTGAGGCCCTTGCCAGTGGCATGAAGCATGACAGCAGAACTAGAGGGGAAGATGGAGTGCTATTGATTTCCTGGAGGAACTTGCCATGCTGGTTTTCCTGATGTGGACTCAGCAATTCTCATGGGAGAATCTCAGGTCTTCACTGATGCTGAGGGTGGCTGTGGTTCTGTTAGGGGGAGCTGTGGTCTTTTATCTTGAGAATCACCTCCTGCTTCCAGTGCAGATCCCCAACCTTCGGGTACAGACCCTTCTCCCAGTTTACACCAACTTTCTAGCTTATACCACTGAATGTTGGGATTTCCCAGTGAAGGTTATGGCTACAGACATGCATGAGGCATTGTTGTTGGCTTTACACCTCCAGCTGGACTCATGTAGGACATTGCTGTGGGATCCAGACCCTCCGCTGCATTCCTCGGGTCTCTAGTGTGTGGGCAGATCTCTGGCACTGTTCTGCATTTGACCTTTTGAGTGACCATTATAAAATAATCCTGTAAATTATGTGTCCTGGGTTAAATCTATTTCCTTGCGAATTCTGACTACAGCCGCTTCTAATTTTAAATAATGGCCACTGTACCCCATACCTCTCAATGGTTCTCCAGTCAAAATATTGACAGGAATGACTGGCAGCACACTGAGTTATCTAAAGACTCCTTAGTAGTCACGTCTCTTTGAGAGTTCACTCTGATTCAGTCACATACACGAGATCTTGGCCATATGCATGAAAACTTAAGGATGTTTGCGTAGGGAAAAGATTATTGAAGGCCAGGCCATGAAATCTAACAAGATCAACCAGGCCTGGACCTTACAGAACCTTCTAGGTCATTATTATTTCTTCTTCTCTTTGAACAATGGAAAGAGGATTGGCTCTGGGGCATTGTCCAAATTCAGGTGGAAAGAAGTGGAGTGATCCCCAGCTCCAGTGGTGTTACCTTCACTCCTACCAACATTGCTATGGCATGCAGGCTCTTTATAAGACCGGGAGCTCTGAGCAGTGTAACCCAGGTCTGTAAGATGTGCTTTGCCTGTGCCCTCTGTAATTCACAAATACCCACCCTTATTTCTTGAATAGATAAGATGGTGAGCACCCTCCCCTGGTGAAGACTGGCAAATAGAGTTCATTCATACGCCTCCCTATGTGTGCTGTGGAGCTAGTTTTGCTGCTCTCTTGATGGCTACAACTCACTTTTCAGGTCCTGGCCTAGATTTATCAAATGACCTCTTTTGCCTTGTTCTCTTAGATCTTCCTGGGTAGCTCGAAAACTATCTCTAGAAGAGACAATAGGTGGCGATGACCCACACAAAACCTTAAATTCAATCACACCTCTTTCCTAATATCAAAGTCACCTAAGAGGAAAATAACAAGGTAGAAAGTATTAATTATTGAATCTTTGATGTAATTCAGGTATGAAAAATAAGATACGCAAACAGCTACACTCTCTTAATTTACTGATAAGAGACATACAGTATAATAATGTCTGTAAGTATAATATCATATATGCACCTTCTATGATACCAAAACATTATGAAAACAGTTTGCAATGTATTAATTTATCAAATCCATCTTGTCAAGGTATCTTAAAACTGTCTCATTGATATTCTTACTTCAATAAAACAAAAATAAAAATAAAAAAGTCACCTAAGAACCTGAGAGGAGGGCTAGATGAAACTGCCCACAGAATTGCCATCCACCAAAATCAAAGAGATTTACTAGCAGCAGTGGTGAAACAAAACCATCAAGGAGCAGACCTCCTAGCTACTGGAAAAGAATGATTGCATTTATTTTAAAAGACAGTCTGCAATAATGAGAGACACAGAGCAAAAGGTAGCTCCTAAAACTGGTTGAGAATCATGAGAATCACGGGCACCCTGGTGAAATCGGGTGTCTTGTTCAGTTTTCTAGGCTGGATCTGTAGTGATACTATTCTTAAGCTTATTATTTAGACCTCCCATACTTAATCTATTAGCCAAATCTGTTTATTCTTGTTTGGCAGCTGTTAATCTAAGACTGATGGCCTGAGCCAAGTACAAAACCCTCTTCCACATCTACAGCTCATGAAGAAATCCTCACAGGCGCTATAAGGCCCCCTTATGCCCTAAATGGAGCAGATTTATTGGTCTCCACATAGGTAGGCTCAGCGTCTCTGTTCAGCAGAAAGCAGTCATGGAAAATGGACATTTCTCCCTCTGGACCCGGCAAAGATTTTCTGTGACCAGGTGTTTCTTGGAAGAGATAGCATAAGTAAAACAATTGGGCTATGGGGCCACTCCTCCTTCATTCCCATAACCTTGGGTAACACACCAGGACCAATCCTTCTTCCATGGTACTAAGAGAGGCAGAAATAAAAGGAACGGAATCAGAGAATCCCTAGAGAGGTAGGCCAGAGGACATGTGTGTTACACAGAGTGGCACAGTACTGAGTGAACTTTCCTTACTCGAAATTCATTGAGTAAGTTCATGCATGTGGGCTATGTGCTATGCATGCAAATATAACTGTTAACTATGTGGAAACTCATTGCAGTAGCCCCTAGTGAGAGGGCTCAGGGCTCTGCCACTCATTCCGTCAATCCTGAGTCAACAGTCAAGCACACTAGGAAGAAAGCATATTGTTTCAAATCCAAAAGCCTAAGTTAATCCTTTTTCTGCCTGCTGCATGGGTACCACCACTGTCCCCACTCAGGAATTTTTTGTTTCTGCTGACATGAACCTCACTGCTCAGAGTGGTGCCTTCCACCAGTAACTTCAGTGCACGTAATACCATGTGTGTAACTTGCAGTTTATAGCTCAGCGTACAGCGGCCACAGAGATACTCAGTGCTGTAAGCACCTGCCTGGCAAGTGCAATGACAAGGGTTCAATCCCCGGTATGGCACACCACACTGGCCCCACCCTAGGTGCACCAAGCTGGTCACCAAGACCAGGCATAGTACCACATGCCTGTAATCCCAGCAGCACTGGGAAGGCTGAAACACAAGGATCCCTATGAGTCTGAGCTGCATAGTGAGACTCTATACCAAATACATAAAATTTAAAAAAAGTAAAATAAAATAAAAATATAGCTCAGCATACACAAGAAACTTAAGTGTATCTCTGAAAGCCCTGTCATGCACTCTATCACTTTTGTTACAGATTTCATTAGCCGTGATACTAAGCAAACTATCCACACCTTGTCTGTCTTCTCTTTTGAGACCCTAACTTGCCTAGACTTGGTTCAGTTTTATGACCCACTGACCTCAGTGTCCCCGAGTGCTAGGACTGAAGATGTGCTCCTCTGCACCCAGCTCTCCCAACTTTCTTATTATAGAAGTAATTCACAGAGCACTGAGGCTGTGGTGAGAGTAACTGGCACTTGGAAACTTCAAAATACTTATTGGCAAAGTGGAGGTTAATTATAACTGTATTAGAGATACAAAATAACAAATGGGCAGTAGCTAACACTTGCAGCTATTTATTATTAGTACCTATATAGGTAATCTCTAAATGACAGCAAATTTTCACTTAGATGAGAAGCAGTGAAATTTGAGACCATTGGCAAGACACATCCTATTTCATTCTGTCTCTGGTTATGCAAGATTTGCTTGTACAATCAGGCTTTGATAAATGACAAGTACTTGTAGTTATAAAAGACTCTGACCTCCTCTCTCTGGCTACGTTCCCTGCAGCAGATGAAACAAATTTATCCTGCTCTGAGAACCAGCAGATGAAACAAATTTATCCTGCTCTGAGAACCAGCAGTGGTAAGTGGCAGCTCCTTTACTTCAGTATAAATTGTTCATTATGCTAATATATTTGCAACTGGAAAACATAAAGATACTAATTTAATAAGCATGCATAAAAATAATTTAATAAATATATAATTTATAAAAATCTATTTACTAGATGTGCCAAGAATTTCAGTTAAAAAGAGAATATATGAAAAAGTATATTTTTCCCAAAACACTTTTATCCAATTTGATATTTAAGTGAAATTTTTTTTCCATTCTGAAAGTACCAATATAATTAATTTTCATTTCTAGGAGATAATTATAATTCTATATTAGACTCTAGTAGAATAATTATATCACAACAATTATATTAGTTTTATTGTTAGATGGAAAATGAAACATTGATTCTATTGAGCAGCAGTTTTTACCAATTAAAACACACTTGACAATGTCTTAGTAAAGACACTATTAGATTAAACATGAGAAATCATCCTTGATAATAGTTGCAAATTATTGAAAACAAAATTCTAACAGTGATATTAAGATAGAAATCCTCCATCAATGATCTTCCAAATAAAAACATAATTTACACAAATCAAAAGAAAAAAACAGACTTCTAGAAGTTTCTCCCATCAAAATCCAACCTGTTCCAGTTTCTACATTTCATGCAGGTAATTTTTTATTTTTTAAAATTTATTTATTTATTTATTATTTTATTGAAGTACAAATATCAATGAGACAGTTTCAAGACACCTTAACAGGATGGATTCAATAAATTAATAATGTTTTGGTATTGTACAAGGTGCATATATGATATTATACCTACAGACATTATTATAGCAGATGTCTCTTATCAGTAGATTAAGAGAGTGTGTTTACATATCTTATTTTTATACCTGAATTATATCAAAGATTCAATAATTAATACTTTCTGCCTTGTTATTTTCCTAGTAGTTGTCCATAGTACTAGAAGCCGACATAATATCCTGTCCAACCACCATTAGTGCAAATCTTGCCTCTCATAGAATTATGTAGAAACATGGCATATACCAACTGTACTGTCCATACACACACATCATGATTCTTCCTTTCTATACCCCTTCCTTTGTCTATGCCTGTCCAAGATGGGCACACCATTGTCAGTCAACCAATTTAGGTGCCTGCACTCGATGACACAATCCAACACAGTCCAGCATTCCGCAACAATAGTGAGTTATTTGAAGGAGTTGGGGACCATAGCCATTTACAGCTCAACTTATTATTATGGCCTCGTGTTGTATACCTCATTTCTATACTTTTCTACTAGCTGGTTAAGACCTAGATAGAGAAAGACCTCATGCAGGTAATTTAAATGAAACACATATTATGTATTTTCATGTAAGAAACAATTTCTACAGAGAACTTTGTATGCTGTGCCAAACAAAATGAATTCTACATAATATTTGGATATCACAGAACTACCCAGTGCCCATGGGAAAGGATTTCTATACCTCCCCCTTCAGAGAAGAGTGTATTTCCTAAAGGTGTGCAGGTGGGCTTTTCACCCAGGTGGCTGCATTCCACCTAGGAGCTCAAGGACTGCTCGCCTCTTACTAGAAAGTGGTGTTTCTTCTAGTTGAAACACAAAACTAGAATGTCTGCCTGAATGAATAAACCCTGAAGGCAGATCAAAGGATGTAAACTGATTATGCATTTCAAACCCAGGAGCCACTCTGAAATATTGCTGTGTGAGAGGGACTGAGGCTCCTGGATTGAGCTCAGGTTAGTTGTGGCACAAACAGATTGGACAAAGTGTCCAACTGTTTAAGTGGTGCAAATCACATCCTCCTATGAAGACAATTCTGTTTTATATACACAGTTCAAGAACAGAGGAAGAGTTCACTCTTGGAAAGGAAAAGATACTGTTCAGGATCTGGTATCGCAGCTACTCCTATTTAAATCTCTTAGATTTCTAGCCTGAAAGGGTGATGAGTGTTGCAAGCTGTATGATTACATGATTGTTTTCTGTCTTATAGGTTTCTGATGAAATGGCAGTGATCAGAACAAAAATTAAACATCATAATTAGAGTTAGAAATAGTGGGTCTGGTACATTCCTGTGCTATCACTTATTTTTAAATGTGTCCATAGATCTAATGCACACATTCCATGCACATTTATTAATGTTTTTAATGGCATGGCTTCTGATCTGCATGAGCCTTTAAAAAACATTTCCGTGCTGTCCATCTTAGGAGCGAGTAACTACTTTGAAGATAAGAGTATGCAATGTATTGTTATTCTCTTATTATTTTATTTTGAAACTTTTAACTTTTTTCCATGAAATAAACGAAGATAACTGAGTCACAACCCTGGCTACACAGGCAAAGTTGAACTGACCAGTTTATAAGTGTGAAAAAGCTGCCGATCCTTTTAAGGATAATGTTCTAGGGCTCTATGTTAATCAAAAAATAAAACACAATGCTAGTATAAAATAAATTTCATTATGGAAATACCTTTTGTTTATTGGTACATCTTTGTAGTGCACAGAGGGTGGGGGGGAAGAGAGAGAGAGAGAGAGAGAGAAAGAGAGAAGAAAATGAAAGAAACCAAAATTTAAAAAATGATAAATGGGAAGGGCAGAGAACTTTTCAAGTGAATGGAGGAACTAAGAGATGGAAGTAGCGGGAAGGTAAGAGAATAGAGAAAGGATCGTAGTAAAAACCTGTTGAGTAAAATAGAACTTTTGCTAATGGGAAGGACCCAAATGTTGGAAGGAAGGAAGGAAAGTATAAGGAATGAAAATAATGATACAAAAATGTCATTTTCTAACTACTGATCTGCAGAAATGCTAACTCGGCATGACGTGGCATGGGCTTTGGCACCAGTGCAGACGACCTCACTCTTGCTTGTCGCGCAGGGGGTGGGAGTTTGTCTTAGTCACGGTCTCTCTCTTTGCTGAGAAAAGAGCTTGCCATGTCCAGCTTAAGGGGAAATGCATCTGTTTTGGCTAATGAATCAGTCCCCAGTCCCCAGGCTCCAGGGCAAGATGGCATGGCACAGGGCCATGGCAGACAGGAAGCAGAGAACTGAGGAGGGAGAACGGCCTTCCAAGTCAACCCCAGAGACCTGCGTCTTCTCTCCAGCCTTACTCCACAAAGGCAGGGCACCTGCGCTGCTCTCACAAGCCAACCTGCTTTCCACCCTCCTGCCTGGGGGTGCGTGGGGCTCTGGGGGAACCTCTGGAGACAAAGCACAGCAGAACTCTTAGTACTGACTGAAGAGAGCAGCTGCACAGTCCAAGCGTGGCCCTGGGAGGAAAGGCCCGAGGTCTTTAGTGTGAAGAGCCAAGTTTCTGAGCTTCTCTTTAGTACTTCTGCTTGTTCTCTGCCTCTGATGGAAGCACCTTTCTGCAGCCCCCCACCATTCTGCGGTTCTGTGTAGCGATTCTCATCACATTAGGAATGAATCTGGAGAGTGGGGTTCTTTAGTCCCCCATCCCTATGGATTAAACATCTTAATGCAGGTCGTTGTTCCCTGTGTCTTGTTTTCTCAGCAATGGCCTTCTTCCCAGTGACCCTGTTCCTGATTACTATGCTGCTTCCATCTTTCCTGGCAAATGAGAAGCAGGTAAGGTTAAGACCAAAAATCTTTTCAAATAACTCAGGTAAGCATGAGAGAGAGCTCAAAAGCTAGAGTGTCTGCTTCATCATGAAGGGAAAGTCTAGGCACTGACATGAGCTCATACAGCCTCTAGCCGCAGGAAGGCTGCTACCATGAGATACTGCTTATCTACATCCACATGGACATGCATGACACTACACAGAAGGTGAGAGTGAGAGAGCGAGAGCAAGACAGAGACAGAGGGGAGAGCAAAATATCTCATAACAATTTGAATTTTGATGACAGCGAAACATTATTTTGGATGTATTTGTTAAATAATACAGATTATTATAGCCATCCATGTATCCTGTTTAAAATGTCCACCATAAAACTGAAATGATATGTGGTATTTGCACTGTGCTCTGAGATAATGTAAGTTTAAGGGTTAGAAGATAATAATATACCTCCTTACCCCAAAACTACTTTAATTAACCCTATTTGATCAATGTAAAAAAATTCTCCACAGAAAACTAATGATATATGTATACATAATATCACATTAGCATGTCTTCTTCACACAAATCTGTATATAATTTTTATAGCATGAGAACAATTCTATTTTTAAGTTAAAAGTGTCCTAACATCATGAAATAGATTTTTCCCAAACTCTACTTACCTCTAAAATGCACTTTTCCTCTAATTCCAGGAATAAGGTCAACTGTCCTCTCTACTGAGGGGGCGTGTAGCACCCAAGAACAGTGATCACCCTGTCAGAGAGCTTCTGAAATTAGAGACAGGGCAGAGCTGTAGCTTGCCACACCCTGATTTAGGCTTGGACCTGTGCGAGGGAGGCTCCAAGCTTGGGTGAGATGTCATTTTGTCCTACAGAAGAAGGTGTGGACATATCACACAATTGACTTGGTTGTTCCTCACCCAGGATTTCACTTGGGAAATTTGGATTCTTTCAAATTACTTTCTTACAGATTGTATTTTATAGTGTCTGCTTTTTATCTAGTACTACTCTGGTCTACCTCATGGTTTTATTTATAAAATGATTGAAAACTGAATATTAAAGAAATCCAAAATCATGTTTGTGATGTCTGACTTTGATATCTCAAACTGATCCCTCCTTCTGTTATGGAGCATCCCTTCAATCAGGTTTACTATGTAGGATTGTCATTGCTTACTCAAGTCACTTATCTAATGTAAACTCTAAGCATTTTTAATTTATAAACGAAGTGTAGGAAGCAAATAATAGTTACTTCTCTTTCAGGAGCTATTTTATATGTGTCTGTGAGCTCAGTAGGAAATAGCTCTTTGTATGCAGATGTTTATTTCATGACCACGGTAAAATGCAGAAATTGGTCATTATGACACCACACATCTACCTCCTAAATCTGTAGTCAGTTACTTTACTTGGTCTCTTAGTACAGACATTCACCGGTGGTCTGGTCCTTAGGGACATGAAAAGAGATGCATACACTAGATAACGACAATACAATGTGATTGCATGCTTAAGTTCCCCGTTTGAAGTCTTAAAGGGATTCAGTACTGTGACAGCTGTGGATGAGTTATCAAACAAGGTCTAAGGCAAGGTCTGCAAGGGGCTTGCCCATGTACACTTTACTTTAAAATCTTCCTCTTCCTTCTAAAACTCCATTTTTACATGAATTTAGATCAGCAAATTTTGCTCCTATGTCTTGTACCAACAATTCTCACCCCACACCACTCTGGAGACCCACATGGGCAGAGAAGTATAACCTCAGCTGCTACCATCTGAATCAAAACTTCACCAGTCAGCTTTCTCTTAATAACAGATAAAGTCAGTAATCGTTCATTAACTGGTTAAATTCTTTGCTTGTAATAGCTTGTGGGATAATTTTAAAACATGAAAATCTGTTCTTTGAATTATTCCATAACATCAGCTACTATTACATAAAACTTTTACTGGGCTGCAGTCTGCACACGTGCTCTTGAGGTAAACACTCCTTCTCTAGACATCTGAGGCCTTCTCAGAAGACTGTGTCCCTCGAGTCTGCAGTATGCCGTGTACCTGTTCCTTCCCATGCCCTTGGTGTAGCCCATTTGACTGGAAGTCTGAATGGCCCCTGTCATGTATCTTTGTCATCCTAAGATATTGTCACCCACACAGCACATCTAGAAAAAACACAGTGAGACTTCCCTAAAGACCAAAATTGGCACTTGCAGCCCCAGAGAAGATATAAATTTGTCCCGCCATGGGTTACAGGCCTGTTGTCAGAGTCTCAGTTGACCACCTTTTTTAATTTAAAACTAATTGTGTTGGCTTAGTATTTTTAGCAACACTCAACTTCCAATATTGACTTGAACTGTATACTACTTTAAACATTTGATCCCGTTTTCTTGCAATTTCAAAGTCATATTTGGACTTGTGCATAATTTTCAAATATACTAAAATATATCTGGTTTTGTTTCTCCTTAGGATCAGGCATTTGCTGCTTTGTCTACCACCCTACCAGAAGTCCAAAATGAGATTGTAAATAAGCACAATGAACTAAGGAGAGCAGTCTCTCCGACTGCCAGCAACATGCTCAAGATGGTGAGAGCAGGATAAGAGGGAAGGAACCTTGGACCACTGTGAGGGTGCTGAGAGCAGGCTGCCCTCTGGGGCATCTCTTAATTATTCTTTTTTTGCTTCTGCTAAATGTTGCCTAAGATGTTCTTATTTGATTGGGCATTTCATTTTTAGGGGCAGGGCAGAATTTCATAGCTTCCTTTGATAATATTTAAGCAACTTGTGAAGTCTATGGGGCTGTTTAAGTCATGTCAATAGCTCTAGAAGTCCTCAGGCTCACAGGAAAAGGCCACTGTGCCTTTCTGCTCAGGGTCCTCCATGTGCTCCTGGGCCCAGAAGGCTCTCTCTGTAGCTCAGTGCTTCTCAACGCAACTATCAGTGCCCTTCTCGGGTTCCAGCACCAATGGCTACACAGACTCCAAATTTCCCAGATGGAAGAGTGAGCCATTAAAAATAATATTTAGAGTAGGACAAGTGCTGCAAATGATCCACTGAGCCTACTGTGCTAGTACAATACTTGGACCATAACTGTCTTCGATCTTTCAGTTACTGAGGGTAGGCATACAATGGTAGTTACATGGAGCAGAAAAGGGCATAGTGAAAATCAATGTCTCTGAATTTGATGTGACAGCTTTTACAAAATAGAAAACAAAGGTCGGGATTCTCAAGTGCCTTTCCAGAAAGTTTATTTGCTGTTCACTATCATGTTTATGAAATATAATGAATGCATCGTTGGTGGGAAAATTGCACCCCCTGTGCCCCTCCCTCACCCGTCTGCCTCCTTAAATTCCCTTCCCTCTGCAGTGAAGTTCATTTCCTTGTTTATCATCTAGCTTTAGTTTTCTCTTCAAACTATTGATATTTTGTATGGTTCTCATAGAAGAGAAACTATGGAATTTTTAATCTTCCTTTGAAGAAATTTTATAGGGATATAAACCAACCTATCAATTTGATTGTATATTTACCATTTTTTAATTTTTTGTCCATTAAGTGAAATTCATTGCTTTCTTTCCCTCTCCCAGGAATGGAGCAGCACAGCAGCAGAGAAAGCCCAAGGCTGGGCAAACCAGTGCAAGTATGGCCACAGTACCAAGGAATACCGAAAACTCAGTATGTACATTGAACAGTATCTGCTACATAATCATAAGCAGAATAATAAGGGTCCTTTCCATGATGTTGTTTTCAAAAACTTTGTCAATAAATATTGGTCCTAAGGCTGTGTTTTTCAAGTTAAATATCTCTAAATATAGCAATGGCCATGAGAATCCCGACCTTTGTTTTCTATTTTGTAAAAGCTGTCACACAATATCAGCTTTGTATGTGTCAACAGCCTATGAATAAAGCTAGTAGAATCATTTATTTTTCTTTATTAAAGAATTTTAAAAAACTCTCAGTAATTGGTAATGGAGGTTATATATTCAAACTTTAAAATAAGACTAGAATTTTTGGTTGAAATAACCATTTCTAGGCTGGCTAAATAGCTCCATAGATTAAAGCTCCTGCAAGCAGGCTCAGTAAGAAATACATATTTCTTACTATTACATTTTGTAAACTAAGTTTGAAATTATGAAAATATTTTGCACCTCAATTTATCTTGAGCAGTATTAACATATATTTTTATTTCTTTTTAAATTTTTGATCCTAAAAAATTTTGTGTGCTCTGGGTACCTACAATGTCCATTATATTAAGCAAATAATAAACTGTTAAACATACAATTTACATCAAATGTATAAAAATAATGACAAAATATCATGTAAATATATAAATGGAATATGAATTAAAATATCTGATGAATTACTAAAATACCATAAGGTGTAGCCACATTTGAAAAATATAAATAACTGACCTGTGTTAAAGACAGGTCTTCATTGTTATTGATATATATGATAAAATAATTGTTATAAAATTATGAAGATAAGTTTCTATAGTCAGAAAAAAGATGTAAGAATTGGTCTTTAAAATCTCAGTCTACTATAAAAATCTTTTCCTTCTTTCATTTTTAAAGAAATTATCCAAGAGTAATTTATTCTCTGCTTAAACAATATGTAGACATTATCTTTGACACTTAACTGTAAATACCATTGGCAAAACTTGAAAAATATATTTCAGGAATACAAGGTATTGTTTTCTAATTTTTTGGAGGAGAGTTTTTGGCCTGTGTTGTTTTGATTAGTTGATTAAGGAGACAACCAAAAACTTAAAAAAAAACTCTCCTGGTATGGTTTATTTCATGCCTGCTATTCTCAAGAATTAGTATAATGTTTGCTCACAGATTATATAAAGTAAAAAATCTTTAATATTAATTCAAATTGTTATATGTGAAATTCTCTAGTGAGTGTGGGTTAGAACAGGAGAAACATTAAAGGAGTTCATAGTTTTCCAACAAAAGCTGAGCCCGCGCATGGCTTACACGCTGTATGTGACAGTTGTAGTGTGTAAATGCACAACGAGACATCAGAGAAAAAAGATGTCTTCACCCCTGGTGGCTTTGCACACGGTGTCCACACCACGCACAGCAGCTACGTCTGGCAGCTTCTGGGTTTCTAGCTGAGGAGGGCCTGCCATTCCGTCCACGTGGGCAACCCAGGCGTCAAGTGTGGGGACTGCGCTTCAGCAGTAGGGACCCTGCCTTGTTCGTACTGCACATGCGTGTGTGTTCCCGTCGCGGGCCATGTTACTGTCCCCGTCTGTTGCTCTTAGATACGAGCTGCGGCGAGAACCTCTTCAGGTCCAGCGTGCCCTTTCCATGGTCATCAGCGATCCAGCTGTGGTACGACGAGACCAAGAATTTTGTCTTCGGTGTAGGGCCAAAGCCACCGTCGTCGGTAGTGGGACACTATACTCAGGTAAGAGAAAAAAAGAGAGAGAGAGAGAAATAAAACCCTGCATTCTTTGTCCTAAATACCCTAAAAGGAAAGCATGGCCTGATTTCAAAATGAAATTTGAGGAAAGATCTTGTAAATACATACAGTAGCCCTGGCATTTGTTTAGTATCGGAGCTACTATTTTTCAGTGTGCTGCACAGGTTTCTTGCAATGATGCATAGTGTCTACTTTTCTGATAATTTAAAGGTGTAAAAGAGTGAATTCTCATAGAAATGTAATACTGTAGTTTTATGTATTTGATTTAATAATTTAACTACATGTGAGGACCAGGGCAGCAAAGGGCCTTGCAGCTGTTTTCACACATCCCCTTTTCTTCCTGTTCTGTCTTCCTTTCTTGGCCCGCAGGTGGTGTGGTACTCGTCTTTTCGCGTTGGATGTGGAGCAGCCTACTGCCCCAACTTCCCACTATTAAAATACTACTTGGTTTGCCATTACTGCCCCTCGTGAGTATGTGCGTAGCGATGGCGGTCAGCCATGCCGCACACAAGGAACATATATTAACAACCTATCTGTTAGCTGTAAACTCTTTTTCACACATGAATTTTTATACCATTACTTGTAGAAGATCTCAGTAAATCCATTTTCTCACATAATTCACTTAGAGACTCTAGATGAACTACATGACATGGAGTTCCAATTTTATTAGTTATTTTCAGTTATGTATGTGGTTCAGGGTCTCACTGTGCAGCTCAGACTCGTAGGAATCCTCCTGTTTTCAGCCTCCTCAGCACTGGGATTTCAGCCCCAGGGACAGGGCAGGACTGGGCATTGAACTCTGGTCCCTGCACTTAGTCCCCTGAGTTATCTCAATGGCCCCCAATGTTAAATATATGACTTGTGAAGTCAATTCTCAGATAGGACCTATTCAGTAGAAAGAGCTAGAAGACTAACAGAATGATTTAAGTGCCTGGTCAAAGGGTGAGTATTTCTGGAATTTATCTTCTGAAATGTGGTTCAGAGAGGAGAGAAAGAGAGAGACAGACAGACAGACAGACCGAGACAATGACAGAGACAGAGATAGGGAGAGGGAGAGTGAGGGGAAGGAGGGAAGGGAAGGGAGAGAGGGAGGAAGGGAGGGAAGAAGGAAGGAAGGAAGGAAGGAAGGAAGGAAGGAAGGAAGGAAGGAAGGAAGGAAGGAAGGAAGGAAGGAGAACTTCTAGAGAACTTTTACATCTATTTCAATCTTTGTTGTTTTTCACACATTCTATATGAGAGACTGGAGCTTCATTGCCTCTTGTCCCATTGTTACAATCAGTAATTTGACCCATTTTTATAATTAGATGATAATGACTCATGATAATAATGATAAGAAGGTACTCTACTAGTTTTGATGACATTGTTATTTGAATACATCTGGAAAATGTTAGATATTTAAAAATTATTTGAAATATATGTATATACATATATACTGATGAGTGTAAACTGAATAGAAATTTTTTAAACAGCATTTTATGTTTTGCCTTTCAAATTTCAGTGGTAACTTTGCAGAAAGACTCTACACCCCTTACAAGCAAGGGGCCCCTTGCGCCAGCTGCCCTGACCATTGCGAGGATGGGCTGTGCAGTAAGTGGGATGGGTGAACCTCTGGTCATGAAATAACTCAACAGAGTGTTTTAAGAATTAGACAATCTTCTGAATTTGGGAAAATTTCTGGACATCTTCATTCAAAAAATTAACACTACTCTTCAGCACTTTTTTAAGTACAATTTTTACTCTCTTCCTTACATATATGCTATTTATAATAAAAAGTTGTCAGCATGTGTAAGGCCAGGGATTTAACTGCGGTGCAGCAACTGCCCAGCAAGTGTGAGGTCTTGAGTTTGATTCCCAGTACCCTGAAAGAAAAATAAGGTTGTTACCATATGCAGTACAAGTATCCAAAACTCCACTTAGATTATTCTCCTCTGAGTTCTTTATATATGGAATCTATAAAAATGTTTTTGGGGAAATAATTCAATGTAATTAAAGGTGAATGTCTTATAATCAAGGAAAATGCTATTATATCAAAACTAGCATTTCTAGAACAGAAAAGCAAGCTCTGAGAATTTTGCCATGACAGCATACGGCTCGGTGCACAGAGGCACATCATAGCTTGCAATTCCTCCAGCACCTGTGAGTGTTAAATTTCCCGCCTCTGCCTCAGTGGACCTATGGTCATCAAATTTAATAAACTAGATTTGCTAATTGCTAATAAGTTTATGTAAATTTTTTAAACTTAAGATCAAATTCATATTTAGTATTAAGTCACAAAGCCTTGATAATATTTTAGCAAAGAAAATAAGCAAAATAAATACTGGATACCATCTCATTTCCAGTCTGATAACAGAACTACAAGATAGTTTATGTTACACTGGAATATGTTGCTAAAGTTCTTTTGAGCAAATGAGCTGATTTATTCATTCTGATTATGACTCTTCAAAAGCTTTCCCCAGACTGAACTGCAGCCTGCTTTCTGACTGAATTGAACAATTATAATTCAGAATATTAATAATATCATCAAAATACAAAAAGCTCTAAATTCTGGTGAGGATGTAGAGGAAAAAGAAACTGTCCTAGATTCTTGATAGAGATGAAAACTAGTACAACCACTATAAGTGATTGTAGTATAAGTATAACCTTTTATTTTTATTTGAGGAGTGTCTATGCTTATTTTTTGGTACCAGATCAAGCTCAGGTCCTTGTTCTTGCCAGGTAGGTGTTTATGACACTGAGCTATCTCACTGGCCCCTATAAAAATACTCCTCAAATTCTGAAATACAAATACCATTTGATCCAACTATAGCTCTTCAGGGTATGTGTCAAAAAAATAAAAGACAGCATCCTGCTATGACACATACCCATGCTTATGGCCAAGAAAGTCACATTAGCAGGATGAGGAAGCAGGTTAGGTGCCCGTGGATGTCTGGATGCATAAAGAAAACTAGGCATGATACGCAGTGAGTCACTGAATCATAAAGAATTATACCTTGCTAGGGAGATAACTCAGCCACGTAAGTGCCTGTCTGGAAAGCACGAGGTCTTGAGTTGGATCCCCATTATGGAAAAAACAAACAAGACAAATTCTACAAGAAATTTTCATTTGCAGCTGGGATTAAGCACCTGCCTCGCAAGTGCCAGGTCCTGAGTTCAATGCCTAGCACTGAAAAAATAAAGAAGAAAGAATGAAAGATCTTGTCATTTGCAAAACTAGACAAGACACTGGAGACTATCAAATTAAATAAGAGCCAGTAAGTCAAACATCACAAGTTTTCTGCTATGTAAAAGGCCTAACTATGTATGTATGAGATGACAGGAGATTAGAAGTTATAGCTCTGAAGATGTGGAAGGCTGTCAAGGGCAGGGGAAAGGAAAGGCCAAGCCGGTGATAGGGTTAAACAGTGACCAAAGTATGTTTTATGTCTGCAGCAATTTCCCACCTCATTATTCTGTGGTAGTAATATAAGCAATTAAAAAATACAAAAAAAAATAAATAAAAAATAAAAAATACAGTATACAGATGCTATCAAGCTACAAATGAACTAAAGAAGAAAAGGCTAAGAATTCATGGCATTAAGGAGGGCCAGGGAAATGGCTCAGTAGAATAAGTACTTGCCAGGCAAGCACAAAAAAAAAAAAAAAAAAAAAAAAAAAAAAAAAAAAAAAAAAAAAAAAAAAAAAAAAAAAAAAAAGACTAAGGAATGTTTTTCCTCAGGAGCTTAGAACTGAACCTACTCATACAGTATAGCCAGCTGGATGACTTTAAGTAGAGGTGGCCAAGTCAGAAATGTGCTTTACACAGAGCTGCTGGAAATAGTCAGAAGAAACAATTAGGTGAAAGCCAGCTTGGAGACATGGACTTTTAAAGACACAATAGCTTTACTACATCAGTGCAGAAGGAATGAAGAGAAAGATGAGTATGAGAGGAGAAGGTAGAATATTCACCATTAGTTTCCTGTAATGGAACTCAATTCTGTCCATGTTTCTGGTTGCAAATGTAATTGCATGAGAACTGAATCAACTTTTCCCTCAGCTCTGTGTTGAACCTGACCATTGAATTTGATTTGATTCTTCTCAAACTTGGTTTCTGACCAGAACTCTGGAAAGAATAGAGTTGCTGACTGGAGGTACTGGGGTATTTATGCATGCTGAGGAAGGGGTGGATTACTGGGCTCGTGGTGCACACCTAGGGTGTCAGGTACTGTAGCAGTGCTGCAGCAGGGTCCTTGGAGGTTAAGGGTGCAAGACCAGCCTGGCAACACTCCGAGCCCCATCACAGAAAGCAGCAGTTAGAAAACACGAAGTTCCTGTTGACTTATGTTTCCTGATTTGAATTATTTAGCAACTGGGAGTGCAATTTCACTGCGACTGGATCTTTGAGGTCACCCATTCTCAGGGAACTTGCACTCCCAAATGCTAAATGTGTCATAGGATGAGGTTTCAAAGAAGCATCCAGCTTCGTGCGCAGGATGAGACATTTAGGCTCAATCTGTTCCATTTGTGGCCACTGCAGACACTCGAGAAGAAACACCAAATGGTCATATTGATGTTGTCTCCAACTTTTGCATTTCTACATCTGTGTCATCCTGTACAGAGTCCCTAGTGGCCCTGGAGTACGGATTCCAGAGCAATGCTGTCCAGTGTAACTCCCAGCAAGGAGGAAAAGGCTTAGTGCTTTCTCTGTCCTCAACAGCAGCTCCCTGGCTCAGTGCCACTTGTAATGTCACTGTGCTGCTGAAGACTTAAAATTTTAATTTAAACTAAGTTTCCACCAGAATAAGCTCACAGCTTGTCATTACTATTTTTAGAGGGTGCAGATCTTAATTTTACTCAACTTTTTTAGAGAAGAAAGTGACATTATCCATCTTAGCAACATTTCAAAAACTCAAGCTTAAAAGGAGTCACTAGATCGCTCAGTGGATTGAGTGAAGGGAGCACACGTGTGCGCCGAGGTCTGGGATTGGCCTCGCGGCATAACAGTGCCACCTGTGTGCTCAGCCTGCCCCTCATCCCTGCTGAATCTGCTGTTCCTGTGGCTGCTTACAGAGAACAAAGAGAATGAAGAGACTTTTATTTATTTTTTTTCAGCCAATAGTTGTGAGTACCACGACAAATATTCCAACTGTGCAGACTTGAAGAAAAAACTGACCTGTAATTTTCCACTGGTCAAGGACAGCTGCAAGGCCTCCTGCAACTGTGAGGGAAAAATCTTCTTAACTACTGATTCTCGCAAGTAGAACCACGTGTAGCAGGACCATGCCCTCTGCTGAGATTTGACCCGCTGTCCCAGAGAAATCATGGATGCAGTAGCTTCCAAACAGTAAAGAACACTTTTTTGTTTTTTTCTGGATCTGCTTCTTCTTTTACAGAAATCTTCTGTCATACAAAGGACTAAGTGTAAAAAATGATCTGCGCTAGTAACTGTGAATTTCTATGTTTGTGATTTAAATGAAATAAATTTAATAAAGTTGACAATGCAAAAGGCTTCATTTTTCAATAACTTAAGGCACTAAAACCCGAGACTAAAATTGAAAATCCAATGACCAGGACACAATGTTAGGAACATAAAACATATTATAGTATTATTGCCACACAGGTCTTGGGATACAGTGTTTTGCTGTACCTCCACCTGGGTAAGCATCTCTAAAGAGGCGTTCACCTGAGCCAACTTTAATTGCTCTTTCTTATCCATCTTCTTCCCATTCCTCTGGATTTTATTCTTGAAATTAACTGGCAACTGTTATTCCAAATGAACCTAATGGACTGTAGAGAAAATAAAACAAATCCTAATTTGATCAAAATATGTCTCCTCCTAGCAGTAATTTAAAATGTTGAGTTTTCAAAAATAATATATTTTAATGTTTATACTGCCCTATTAATCATGTTGCAGCGACATTAAAATTCTTAGCCCGCAGGTCATGATTTTGTCCTATTAATGTATATCTCCATGGCCAAAGAACAATCTGTGGCGAATTATGAACAAATCCCAAATAAATTACTCAAATGTGATTTTGGTAACATAACTAAAGTTTGGCATATTTGTTCTTATTTGCTACATAGATTGTTCTCTATGTACTTTAAATAATACTTTATAGAATGAAGAGTAAATTTAACCCAAATTTATGTAACAGAAGTCTATTAGAGTGATAGAGGAAAATGGACAAAAATAAAATAAAAGTTCCACATTGAAGATGCATTGGCTCATCTGTGTGTACTGCCATTGTTTGAATTGTTTCAGTTCCTCAGTGTCTGAGCTGTGTAAAATCTTATACAGGATGGGACAGAAGAGTAGCTTGCTGCCTGTGTCAATAAAAACATTTGTCAACTCAGAAACAGTTAAAAAGTAAACTGGCTATAGAAGAGAGTTTGCTTTTCCTTCCTGTCAAAGACTTACCTAACTATAGATTATTCGTCATCTAAGCACCCACTCAGCTTCATGGTGCATAATATACTTAGTATTCTTCTACATTGGAACAGTTAAATAATTCTACACTATGTGTTGCAAAGCCCTTCCTTTAAAAATAATAGATTATCTTCATAATGTGCTGATTTTCAAATGACCTCTTAATTCTGATTACTAAAACATAACCAGTTGTACAGATTGATGTGATTCACTGTGCTACACATTTTATTTGCGTACCTGGTGCAGTGAACATATGCGCTTCCCTTCTCCTCCCGTGCCTGAAGCACTCCTCCAGGCCCTGAGGAATTCTACTTCTACCCTCCATCATGCTTGTTTGTTTCTACATGTGAGACAAAAGGGTTTCTGTTGTGGTTTTTTGGGAGGTGCTTATTTCATTTGATTAACTTGACTTTCTTCAGTTCTGTTCATTTTGTTAGAAATCATAGGATTTCATTCTTCTTTATGGGCTTAAGAATACTCATCTGTGTACAGACCAAATTTCCCTTATACATCCATCTTCTGATGAACGCATATCTTAGCTACTGCAGAGTGCCATGATCAATGTTAGGTTCTTCTTCTTTTCTTTTCTTTTCTTTTCTGTTTCTCTCTCTCTCTCTCTCTCTCTCTCTCTCTTTCTCTCTCTCTCTCTCTCTCTCTCTCTCTCTCTCTCTCTCTCTCTCTCTCGTATACTGACTTTATTTTCTTGGTAGAGCCCAAGAGTACCATAACTGGAGCTCTGGCTTTCAGTTTTTGAGAAACCTCCCTATTGTTTTCTGTAATGGCCCTGCTAATTTACATTCCCATTAACAGTGTATAAATTGAGTTTCTTTTCTCTCTCCATCCTGCACATTCATTTGCAAGTGTTATGTTAAAGATTCTCTCTCTTTCTCTCTGTCTCTGTCTCTCTGACTCTCAGTCTCTCTGTGTCTCTGTGCCTCTCTGTCTCTCTCTGCCTCTGTCTTTATCTCTCTGTCTCTCAGTCTCTCTCTGCCTTTGTCTCTGTCTCTTTGTGTCTCTGTCTATCTCTCTCTCTCTCTCTCTCTCTGTCTCTCTGTGTCCATCTGTCTGTCTGTCTGTCTCTCTCTCTCTCTCCTTTCCTTTTCTTCTTTTTTTTTCAACATAAACACCATAGCAGTTTTATTACATTCTGCTTAACACTAATGAAAGTCCTAATGAAGTCCTGATATATATGCCCACCTGTTTTTTCCTTTTCTTCTTGTTGTGGTTTTGTTCTCTGTTCATTCCAAGTTCATTAGCAGGGTGAAGCTGAATGTATGCAG
Source organism: Ctenomys sociabilis (assembly GCA_004027165.1). Classification (NCBI taxonomy): domain Eukaryota; kingdom Metazoa; phylum Chordata; class Mammalia; order Rodentia; family Ctenomyidae; genus Ctenomys; species Ctenomys sociabilis. The sequence goes on along the minus strand of PVKA01000299.1, from coordinate 87,236 downwards.
TGGTTTATATTGTTTCTCTCCCTTTCCATTCTATGGAATTACTCGAGAGGAAATGGTATGTCTTTCTTTAGAGGTCTGAGAAAATTCAATACTGAAGTCATCTGATCTTGAACTTTTCTTTGTTGAGAGGATTCTTATACTGATCCAATCTCATGGCTCATTTTTGTTCCTGTTGTTTAATCTCATCTAGATTCAATTTTATAAGTCATAAATGCCCCAAAATGTGTCCATTTGTAGAGAATTTTACACCTTTTTTAGCATATGGTTTTTAAAAATACTATCTAATGATCTTTTGAATTTTTATGGTACCACTTGTAATGTTTCCTTTTTTTCCACTATTTTTGTCTATTTAAGTATGCTTTCTCCTCTCTCCTTTTAATATATTAATCTTGTACATCTGTTTTTTCAGCCTCTTTGTTATTTCTATTATTCTTTTACTCTTCATCATTTATTTCTTTTTCTTCACTCCTACTCTTTTGCTATTTTTCAAGTTGTCAAGATTGATCATTATAACATGCAAGGCTTTTAGTTTTCAATTCTATCTTTTTGAGATTTTAATTTCCAAGATTCTTATGGCTCTTTTTAAAATTCATACCATGCTCTGTCTTATCCCACTTAATTGCTTACATGTATAATCCTAGATTTAATTAGCCTCTTCAAAGTTATTCTTTTGAATTCTTTACCATGCATTCCATCTACTTAATGTCCTTGCAGCCTGCCACGAGCGAGCCAGGATGTGTAGGTATGTCACAGTACTGTTTCTTTCACATTCCTTATGTTTCTGTGTGGAGATGTACACTTCAGTCAGGATGGATGTCTCCACGACCTTTATGGTGTTGCCTTCTTCATGGGCACTTTGTCCTCACTCTCTAGCTTGAGTGTCAATTCGCTGTGCATTCTTGTACAGTTTGTGTGCTGGATGAAAGGAATAGTCTGAGGCCATCAGCCCTTGGGTTCCTCACCCTCGAACTAAAACCAATGCCCCAATTAAGTGTCATGGCCTAACTTCTGCTGATCTGACCAGGAGACCCTCAGCTCCAGAGTAATGCACTCTGCTTGAACGCCAAAGGGACCAGGACCACAGATGATGATGATGACTTGATCCCAGGATAGATCATTTCAGTTCCCTCACACCCTGCTGCCCCAGCTACCTCATGTAGCCCACTTTCTCTGTAAGCCAGTGGCTCCCAGGGCCTTTGGAGCCCACAGTCCCTCTCAGGTCTTTATCTCAAAGCCCTTCCTCCCCAAGGGGTTTTTTTTTCCTTTCTGTCCTGTTTCATGTCCTGAGCACCATAGCATATTCTCTCTATAGATTTTTCAGCTGGGTAAAGAGCGGACAGTATTAGAATCAGAGACCTGCTGCCTCTGCTGGCCTCACACAATGGGACAGTAGCAGTGCAGATGACTGGTACTGAACAGAGTATGTAAGGTACACACTCTGGCATTTCTCCTGGAGTGGAGCGGTGGCCTGTGTCAGGCAGTTGGGTTTCCATAGATACCGTTGTCCCTACTCCATACACATCTGATGTACAGTGGTGGAGAAGCCAGCAGTAACCACAACCATGACGTAACAGAATCCAAGGCTTCATTAAAATGGGGAAAGAAATCACTTTCAATCGGGACTTCATGAATTCCCTGTCCTGGTAGTGGGAGAAATTGCTTGGTTAGACTGGATCTGATATCTGGAGGGACTTTCTTATTTTTCACTTGGGACTCTTTGCTGGACCAGCTGACAAATTTCCTTTGGGTCATAAGAATTGTTGGTTCTGAAGCAGAGTTTAGTTAGAGGCAGAGGCCTTGTGGAGCCACTGCACGGTTCTCTTGACCTCTTTGGAGTGCATTTTTAGGAAACCAAATGCATGCTTATGTGCTCCTCATCTAGAAACTTTTGAAGTCCAGAGGAGTGGATTCTAAACTTTCTCAAAATCAAGTGTTCCTACCCATTGAATTTCAGACCAATGAATGTCACTGTAGACATAAAAACCAAACAAAATGAAACAGATCTTTCTTTAATTTTACTTCCTAATTTCCTGATTCTTACTTAATCAGCTTTTCTTCTGGGCCCACCTTGTTCTCTTTACCAGGCCATCAGAACAAATGGGCAGTGGTGTGGAGGCACCGTGCATCACCTCACTGCCAGGGGCTTCCTCGTATTTGCGGTTAACAAGCCCAGGAGGGAAATATTTCAGGAAAGTCATCAGTGACACTAGCTCCTGTTGTTCATGACATTGAATTGTCTGGCTTCTCATCTGTGGAAAGACTGATATCCTGTGCTTCTTCTTAATGGTAAGGTTACTCCCTTAAAAAACTCACTTACCTGATAAAGACCCTTTACTTCTCCCCCTGATTCAAGCAGTTCAGGATTATCCTGGCTGCACTCAATCCATGCTGCAGTGATTTGCATGAAAGCAAGTGAGCACACAACACAGTAATTTTTTTTTGTTTTTCCTTAGCACCCCCTTCTATTTTTAGGCTCTCCAGAAGCATGCTTTTAGGTGCCTGACTTTTTTTCAATTGGGACCGTGGTTTTTTCAACTCTTTATATGTTCTAGATAAAAAGTCTTTTCTGAGGGACAACTGGCTAACTTTTTTTTCCACTCTGCTATTTTTTCCCTCTGTTGGTTACTTCTTTTGTTGTGCCAACGTTTTAATAAGAAGAGATTCCAGTTGTCTCTTTGCAGTATTTCCTATGTGATCCGTGAGCAGTATTCCACTGTTGGTGGGAGTGTAGATGGTGAAACCACGGTGGAAACCAATGTGCAAATTCCTCAAAAACTTAGTATTGGAGGTCCCATTTGACCCAGCTCTGCCCCTTCTGCAGAAGAATTAAAAACATCAGACCAAATTGACATAGGCAGCCATTTTTATAGCAGCACAGTTCACAATAGCTAAATACTGGAAACAACTCAAATGCTCATCAGCTGAGGAATGTGTAAAAATGATGTGGTCCTCTCATACAACGGAGCACTACTCAGCCATAACGAAGGATAAACTTGAGACATTTACATGTGAATGGATGCAGAAGAGACCATACCCATAAGAGAAATAATTCATATGTGGACATATTGTCTTCCTGGTGTGAGAAACTTCAAGAGTAAATAAAGTCCAAAGTGTATGATCTTATAAAATGGGAAGAAACTGTTCAAAAGGAAAGAGGAACCAGGGAGAGAGCAAGGAAGAGGAAGAAGGGATAGCAGCACAAGACAGTTATACTGTAGCTTCTCATTTCACTGAAAAGAAAGGTCCATGTTAATGTCACTTGGAAGATTTTTCATGCCCTTAAACTGTGAGCAACTACTTTAAAGATAACAATACACAGTGTCTTAACTATTTTTATTCTCCTATTACTTTGTTTTTTATTTTTTCATAAAGTAAAAAAAAAAGTCATATGATCACATCATTAGTCTCTATTCCTAGTTCTTTATTCTATTCTATCGACCTATGTATTATTTATATACAGTATTAGAGTATATGGATCAGTACGGTTTTAAAATTCAAAAATTAATCACTGTAAGACTTCCACAGAGCCATAGTGATAACTCAGTGGAATAAATGCTTGCCTGGCAAGCATCAGGTCCTGACTTCAATTCCTGGTGCCACAAAAAAAAAAAAAAAAAAAAAAAAAAAAAAACTTCCTCATTTGTTCTTCTTTGTAAAGGTTATGATACCTGTTCTGGAAATTTGTATTTTTTATTAAGTGTCTAATGGTTTGTAGAAGGAACTATTAGAAACAGATTTGATTTTTACATGATATAATTTTATATAGTTTATTTACATTTAACTTTTTATTTTCAAATAATTTTAGGAGTATAATAGAAACTACAGAGCGTTCTTATTCATTCTCCACCTATTTCCTTCTCACATTAGTGCCTTAATAGCCGCACCACATATGTCAAACTTAGATGTTATATGTGCATTTTGATTACCTACATTCTAAATTTCATTTTTGAGTTCATCAGTTGTTCTACTAAAGTCCTTTTTTCAGTTTTAGAATTCAAATCCAGAATACTGTATTACTCTCTTCTGATTTTTAACATTTTCCTGGTTGTCACAACCATGGCAATTTTAAAGAATACTGGTCAGTTAATACCTTTTTTAATTAAATTTTTTTAGAAGAAAGTAGCAATGAGACCGTTTCAAAACAGGTTAGTGGGACAGTTACAATAATTAATACATTGCATATTATTGTTTTTGTAGTAGTCATTCATAGTACAAGATGTAGACATGATGTCTTGTTTAAACAATATTAGTACAACTCTTTCTTCTCGTTGAACTAAGAGAAAGTATCTGTTAATCTATCCTAACTATACACAGCTAGAGAATGGTCCTTCATTTATATCCCCCTATTTTGCTTTGTTTTGTGTTCCATTGCCATTCAAATATTGTAGGTGTGTGAATTCAGCAAAATAATCCAATATAGTGTAGTAGACCATAATAGTAGTGGGGTATCTGTACAACTGGCAATGTCAGAAGTTGCTGACTTGAGTATTTTACAGCTTAGCATATTAACATGGCTTCACTTTTCATACGTTGTTATTATACTTTTCTGCTAGATTGTTAGACCAAGATGAAGCAAGACCGATATAACAAGAAATGTAACTTTTATATCTGACAAGGTCAGTCAAATCCCCTCAGGATTTACCCTGAAACCCTGTACTGCAGTTTGTAGATCCTTTGTCAGTGTCAGCCATATGGATGAGACCCATCCATTTGCTTGACCAATTTTCTCTCTGTGAAAGCCTGAGAAAATGTTTTCTCTCCCGATGACTCTCCTTAGGCGCACTCTACATCATTGATCACATTCCCCTATGGCCCCATAATCTCATTAGACAGAAAATTTGGGTCACCACTGAGTTACTGGATGTTACTCATATTTGACTTATATAAAGGTATCAATGATATTCACATGACTTTCCACTGGTGACAAGACCACACCCTAAGGCCATGACCATGCAACTAGAAGTGCAATCCAAGAATCAAACGATGTCTCCATATTACCACACAGACACACCCTGATTTGGGCTTTATTAAATGTCCTCAGTGTCTATCAAGACGCTTAAGCTGACAATCAAGGTTAACCATTAGATTCTGTGCTCCAAAACTGTGAAGACATTTTCTGACTTGGCAAAAGGATTTTTGTGGCTACTAATTAAGTTACCAGTTTAGAACAGATCACTGACACTGTATCATTTATCCCATAGAGATCAAATTAATGAAATGAGTCCTTAGCAACCAGGGAATTTTCTCTGACTGAAAGAAGCCAGCTGCAATGGAAGTGAAAGTCGAAGAAATATCCAGACCAGTAAGAATTCAGCTGAAGATGGCTGTGAGAAACAGTCCCCTGTGCAGGGTGCTGTGGAGGGCTTGCGGGCTAACCACCAGGAAGGAAATGGAGACCAAGATCCAGTGGCTGTAGAGAGCTCAACTGCTCCCAAGCCAAAGTGGCCTCTAAGGAAATTCTTCCTGGGTCCTCCTAGTGAAAACCAAGCACCAAATCTTATATTCAGCCTTGTAAAACCCAGAGCAGAGCAACTAGCCAAGCCAGGCTAGATTTCTGACATTCAAAACTGAAAACAAAATTGTGTTATTGTAAGTATCTGAATTTCTGATAGTTTGCTAAAGTAACTACAGAAATCTAAGACATATTCCCCATATCTAAATTACTCCTGTATTCTCTCTCTCTCTCTTTGCAGAACCAGGGATTGAACTCAGGCCTTTATTCTTGCCAGGAAGCACTTATTCCACTGGGCCATCTCCCTGGCCCCTCTGTATTCTCAGTGTATGCAATTATGTTCAATCTGACATCTCTGACTTTTTTTTTTTTTTTTGTGGAGCCATTCTACTGAGTCATTTCCCCAGCCCCTGACTCATTTTTCAATATTTTATTATATTTTATTATTTTATTTTGCAGAGTAAAAACAACTGCAAGAACAAATAGCAGAAACAAAGACAGAAACTGGGTAACATGCAGCAATACACATGGTACAGATTTTTAAAACAGCAGCAAATTAACAATGATTGTTATATTGCCTATTTTCATCATCAAATCTGTTGCTCAGATTAACAGATACAGTTATGCAAGATTGGACAAATATTGAATATTAATGTTTGCTTTCAATAAACTTTTGTTTTTTCTTTTCTTTTTAAAAAAAAATTAAAAATTTATTTTAAGGAGAATGTAATACTAATTTCTCTTTGAATTTGCACTGCATCTTTTCCCCTTGCTTACATATTTCCTTTTCTAAAAGTAATAACCTAATTTCCACTGCTTGCTATCACTGATTTTGTTTGATAATCTCCTATATACATAGTTTCACAGTTATTGAACTACATGCCTGTGGTAAATGAACTTACTGAGCTGTAGCACTGAATGTGTCTATAGTTCTTTAGTTATTAGCCTTTCAACCCAAAGATACTAAAGTTGCTTCTTTGTCCAGCATCACTGACAGTGAGATTTCTTGCAGATGACATGGAATTAAGTTCTTTATTCAGAGACTGCTTAGTATACTGAGATTTATCAGAATCTTGGTTCATCTGCAGTTTATATCCTGTATAAACCACAGTCTATAATGTATAATTCTGTGCATTTTGACACCTATGTAGCCATGTGTCCACCACTCTAGGTTAATAGGTTCTCCACATCCTCCCTGAACTCTCTATTTTCCTAACACACAGAAATCACTGGTAAGTTTCCTATCTCTATGTTTTAATCTATTTTCATATTTTATATGAATAGGATCATACAGTATCTAGAGTTTTGTGTGTCAATTCTACTATTTATCAAAACAGGTTTATATCTCTTTTGTGACTTTTGTTTGCATAATATGTTCTTTTTATTTTATTTATTTAATTATTTATTTTTTTGTATTTTAGAGAAAGGTCTACAGGGTATCCAGGGACTCACTACTAGATTAGACTTCTAGTGATCCACCTGTTTACAGCCTCCCAAGAGCTGGAATTGCAGGCACATGCCACCACATCCAATCTCAATTGCTATCTCAGTGTGCCCCATGGGTGAAGCTGGCATGGCAGGCCAGGGGATCAAATCCCTAGGTGTTGCTCCTGCTTGAAGGTGTTTTAATCCTCTGAGCTATTTAGCTGACACTTGTTCTTTTTATTTTAAAAATAAATTTTGTGTACATTTTATGATTTATCTATTCAAAAGTTGAAGATCCTCAACTTCTACTATAATTAATAAAGCTACCATAAAAGTTTATAACAGTACATTCTAGCAACATGGTTCTTTTATCTATTTGGATGGATACACAAGAATAGTGTTCATAACTCAGTAAGTACGTGTTTGTGTTGGGAGAAAATGTTAGGCTATTCGCTAAAATGGTTGCTGCACATTTCATTCCCAACCAAAATAAGTGAGAGTTTTCATGTATTACGTTCCTTTAAAAATATTTGTAATTGTCAGAGTTTAAGATTTTGGTCATTTAATAATAATGTAGTGATATCAGTCGAGTATGAACTAGTAATACAAATAATGAATCATGTGATATCTCCAAGTCTAACATTTTGAGGGAAAGTCAATTTCAAAAATGGCTAGACTGTTTCTAATGCAACACAGAAAGATTTTTAAGTAACCCTAATGGTGTTAACACTTTTATTTGACTTTATTATAGCCATTCAGAGGGATATTTTAAATAATTTCTGTCAAAATCTTCATGCTACATATTTAAAGCATTTAACTTCTAGAAAAGCCTGAATAAAAAAATATAAAGACAGACTGCAATAATAAACCAATAAGCCACAAATGCTTGTCTTTCCACCAACTAAAATCTCTCATTTTCATTTCAGCAGAGATTTCCATTCTCAAGAAAAGTGTGCTCCTTTCCAGCTCAATCCGGTTGCACAGAGAGTCAAAGAGAAAGGAGAGTGAAGGCATAAGGCCTTGTCAGTACTTGGTGGACTGAAAGAAATGCCACGAACACACTCAGTATTTTTTAGGGGTACTGATTTTCTGGGACACCACCAGGCACTTGTTCATGGCAGTCTGAGAATGGATAACACACGGCACTGAAAATACAATATGGTTCCAGTGCCACTCTGCAAAAGTTTATAACACATCAATGAATTGAGATTTAGCCTGGGAGAGGGATCTTGGGAATGTTTGGGTTTGTTTTTGATCTTTTTAATCATTTATTGGTACATATTACATATACATAATGATCACACTCATTATAGGGGCTTTGTCCCTGTACATAATAGGACTTGATTATTTTCCCCATTCTCCTACCCCTTAAGCTCTGCTTTCCCTTTTTATTTACAAAGCTTTGTTTCCATTTTTTGCTTCTTTTGTCATTTTTTTTCTTTTCTTCTGCTTCCTCCCACCATTCCTTGTTCCCTTTCCAATTTGAATATTTCTTCCTATTTCACAGTATATTATACGTGTGTGTGTGTGTGTGTGTGTGTTTATGTGTGTGTGTGTGTGTGTGTTAGGACAGGGTGTACAGGATGTGTAGGGTCTCATTGCATAGATCGGACTCAGTAATTCTCCTGTTTACAGCCTCCCAAGTCCTGGGGATATAGGTCCGCGCCACCACGTCCAATCTCAATAGACGTCTCAGCGAGCCTCAGGGATAGGGCCAGCATAGCAAGCAATCCAGGGAACTTCTGGCCCCTGTGTCTGCCTAAGCAAGCACTTTTAATACACTGAGCTAACTGGTCAGCCTTCTATTATACATCTTGCTCTTTATTTCTTTTGCTTTTTAAGAGAAGTAGTTGTCAGGGGGTATATGGGACAAAGGAACCAGCAGAACGCTCAGACCTTCTGACCATTCTCATTTTCACGGTTCTCCACTTCTCCGACCCTCCCTGCAACAGTTACCACAAAGATTTCCCTTTAAACTTGCGCCAGGAAACCCTGTAAATCCAGATTGACAGGTCTGTAGTCCAATGGCAGCCTGAGAGCCGCAGCACCACCAGAGGGAAGAGGCGGGACAAATGGGGCGTTTAAAATTTCCAACTGCTCGGCCACCAGCAGCGGTTAAGGGGTCGCCAGCGGTCAGCAGGTCCAGGTGTCAGCCTTGATATGTCAAGATGTCTCTTTCCAAAAAGTTAACTTTAGACAAATTAGATGTTAGGGGGAAACGAGTCATCATGAGGGTAGACTTCAATGTTCCCATGAAGAACCAGCAGATTACAAACAACCAGAGAATCAAGGCTGCCATCCCAAGCATCAAGTACTGCCTGGACTGCGGGGCCAAGTGTGTCATTCTTATGAGTCATCTGGGCCGGCCTGATGGTGTCCCCATGCCTGACAAGTACTCCTTGAAGCCTGTTGCCGCTGAGCTCAAAACCTTGTTGTGCAAAGATGTTCTGTTCCTGAAGGACTGTGTGGGTCCAGAAGTGGAGAAAGCCTGTGCCAACCCCGCCATAGGGTCAGTTATCCTGCTGGAGAATTTGCGCTTCCATGTGGAGGAGGAAGGGAAGGGCCAAGATCCTTGTGGGAAGAAACTGAAAGCAGAGCCAGATAAAATAGAAGCATTCCGAGCATCCCTGTCCAAGCTGGGGGATGTCTACGTCAACGATGCTTTCGGCACTGCGCACCGGGCTCACAGTTCAATGGTAGGCGTGAATCTGCCAAAGAAGGCAGCTGGATTCTTGATGAAGAAAGAGCTGGAATACTTTGCCAAAGCCTTGGAAAAGCCAGAGAGACCCTTTCTAGCTATACTGGGTGGGGCCAAAGTGGCAGACAAGATCCAACTCATCAAAAACATGCTGGACAAAGTGAATCACATGATTATTGGTGGTGGGATGGCTTATACCTTCCTGAAGGTACTCAACAACATGGAGATTGGTGCCTCCCTGTTTGATGAGGAGGGGGCCAAGATTGTCAAAGAGATCATGGACAAGGCAAATAAGAATGGTGTCAAAATCACCTTTCCTGTTGACTTTGTCACTGCTGACAAGTTTGATGAGAATGCCACAGTTGGACAAGCCACTGTACAATCTGGGATACCTCCTGGCTGGATGGGTTTGGACTGTGGTTCAGAAAGTAATAAAAAGTTTGCCCAAGTTGTAGCTCAGGCAAAGCTGATCGTTTGGAACGGCCCTGTGGGAGTGTTTGAGTGGGATGCCTTTGCTAAGGGAACCAAAGCCCTCATGGATGAGGTCGTGAAGGCCACTTCCAAAGGCTGCATCACCATCATAGGGGGCGGAGACACTGCTACTTGCTGTGCCAAGTGGAACACTGAAGACAAAGTCAGCCATGTGAGCACTGGTGGGGGTGCCAGCCTCGAGCTGCTGGAAGGCAAAGTCCTTCCTGGCGTGGAAGCCCTCAGCAACTTGGAGTCAGATGAGGGTTGCTCCTTCCTGCTCTTCATGTCCAGTGTTCAAGTCAAGTCAGTACGTTCATAGCTCAATTTGGTTTTGGGGAAAATCTTTCCTTGGGTCTCCACACAAGGATAAAATCACCAGAAGCTCAGGAACTCTTAACATCAACACAACGACTCAGTGGCTTCAGCACTGTCTCACTTTGGTCTGCTGCCCTCAAGATAACACTTGGACTTCACCGCTGTGCTTTGTAGGAAGAATATCTTAGATTAAAGTGAGCTGAATAATTTGTATGTCTGCTTTCATTTTAGTTCTGCTTTCTTAGTGTTTCTCTGTTTCAAACAGGAAAACAGGACCAACCTAAGTCATTATGGAGTGGTGGGGCCAAGAGTGACAAATGTTAATGTTGATGATGCCCCAACAGAAACCTGTTTTGCATGCATTAAGTCCTTGGTATCAGTAGAGATCTAATGAAAGAAAATTGATTTCTAAGTAAGAAAATGAAAGAAAAAGATATTTAATAAATCTAAAACTTTAAGAAAAAAATATTCAGGCACAAGGAAGAAATGATATCTTCGTGCCTTTGGGGGCAGAAGTGGGATCACACATGTATCTCTGGCAGGAAAGGAGTTCAAATTAAACTCGGGTAACAAATAGAGAAGTAACAGTTTTAAAGCAAATGTATTTAATGATCGATCATAAAACAAATTCTAAGAGTGGGTTTTAGAGATAAATATGAAGTTATATACAAGTAGGTTAGTATTAAAAAAAGCTATAATAACTCTTCTATATTAAAAAATAAAATAATAAACACTGAACTATTGATTCAAGAATGGGTCAAGAACTGGATTGGGCAGAGCAACACTGTCCATGACTTAAAACTAAAAATGCACTATAAGTTTTCCCAGCTCTGTGAATTATTTCCCATAGCTTCTAGATCAATGGCATGCTTTCAGTATCCAGAATAAGTAAGCTTCAGGTGTAAATTTTAACACAGTACTTCACTGTATTTTAAAAAGAATGTTGGTAATTTCATGGGAATGTCAAGGAGTAAGCAGGTATAAAAGCATAATTTTAAAAAAAAAGATAAAAAAAGGGATAACTAAAATTTCCACATGTGAAGCAAGTCTTAGCTTCTCTCATTAAAGTGCATGTTAAAAATGTAGGTCTTGCCCACGTGACCGGGTAGGGAACTGAGCCAGTGAGACAAACCTACTGCTCAGCAAGGGCCTTCAATCCTTGGCTGAGGTGTTTGTCCTAGTCTGCTACTGAATTACCAGCCAGAAGAGGGAAGCTAAAACAGCAATGTGTTTTATGTTCGATGCATGACATCCAGAATTCAAGAATTCTTTTCACTTATAGGTAATTTATTATATAATGAAGTCTATTCTGCAAGTAAGTTTTGAGACTGTCTTATTTCTAGCTGGGTAGATTGTTGTAACTAAAAATCAATACAGTCTATTGCTAAAAGGGAGTAGGACAAAAATAATGTCTGGGGAGAAATCTCCTGTTCTGCAAAGTTTCACTCTGGCTATCTATGTACCCTTCTCACATGGAGAAACAACCCCTTCCTCTTCTCTACCAGGACTATAGCTCAGTGGATCAGGCACTGACAGGTCTGACAACCACAAGGTACTGAGTTCAATTCCCAGTACACACACACACATACACACACACACACACACACACACACACACCGCCCATGACCAAGAGGTGCAATCAAATACCTTGTCATTATTGCATGTTGTTCCAATTTGAAGTCTCTGGGTGAGGAATCACCCTTTCTATGTGACCCAGAGCAAAGCAACCCCTTCTGACTAAATAGGAAGCAAACTCACTGTTCTCTGCCCCTCCACAGCTCCAAACACACCCAATATACTATGATGGAATTGCAAGGGGACCGCAGTGACAATGAGGAAGCAAAAGACATCCATTGTTTTACTACAATTGTGAAAGAAATCTCATCCATCAGACCTTGAAGAATTCCTTGTCCTGGCAGCAGGAGAGGTTATACAGCTGTGCACATTCTATTTTCCAGAACAACCTTCTTTTTTACATTTTGTTTCTAGTCTTTGTTTGACCAATTGGGAAAATTTGCTTTGGAGACGCAGGTCACATTGACACATCATGCAGATTTCCCACTCTCTTCTTGCCAGTGGACTTTTAGGAAAGCAACGATGCATGTCTGTCCTGGTTCTCTAAAAGCCTATGGAGTCCAGAGCTGCTTTCTAAATTATCTCAGGAAAGCTAAATGTTTTGGCCCACTTAATTTCACGGAAAAAAAATGACTGCACACCCATCATCATCATTGTTGTAACTCACATTTGTTAAACATCTGACTCTTATTTAGTGGGCTTCTTTGCTAGGCTCACTTGGTCTTTAATAATCGGAAGGCAAGGCCATCTGAACAAAGTAGCAGGAAGAGGCCCCTGCTTCCATGTTCTGGTGTGCTATATTACAGCTGTGTGTCACCACCCCCAGCCGTCCTCTACATTTCTCATTGCAGCTGTTCATATGTTCCAGGCTGCTCTTATTTTGTGTTGTAATAAATTGAAAAAAAACACACAAACAAAAAATGCTGAATAACAAAACCATTCTAAGTACTGTGCTAAATTTGTGCTGCACAAATTCTGTATGTGTACATTTATATGGATTATTTTATAACTGTCACCTTTTCAATGTTATAAATTATAATTATATGCAGCAAAAAGATGTAGTTTTCTCCATTCTGAAATAATGTGGGTACTGGATTATTTTTGTTCCTTTGTTTTTAAAGTTAAGTTTACCACCAATGAAAGCAATGCCTCATGTTTTGTTACAGACTAACAAAGTGGAGTTCCTTTGTCCAAGATTGACATTCTAGTTATTTAAGTCCCTCTCAGCCAAAGCTATTCATTTATTTTGTTTATTTAAAAATATCTGGATTTCAGTTACTTGTTTAATAAACATCAGCTAACAAAGCTTTGATGGATTTAGATAAATATAATTTTGTGCTATAACATATTATTATTTTTCCGTTTAGTAATTTCCAAACTTAGTATGTTAGTAGAAATCTAAATTTTGCAGCAAAATTTGTGATTAGTCGGTGTCTCCTCGCTACCGAGGCCGAGAAGCCTCCCAGAGGGCTCCCCCGCCAGCGTGGCTGCGAACTGTGGCCAAACAGACAACAGTGCTGTTGCTAGATGTCTCTATGTCTCCTCTCGCCACTGTTACTTTGCAGGTGTAGCCCATTTCCATAGCTATTGAGATGAGGGAGGCTGTCTAGGCCCTGCTGCTCCACTTTAGTCACCTGTAAAGAAATTACTTATTTTTGATAGTCTAATCTTCCCTTTAAAATTCTGTGCCATAGGCTAGGGAGGCAGCTCGGTGGCCTAAGTGCCTGCCTAGCAAATGCAAGGTCCTGAGATCGATCCCAGTTACCATGCATGTGCTATCCACCACCACCGAAACTGGCCGTGTAATTCCAGCAGTGAGGAGGCTGAGACAGGGGAATCATGATGCGTCCAAGCTGCATAGTGAGACCCTGTATCAAATAAATAAATAAAAGCAAAAAATAAAATTCTGTGCTGAGATACGTCAGCGGCCTAAGTGCCTGCCTGATAAGCACAACGTCCTGAGTTCAATCCCCACTACAAAATAAATAAATACATTTTAAAAGTTTCAGTATCTTTCTCTGCAAAAACTTACATAAACCTACCTGCTATCTGAGATGTCTTGTAGACCACGAATTATACCAGTCTGAAACTATAGGGGCTTCACTACTGGCTTTAGACACAGTCTGGAAAAAGAATGACCTGGAAGACAAGGAACACTTCATTCGGAGATCAAAATGAATGGGAAAGTAAAGAAAAAAGAAAGCTCAGAGCCTTTGCTCTAGAAATATAAATTGTAGGCTGGACTTTTCGTTCCTACGTATGAAAGCAAACTTTCCTTCAAAATACAATGCTGAGAGATTTTAAGGACACAAGGAAAATTACAAGCAATATAATAGCCTCAACTACTTTGGCCTCCCTAGAATAATCCCTAAATAAAAAAGAAGGTGAAAAATCTTCCCAAGTAGAGAAGAAGAAATACTTGGAGGGAGTTCAAAAGTGGAATGCAGAGCTGGTGCCTGTGGGAATAAATGGATAGGTCATGAAACACATATCTAAATGCTTGTGCTTTTGGTTTGTTTGCAGTTATATGTTGAAAGGCAATCCCAGCTTTGGGGAGGCTGAAAACAGGAGGATCACCATGAGTCTGAACTGTTGTAGTGAGACCCTGTAGCAAATACACAAGTGAAAAAAATAAAAACCAAAAATTTAAAACAACTCAGATAAATAATGCTACTGAATTTCCTATAATTTATCTGTAACAGAAATAAGCAGGATTATGTTGGCTATTTAAAAAGTAGATTTACTAAATAGCATTGAAATTCATTTTTTATTAATTAATAAAAATGCAAATGTCATAAATGGACTATAAATTAAAGTGAGAAACTAACCATATTGCGTGGCATTACTCACCAAAGGGAATTATCATTTCATTAAGGTTTAACCTCATTTCACTGTGCTGATCCAACATGCTGTGCTTGAAAGTTAGGACATACACATGCTTTCTTTCCTAGATAAAAAATGTAGGTAACATCAAGGAATATTATGTATGTGTGTGTACACATGTGCGCTTCTGTGGGAGGGGTTGAAAACAGCTAATTAAACAGCAGGAGGCCCGTGACGTGAGGCTGTCTCCATTTTTTGGGTTCCACATAATGAGCTAAACTCTAATGCCCATATAATCAGATCCAAGTGCTCCCAGGGATAATAACCAGCCAACCTTTTTGCAGTCCTAGGCAGCCAATTTAGTGCACCAAACCACCTAATGTGCATGCCTGATAGGAGTCCTTCACCTTCCATTCACATTACTCAGCAAGCAACCCTTTCTGAGCACTACACAGTTTATGGATTTTT
Source organism: Ctenomys sociabilis (assembly GCA_004027165.1). Lineage (NCBI taxonomy): Eukaryota > Metazoa > Chordata > Mammalia > Rodentia > Ctenomyidae > Ctenomys > Ctenomys sociabilis. The sequence continues at coordinate 72,009 of PVKA01000299.1, read as the reverse complement.
CATTGCACAAACAAACTATGTTAAATTTATCCTGTAGAAAGTTTTTGTTTTTTAATTTGGCAAAACCAGTGGATGCAATCTTTCTATAGTGCTTCCCAGAGTGTTCATCAAAAATTCAAAAATTTTAAACACTTACATGAGTGACATTAGGATAGCAGTTTATCTGAGCTTCCAAGCAGAGCATTAAGGACATGTTCACAAAATCAGAGTTGTCTCTGAACGGAAAAATACTTACCAGAAACTACTTACATGAACTCTCAGAACTGTCACGCCATTCACTCACTTGCCAAGCCCTTAGGGAAGTGGTTTTAGGAAAGTTTAGGTGGGATATGCTCTGAAACCCCTAATACACATGTTCCTGATGTCACTTTGCAGGTGTTTAAGGGCTTCTCTGGTTGATGAAGTTTCAATGCATCTATTCCTTAGTGCTGCCACCAGAGAACATAGTGCTGCACTTCTATGGGCTGCCTGTTGCTCACAGAGATCTGTTGTCTGAGACTGAGGCAATAAGCTGCAGGTTTATGCTACCTGGACAAAACGTCAAGGCTGGTGTCACATGTCTACCCTGGCACTAGCGCTGCTCCAGAGGCTCCATTCCTTGGTAGAGCTGGGATGAGGCTGCAATGTCCTGCTTGGCTATTATGCTTCACCAGCCCTGCAGTATTGTGAAGGGCAAAGCCCTATGCAAGCCTGGTGAGGGAGGACTTGGCCAGTGCTATGCTGCCTGGGGGAGAGTGTTGGAGAAGGCAGCCCTTTGGCTTCCAAACCTGATGTGGGATGGGTCAGAGATGTGTCAGAGTCTCACAATCACAGGGACATACACTGTGTCAGTAGGAGAGTGAAATCCACCCTGGGCCGCAGTGATGTTGACTGAAATCTGAGTCACTTCCCACAGGGCATGGTCTCCACCACATGCCAGGCCCATCTGAAAGCTCTGTCCATGAGAACCGGCCTATAGATAGCTTTGTGACCAAACATGGAGGTGTGCTCTCGGCCTCTGAGGCCGAGGCTAAGCAGGCTACAGCTGTGACTCATTGCTGCTGGGCCCTTCACAGGCTTGGGAGGTGGGCGGATGGGCATTCGGAGGCTGAGGCTGACGGGCCTGAAACCCGATTCTGCCCTGTGAACATGTACTGGGTTAATAATATCCCTTTGTTATTGCAGACTAATCAGGTACACAATCTCCCAAATGAGTTGGTCTGAAGGCTAAATAAAACATGCAAATGGAATGATTTCAGGGCTTCAGGAGGATCAAAGCCCTCTCTGAGAGAATTCAAGATTCTCTCAGAGCTGAGACCAAGACCTTCTGCTGCATAGCCCATATTTATTTAGCTATCTATCTGAAAGGAGGAGAGGAGGACTTAGGAAGGGTAGAACCGCTCGAGGACTTCTCCAAGTAAGGCATTAGGTTAATCCTCCCAGGGTTGAGATTCCTGAGGCTAAGGCTTTGTCTAATTGAAGCTGGAGTCCAGTGTCCTTGACTGTGACCTTATCTTGTCCTTGAAGCATCACAGCTTCACCCACCGTGAAGGCCTAAGTCAGGATCCGAGGTTCACTTACTATAAGTCCATTGACCATCTCTGGACAAGAGACCTAGGCCTTAGACAGACTCACATGTAAACATGGAAGCTGATTTATTAATTTAAGTCCCACTCACAACTTCATCACAGTCGTGGTCTTCATCAGACATACAGCTCCCCTGAGCCTGATGCCAGAAGAGCTCTGAGACCCTCTATGAACTTTGGTCTGCTTTAAGGACCCTCACGTTCCAGCAGATGCTGGCTTTCCCTTCAGCAGGGCTGGTTCCGGATCCTGAGACAAATCACTGTGCTAACTTTCATCCCTTGCCCCCCAGGGGGCAGAGTCTGCTACCTGCCTTCCTCCTTGAGGCTCGGAGAAGAGTGGCATACATCATCACTTTGCTGCCTGGCTTGACACAGTTTCTGTGCCTCAGCTTGTAGGTGCTGGGGAGGTGGTAGGGCTCATGGGACTTGGCTCAACACCGAATTCACCCTCATTTTCAGCTCTAAGGCTTGGACTCAGTTCTCTCTCTTCCTTACCACTCTGTATGAGTGATCAAAGTTGAGGAGAAAAATCGTGGGCAACTCACCTTCCTGCCTCCTTCAATATGTTCTCATTTATTATATTAAAAACAGGCACTGCAGTCTCTACCTGATGACCCTAGCCCTGTGCTGATGGTTTGCTGCATGAGGAGCCGTCCAAGTTGATGCATCTACAGAAAGACATCACCAGAGACCCTTACTGAGCTGCCAGATTTCTTGGCCCCCAAACTACAACTTTGTGTTAAATTCTAAGATTGTTTTTCATGACTAGATGAAATTAAAAGAGTTATTGACTTAGATTTTAATATTTCCTACCAAAACATTCTTTACTTTCATAACAATAGAGTATATATCCTTTGAGAAGGGTAGATTTTTTGATAACTGTAAGATAAAACTATAAAAGATTATTTGGAAATTATATTCTTTCTACAGCTTCTACTCTATAAAATATAAAAATTCAAAACATCTCCAGTCTGCCAAAATATGGTTTTAGAGCCCAGATTTGTTCTCAGTAGAACATAGATATGATAAGAACAGGCTTAAAGACCTACTGTTGTGTTTTGAAATTTTAACTTTGGGGCTGGGGAGATAGCTCAGTAGAATAAGCGCACTTTCTTGGCAAGTGCAAGGGCTTGAATTCAATCCCCAGTTCCACTAAAAAGAAAAAAAGAAAAATATTTAATTTTAAAAGGTTTCTTCTTATACGAAGGTCAGAATGTTCTTTTATTGAGGTTTCTGTATCTAGAGATAATTCAAGATGTGTGAGACGTTCTTTCTAATGTGAAACATCATAAATGACATAATAAGAAAGATAAATCAACACAGAGCTGTAACCAATGCTAAATTTTGCAAAACAAAATGCTCCCAAAACACCTTCTCTCATGACCAGCTTTAGGAAAGGAAACACGCTGCCGTAGAGCTACAGAATTCCTGTGGCACAGCTGGGGCCTGAATTTCCTTTGAAATTCTTCAGGTAGCCCTTAATGACACTCTGCTTCAGAAAGCACCGACATAGACAGATGAAGCAACCCAGTCATGGTCCCCCATGTGGTTGTGTTCTGACACGTAGTAGGCAAGGTCACAAACTGCTTATTTAACTTTAAAAACTTACGTACAGAAATGATGGCAGAGTGGTGCAGAAAGAATATGTTAGCTCATAGAATAGCCCTCATGTTAGCCTAGGGAAATTGGAGTCTATACAGTAGGTTCACACAGAATTAAGTAAAGGAAAAATGTTGTGAACATAATATTCCTTTTTCTCTTCCTCTCTCTCTTCCTTTTTTTCTCATTCATTTTCTTTCTTTTCTGTTCTCTGTCTCTCTCTTTCTCTCTGTTTCTCTGTCTCTGTCTCTCTCCCCCCCTTTCTACTTTATTATTTTGTAGAACAAATCCCAGGGAACTGTGTGTGACGTGTAAGCTCTTTGCCACTGAGCAGGAGCCTGCAGTCCCCAAAATACACTTTTCATACAGCAATGGACTGAGATAAGTGCTGTTCACAAAACTGGCCTAACACAAGCAATCAGAAAAAAATGTGAGATTTCTCAGAGAAACAGGTGAAAGCCCTGAGAAATTAGAACAATTCCCTCAAATTTCCCATATTCTCCACCTTAGCCCTGCATGGTTTTACACTATAGAAGTCCCTGGAAGGACAGCTTCCTGGGGGAACTACCCTTTTAGATCCCACTCCTGTCCCTCTCTCAGACAGAAACTTTCTTTCCCTCATTAAATATATTCTGCTTATAAAAAAAAAGAAAGAAAGAGAAATCAATTGGAATGTGAACTGAATAATTACTAGAGGCTGAAAAAAATCTAGACAGTCAACATAGGGTAAGGATAATGAATCTCCTAGAGCCAGAGAAATAATAAATTTTAGTGCTCAGCAGGACCTGCAGGAGGGTATCAGGGATATGACTACATTTCACAGTAATCTGTTAAGTATTTTATAATTGAAAGAGAGGTGTTTGAAGACACATTATGGGCCTGAGAACTCAGTGGTACAGCACCTGCCTGGCAAGCACAAGGCCCTGAGTTCAATTTCCACCACTAAAAATCACAATAGTAAGAAAAAAAGACCAAACAATAAAAATATGGAAATGCTTTGGGCCGACCAGATAGCTTAGCAGACTAAAGCACCTTCTTAGGCAGACACAGGGATCAAGGTTCGATCTCCTGTATGACCTGCTGGTCCTGTGCCTGGGCTGCCCTTAGAAGAGACTGAGACTAGATGTGGTGGTGTGCACCTGTAATCTCAGTGCTTGGGAGGCTGCAAACAGAAGGACTGGGCTGGGAAAATGGCCCAGTAGGGCTGGGGATATGGCTCAGTGGAATAAGTACTTCCCTACAATCCCCAGTTCTACAAAAAACCAAACAAATAAAAAAAACAAAAACAATGAGTCCAATCTATGGAGTGAGACCCTGTATTAAATATACATATAAAAAAAGATACGGGAATGCTAATTATCCTGATTTGATCAGTATAGGTTGTAAATGTAGTGAAATATTACACTGTATCCCATAAATACACACAATTACTATGTGTTAATCAAATATTTGTAGTGTCCTGATAGGAATGCCAACTACTCTGATTTGATCACTAAACACCGGTCCATGTGTTGAATTATGCTGTAGCTTATAAATATGTACAATTATGACAGTACTTTTTAACGGGCTCTGAGGAGCGCCACTTCTTTCCACTTCAGAAAATGCTGAACTTCACTTAAGACAACCTTCTTCCTTAACCCACTGTCCTTTTGGGTCCTGGTTCTCCGCCTTGCTTAGAGCTTTATCTGAAGCTCACCCCCACAAAAACAGTGGGTAAGCCAATCTGCCTCTGGCCCTGGGTCTAGTGTCTTGTGTGTGTGGAGGTATATATAGCAATGTGAACGGCTTATACATTGAAGGAAACAGCACATCAGCGATTTATGATTCAGACATTTGTTCATATAATTAGGTACATGAGTGATGAGAAAAAACTTAAGTTAATCAGAAGAAATGAAGCCAGAGACCAATACAACTAAATCAAAACACAAATTATCCTCTTCCTGGAAAATATTATTAAAGTAGCAGTTTAAAGATGATTCAACAATGCAATAACATATTCTCAGCCTATCATTCATCCATGAATGCATTCTAAATTAATGTTAATTCTAAAATGGACATGGGTGACCAATACCCTTGAATTTCTTGTTTTTTACTTTTATTCTTTTTCTTTCCTTTTTTCTTTTCAGTAATGGGGACTGAACTCAGGACCTTATGCTTGCCAGGTAGGTGCTTATTCTACTGAGCTGTCTCCATGGCCCCCTTCCTTTTCTTATTTTTAGGACAAGCAAAGCCTAATTACTTAGAGTTTGCCATGACAAGTAATCAACATCCACCATCATCCTATTTTTGTAGCAGAGTAGAAAAGCTGCTCACTGGACAGAGCTCCTTATTGGCATAGCAGGGAGGCTAACTAGACCAGTGTAACCCTTGATTTTTTGGCAATAGTAAAGGAGATCAGAGATTATTACTCATTTTAATAAACTCACCTTGATCATCTAGAGAAATATGAATTTGAATGTTTAAAATCTGATTAAATTATAGCCATTCTTTGTTATGACACCTGTGGAAGAATTCTTGTAATCATCTCTGATTAGTAGTTCAATACAACAAAATACATTTTAAAAGTATTTATGAGCTGTGCAAATATCAGATTTTAGATAATGACAGAAACAGTAATAATTCCATTTTTCATTTGTCAAAACCTCTTCCCACAGTGACTAACCCCATCTACCTTCCCTCTGCAGAGGTGACAGTGGCCTCACAGGGGTTTCTGGGGCAGGGCAGAATTTTCCAAGTGGTCGCATGGCTGGGCCCCAGATTCCAACGCTCTGTTGTGGCAGGCCGAGCTTTTCTGGCTCCAAACTAATTTCCCAGAGATGTCCTTCCTCCCACTGGCTGTGAAGCTTCTAAGAAACACACAGATTCAAAATAAGAACGTGTTAGGGTGTCAGGAGGAGAATACATGACATCTGATTTATTCCACAATGTTGCCATCTGCTCTAGGGTCCAGTTCCACATTTGACAGCTCATTCCCCTCTTTTAGGCCCAGTCCTCACACACACTGCAGTGACACAGCAATGCCTGCAGGAGGCGTTCCCGTGGCAAGCAACTGCACCAGGGATACGGCTTGAATCTAAGTGGACGCTTCTTCACATTGATGCGCAAGCTCTCTCAATGCAGCCATGTATGGAGAGTCACAACACCACTCTTCACAACACACTTGGAGAACACATGTGGGCTGTTAAATGCTGTGGGTTACAGGACTTTATCTAGATGCTGTAGCACACACTGACACCCTCCCCAGTCCCTCTCCATCTACTGCACTTCTTGGTTCTTGTCTGCTGCAGCCCTCACTTACGAAGTTCAGGAAGAGGCCTCGTTCTCTCAACCCCGCTATCTCACTCAGGCCTTAGCACACAGTGATGGCTGTAAAATAGAACTCGCTCCAAGTGTTACCTGCTTTCAGGGTGTTCTGAAGTTATGATCAGATTTCTAAAATCAGTACTAACTTCTTCCCCTCACATTTCACCAAGAGCTACACTTCTTAAATTTAGAAGTTTTCTTGATGGATTTTAATTAAATAAAACTACAGTCATTCCTTTACAGGGGAAAAAAATCAAATGTTTTTCCACAAGACAGACACTTTCCCTTTCTTTTCAAAGCAAAACACTTCACAGCATTCAATCAAGAATCCCAGTTTCCACTGGAGTGAAACACATTTTCCCTCCCCTTTTCTAAATATCCCAAATATAGTTAAAAAAATGACAATTTTCTTTTAGAACTTACTTTGCCAATTAATCCTTAATTAAGGGTTCCATGCAATAGATTCACAGAAAGTTTATTTGGAAAAAATATTCCATGCTAGTTGCAGGGAGATGCTGAGATCTAGGTAGTAGGTTGTATTTGAAGGCAGGAGAGGCACAAAGCTGTGGGACAATTGCACATAAGGTTATAATTACTTTGGTCTGAAATCACACTTCAGGGGAGTCAAAACAGGACTGGCTAAAGCAATCTGGCCTCCCTAACTCCTTCCGAAGAAGCCTAGCTTTTCTCTTGGGTCCACATTGGAGTGTTTGAAAGCCCTCAATTCGGCTTGTCAACTTCAAGTAAGGAGTCAGGGCAAGGAGTAGGACTGAAGTAGGAGGTAGGACTTGGCTAAGCCAGCTGGGAAAGCAAGCAGGACCTGTCAATCTCAAGATTCCAGGACAGCACGAGATTCCCAGAACCCCTTATGTGGAACTCCTCGTGGCCTCTCACGAGACATGAACAACACAGATCAGGAGCTCGTTGTGAATCTCTAGGCAGCCCATTCTGTGCTTTCTAGAAACCAGGAGTATTTTTATTTTTATTTTTTTCTCTTTTTCTCTTGTTTGAGTCAAAACCCTGAATTTTCATTTTTCCCTCACTCCTTCACCCTCTTCAAATTCTTTGTTGGAGTCAAGAAGGACTGGAATCATTTTATTGGTGAGCCATTCCTAAAAGTACTCCCAGACAATTGGGCCTTAGAAGAAGTCCCCGAACTTTCCCATATTCAGGAGTCGTCTGAGTTTCGTATTTTCCTGGGACCTGCCAGCAGTCTTTCTAAATTCTACTGTCTTGGTTTCCTTGTTTTCCTCTTGTTCTTCTGTTTTGGTATTGAGGATTGAGCCCGTGTACCTCACAGGCCAGCAGGTGCCCCAAATCAGGCTGTATCTCCAGCCTTTTTCATCTGCTATGCTTTTGTTTTGAATCACTCTACACTGGCAACTGGACTTTCAGCTTTATGCCTATAAACTTGAATTAAATCCTGCAGTACTGGCCTTTCCTTTTCTTCTCGCGCCTCTTTCCCCTCCCCCAGGCAGGCCTCCAAGTCTCCATTTCCCAATTCCCTGCTTTCGCATTCCCGAAATAAAATCACACTTTCTTGCAAAAAAAAATAAAAAATAAAATAAATCCTGCAGTACTTCTGAACTTCTGGCTTCTGTCATCTCACCGGGTCTGGACTCTACAGCTAATTTACCACTTGCTGTAGTAACGAAAACAAGCCCTGCAAATACTGGAATCCTGGCTGCATCTGAAATAATTAAATGTGGTTTTAGTTCTTCAACAAAAAAATGTCCCCCAAGGGCCAGCCAAGTAGCTCAATGGATTAAAGTGCCTACTAGCAGGTGCAGAGGCCAGGGGTTTGATCCCTGGGCCGGCCATGCTGGCTCCACCCCTGGGGAAGACTGAGACAGCAATTGAGCCTGGTGGGGGTGGTGCATGCCTGTAATCCCAGCACTTGAGAGGCTGTAAATAGGAGCATCGTTATGAGACCGATCTGTTAGTAAGACCCTGAACGACCTGTAGACCCTTCCCTACAACACACAAAAAAAGATCCCCTAAATTGCGCTGTGCAGTAGCTGTTGTGCATCTTTTTATGCTTTGCTTGTTCTTGTTTTAGTCACTCTGATTAGCGTACTGGCCAAAGCTGATGAACGTAAGCATACTTTTAAGGAGTAACACAAGGGAAGATCCATAAATAAGACAATGATTCATACTAATTAATACTAAAATATTTAGTTAAGTTGTTTAAGTTTTATTAGAAGACTAGCTGGATTGATTAGAAGTCGTGTACAAAAGTAAACTACGGTGTTTGCCCTTTCAAAAGGAGAGTTTAGATATACAGCTAAGAATGAGCTCAAAAATTCTCAATTCTAAAATTCAGCACAAAATGGCCCAAGAGTGACTGCACTTTTTGTCATTCCAGAAAAGCCAACCAAGTGGTGGGAGCTGAGGGAACAAAAGTGCCTGAACAGTCACTCTGGAATGGTAAGGTCCTTTTGTCAGCTGACTCTGTGATATTTTGTGATACAGCAGGGACCAATGTATTTATTTAGCTTACTGATAAAGGGAACAACATGTGACAGGAAAGATTGTATTGGCAAATTAATGATCATCTTTGCCAGGCTGTAACAAGAAGGAGCCAAGCAGGCCAGCAGCCAGCAGGCCCAGCGGGTCACTCCACTTTGGCGGGCCACACCCAGAATGATCTGCGGAGCCCAGCAGGCAGCTGGGCCAGAAACATACTTGTGGCACAGAGGTGGCACCAGGTGCCTGGGGAGAACTGGTCTCCCAGGAAGACTCCAGGTACGTGAAGGAGAAGCACCCAGACAAAGCTCAGGGGAGCTAATTTAAGTACAAATTCCCAGTTCAAGATCTGGTTTGTTGTGCAGCTATAATGTTTGCTCCTATGGTCTGAAGTAGAAACCCATTGGTTACCAAAGTCTGTCAATTTCTAAATTTCACCACACATCATTGGTGTCATCAATTGTACTACTGTAAATAAGAAACCAGATCTGTCCTAACCACATGTTCTCCTTTGGGTAATAATATTGGGAGTAATAATATTGGGAGGCTTGGGTAATAATGTCACCAAAGCCTCATAGCGAAGGACAGAGGACAGTGCCAAACGGAATCCAGTGTCTCATTCTCAATCAGTAGAGAAGGCAAAATCTTGACACACACACAAAACAAGAACCTCTGATACAGGAGAGATGCCTAAAGAACAGACTCTTTACAGAGAGGTTCCAATTACTGTAATACAGCTACTACTATCAAACTTTCACAAAAAGTCATCACAGAAATAAAAATAGAGTTCTCTCTGAAATAGAAAATGAAAAAAAGAAGCAGTAAAATTCAATCCAGGACCCAGACCCACACAGAATGAACCTAGGTGATATCAGCATAGAAGAAATTAGAAGTCACATACCTTAAATCTCCAAAATAATAACACCTGATGTAAAGAAACAACTGCAGAAGGGTATAGGGGAAATCAGATTACAAATAATCTCCCAGGAATAAAAAGAAATGATAACTATAATGAAAGAATTACTAAGCATTTCTAAAGAAGACACTGATAAAAGAAATAGAGAACAGAAAAATGTTGGAAACTTTGAATGAGCAGCATAGGAAAGAAATAAAATGCATGAAGCAGATTCAGAAAGCTATAAAGGAAATTAAGACCTCCATTAAAAGTTGGCAAAACATTTCAATGAAAGTGAAGATAGACTTTCAGACTTTGAAGACACCATCATAGCTAGTGAAAAGGTCAGGAAAGATCTCTGCAAAACAATTAATGATCATAAAAAGAAAAACTTTTAAGCATGAACAATAAGTCAAAATGAACTTTCCTTTTATTTCAATCCATGTCTGGAAGGAATTTCTTACAGAGCTCCCTAAGTCTTAAAACAAACCATCTCTTTAGAGAGGCAATCCCAGGGTCCACAAGAGTCAAGGGCGGGTTTGTGTGGGCACTGAGAAAAAAGCACAAGAAGCAGGCAGGAACAAACCCCACCACAAATTGTTTCAACCACCGAGCAGCTTGCCATCACTTTGCCACAAACATATTAATCCCATGGACGTCTAGCTAAATCACTAGTCTGAAAAAATAATTTCCTGGTTCACAATGTTACAGAAACTTAGTTCCTGTTCATCAAATTATAAATCTGAGTCTCACCATGGTGCTCTGCACTGTTGAGCAGAGAGGATGCAGAGCACCAGGCACGCCTGAGGGCCAGCCTGCCATGCACTATTACCCCACAGGAAGTCAGTGGTACAGGCAGCAGTGCCAAGGTGAGCTTATCCAGATATCTCACCGGCTTACTGAGAACTCCTCCTTCACCTGTACAGACAGTAAGTGCATGCTAGGGTCGACTAGCAGCGTGGGGCAGAAAAAGTGGCCTTTTCTTTTCTTCTATGGTAAAATCTATCCTCAGTTCTTAACTCTCATATAATAAATATTTAGAATAGTATCTAACTGATGAACTTGTGATTAACTGCAAGCAGATGATGTCTGTAAAATCTGTACCACTCATACCTTTATCATATAAGTCAGGAAAGTTCAGCATAAAAATGAAATGCACATAAATGTTTAAATTGTATACCACGTGGTACAATCCACCTGCTATTTTTAGCATCAAAAATGCCTGCCAGTGCATGCATGGATTATATGTGATTTATTAGTTGATATTCTTTAGTTCTGAAACACGCAATTTAAGATTATTGCACTGCAGAGATAGAGGGAGTCTGATACCTTTAGTCCACCCACTTTTTGGTGGTATGGAAACAAGTCTGAAACAATGAAAGCTTTTTGATAATTGAACAGACTTAAATGATGATAATTTAGAAGATAAATCAAGGGTACATTAACATTTACACAACCAGAAAATAAAAGTTAAGACAGAAGAATTTAGAAGTACTAATGATGTGAGGTGCCTATGGCTACTGTGCTCTGAGAACCACTATGGTCTTATAGTATTTACAAAGATAAAAGATCAAGTTATTTTCCAGAACTATCAGGCCCAACAGATCATTAGTGAATGTTCCAGGCCTTGTAAGAAGACAATGTGTTCTCTAGAAAACTTAAAATGTACAAGCTTAACTGTATTCTTACAGAAGTGCTCCTGGGAACTCTGAAATTGTGATGAGGCTATGTGATTCGACTATGAAAAATACTTTGCCAAACAGCACATAGGTATAATATACATATTTCTTTGACCTTTCTCCCTCTTCCATCTTCAAACAGATGAAATAATTATTTCATCTTGTTCTGGGGATCAGTGGTAAATTGCAACTGTTTTATATCAGGATGAGCATTTTATTATAAAATACAATTATAATTTGTTAGTGGTGAAATGGTATATTTAATATAGTTGTCTATGATTTGTAAAACTTTATTGATAACTTTTATTGATCAGGATTGTCTCAGTTTCTCTTAAGGAACATGGAGCCAGGTATGGTGGCACAAAAGTATAATCCCAGTATTTGAGAGGCTGAGGCAGGAGGATGGTTTCTAGTTCAAAACCAGCCTGAGATACAAATTGAGCTCAAGTCCAGCCTGAACTGCATAGGGAAATCTTGTCTCAACAAGACAAAAAGAATAACAAAAGAAAGGGTAGCATGTAATTAGCTATAATATTTCTGAAATGCTTTTATATAATAGGACATTGAAATGAATTTCTTCTTACTAAAATCAGTAATATAATTCATTTTATGCCCATGACTTTTTGAACCATTTTTATAGAAAAATTAAATCTTTGGTCATATATTCCTATCAGACATTATTATAATATTAATAACTATGGCTGTGCATCATAGGTACTATGTTAATAATGGGAAATGATCCTTTCTAAAAATAATTATCAATACTTTTACCCTATGGCCACATGTCTTCCAGGAAGCTTTATGAATACTTAGCCTTTGTCAGAGATTGGTATTGCCTCTTCTATTATTTAAAACACAAACCTAGCATGTCTGTGTGTATGCCTAACTTCTGGAGGCAGAACAAACTGTAAAACTGATGAAAACTTCAGCCTGCAATATACTTTAGAATGATGGTTTGTGAAATGAATCGAGGCCCCTGAATTGAGCTAGGATTCATAAGAGCCAGGAGTAAATTGGTGAACAGAATGTGCAAATTTTCAAGCAGTTTAAACCCTGAACAGCCAAGAACTTGGTAAAACTGCTTAGTCAATGGGAAAGGATTAAATTGGTTCTATTACATAACTATAGACTTTACTTCTATGGTCTGAAGCACAAAATTAATAGTTACTGTAGTTTATCAACTTCTACATTGCTCTTCATGCTATCATTATTCTTAATTGCACTGCTGTAGCTAGGCTGTGACATCTGTTGCAATCAGTTGCTCTCCCTTGTGTAACAATATTGGGAGGCTCTGGGGGAAACAACCTCACCACAACTCTATGCCAAATACTGGGGACTGAGCCGAACAAATGCCGACTTTGCACTCTTAACTAATTTGGAAGGTAGGACTTTGGAACAGACATGAACTAAGAATCTACACACAGAAGATATCCCTGAAGTACAGACTTTCCTTGTACAGCTCTTCATACTGATCACAGATCACAGAAAGGAAAATAAAAAGTTTTTTTGAAACAGAAAATATCAGGGCCAGCCAAATAGCTCAGCAGACTAAAGCATCTGCAAACAGGTGCAGGGGTTAGGGGTTCCAACCCCAGGCCTTCCGTGCCAGCCACAGCCCCAGCCCCAGCCCCATGGCATGCTGAGATGGCAACTCAGGCTGGGCATGGTGGCACACACCTGTAGCACTTGGGAGACTGTAAACAGGAAAATCATGATGAGTATGATCTAGTAGTGAGACCTGAACACTCTTAGACCTTTCCCTAAAATATGTGGAAAAAAAAAGTAAAAAAAACGGAAATGTCAAGAAAAAGGGAAAAATTTAATCTCAAACTTCTAGCCCACCTAGAAAAAGTCCGGAAGACATCAACATAGAAGAAATTGGAAGTCATACAGTTGAAATTTCTGAAATGATAGCAAATGAAGTAAATGAACAACTCTGTTGATCTACAGAAGAAATCATCTCACAAATAATATCTCAAGTTAAAAAAATGAAAACAATAATGAAAGAATTACACAGCATATGTAAAGACATAGATAAACAATAGAGGAGCATAGAAAAATGATAAAAACCTTGAATGAACAATATAAAAAATGTTAAAAAGCATGCAATAAATTCTAACTTGTATCCAGAAAATAAAAATTCCACTCAAAAAGCTGGAAAAATTACTTGAACAAAATTAAAGGTAGAATTTCAGACCTTGAAAATGGTATAGCAGCTAGTTATCAGCAAAGGAAAGCTCTCTTAAAAATAACAAGGGGACCAGGAAATAAAAATGCAATAGTTGCAAGCCAAGCAAAATAGCTCAGTGGACTGGGCACCTGCTTAGATGAGGGCAGGGACTGGGGTTCGTTCCCCAGTACCACATGATTCCCAGGGAGCATTGATCTGGTGACAGAGTCCAGGTGTGGTGGTGCAAGCCTATAATCCCAACACTAGGGAGGCTGAAAACAGGAGGATCGCTATGAGACTGAATTGCATAGTGAGACCCTCTGCCAAAAAAAAACAGTTGCAAGATGATAGGGAGAAAAACAATATGAGTCTGAAAGTCCAATAGGTGTCAACAAAAAATGCAGGAGTCAATGAAAATGACATAAAAAGATTATTTGCAGAAGTAATAGTCAAAAATCTCCCAAACATGAGAGAAAAATCTGACATTCACATAAGTAAGGCATACAGAACTCTAATTAGCCATAACCAAATAAATCTGTACCCAGATATATAACAGTCCAGATTCCAGAAATTCAGCACAAGAAAAGAGCATTAAAAGTTGAAAAACAATAATGAGACAACTTCACAGCATATCAACATTTCATTATTGTTTTCACTGTCTTCTTTAGATACTCTTGAAAAAGAGTATTAAGAATTGTTAGAGAAAAGTAACAGACCACCTATAAAGGAAAGCCCATCAGAATCATGTTTGGTTTCTCAACACAGATCTCAAGTCAAGAGGAGCGTGGAGTGAAGCACTTCAAGTATTTTCTGAAAGAGAACAACTTTCAAACAATGTATGGTGCAAAAACATCTTTTAAAATTAATAGAGAAATAAACTACTTCCATGGCAAAGAACAACTACAGAAATTCTTGTCCACCAAACTAACCCAACACAGGGTACTGGTAGATTTCCAGACAGAGATAAAAGATAACAAAGAACACAATTCCAAAGACAGCAAGAGAAAAAAAAAAAACACCAAGAAGGGGGAAAAATTAAATACAAGGTGAAAACAGGCAATAAACAAGCAGGAAAACAATGGGATGAGGATAAGCCAGTACATATTAGTTATAACCACCAGTGTAAATGGTCTCAATTCACCATTCAAAAGAAATAGTCTGGCACAGTGGACCAAGAAGCAAAACCCAACAGTATGCTGTACACAAGAAACATATTTAACTCAAGAGGAAATTCATAGGCTGAAAGTCATAGTGTGTAAATCAATGTTCCATGCAATAAGAACCCAGAAAAAAACAGGATTAATGATTCTGTTTGCAGACAGCATGAATTTCAAATCAAGAATGCTCAAAAGAGATAAAGAAGTTCACTGCATAATTATTAGGGTAAAACTTCAAGAGGAAGGGATAACAACCCATAAACAGGTATGCACCAAATATGGGAGCACCCATCTACATAAGAAAAATATTAATAGACAAAAAAAATCAAATAATCAATGCAATTATAATGGAGAAACTTAACACCCCATTGTCACAAAGGAATGCATCAACTAGTTAAAAAATTAGCAAAGAAATATCAGAATTTAACTAAACCTGGAAACAAGGAGACTTAGCATTCCAGCAAACATTAGACTACACATTCTTTTCAGCTGTACAAGGGATGTTCTCTAAAAAAGACCACATACTAGCCCATACGCTGTTGCCCTAACCTTTGAACATCCCTAGAAAGGATTAAGCTGAAATATTTAATGGAGGAGAAGTAAAGTTGTGCTTTTAACTGCGACACCTTGTATCCTTTCTTGGCCAGGAAATTTAATAGGACTTGGATGCCCAGACCTGAGATTTCCTTGTATTGAAAACAAAGAAATGAGGGACCAGGGAGATGGCTCAGTGGAATAAGTGTTTCCTTGGCAAGCGCAAGGGCCTGAGTTCAATCGCTGGTTTGGCATAAATAAATGGTAGATGATAGATAGATAGATAGATAGATAGATAGATAGATAGATAGATAGATAGATAGATAGATAGATAGATAAACAAATAAATAAGTTAGTGCACATTGAATAGCTACTTATAGTCAGGGTAGTATATGTCTCTTGATAGGGCCTGTACAAATACACAGGGACTGTCTCTGCAAGCCTGAGGCAGATCTAAACATCCAAGTTAGCTGGGTAGATTGGTAAGAAGGCCTCTCAGATGCAAAAAGAAACTGCAGATCATGTGTCTCCGTCACTTTTCTCTTGTTGCTGGGACAAATACCTGACACCCAAAATGAAGGTAGGAGAGGCTTATTTAGTTCACAGTTAATAGAGGTTTCAGGCAATACTCAGCTGGCTCCAAGGCAGACGGGCACATCACAGAGGGCAGCAGTTTATGGCAGTGACGAGTAGCAAGAACAAAAGTAAGGAGTAACAGCAACAACGGTAAGAGAGACAACAGAGAGGAAGTCTGTCTCTCTGTTTCTTTTGTGTCATATTGAGGCTATCTTCCTCAGGCTGGGTGCAGCACTCACACCCATAATCCCAGCAGTACTCAGAGCTGTAATCCCAGCCTTGGGTCACCCATAATCCCAGGGGACCATGAGTGAATTTCAAACTCTAGAAGTCTCCACCCCATGACTGCATGAGACTTTGGGGGAACAACTAGACACAAACCATAACATCAGAGTAAATGGGTGTACAGAAGAAGCCATCCTTTAAAACTGAACCATTTAGTGTCTTCTGCAATCTGACATAGTAAAGTACAACAGTTTGGTACCACAAGGTGTAATGACACCACGGCCTCACTTACCATTTGGAGATAACTTTCATTCCCCACTGGATTTTTATACTCCACAAATGTGGGTGTTGAAGGAACTCTTGCAAGGGTTCCAGAAGTCCTTGTGATTTTAGGTTATCTGTTATAACCTGTCATGATACCCTTTACAGCTGGCCTCCAGCTGGCCTCCAGCTGTAAAGGGTATCACGGTAAAAGAAGTTTGGGTCCCTAAGGTGGATTTGCACTGGAGAGTCCTCTATTGCACACCCTGCTTCTCTCTGTGTGCCTTATGACTCCAGATTGACTTTTCCTTCTGGTAGTGGCAAGTAAAGTAGCTGTCCTAGTGCCATGAGATGTGGTATTTAATAGGGTAAAAATATCTTTCCCCAGTAGAAGGGTAGGCTTCTGGTATAACCAAAAGAGTATGGAGGAAAAAAGAAAGTTATCGCAAATGTAACTAAGGGGTTAAGAGAATATACTCAAGAAGATGGTTCAGTTCTTCTGTATACACCTCTAAGGGCCAAGACCTTGCTAGTGGATGAAAGGAATCAGAAGGTAGAACTGAGGCAAGACTAGCCCATCATTCCATCAACTTTTATAAGAGGGGGATCAGCCTATTATTAGGAGCACAGGGTGTCTCTCTCATAGACTTGGCAGATGCCAGGTAAGAAATTCACTCTTGCCCAAGGCATGGCTGAAGCAGGATACAGCTGCAAGCACTTAGTACAGTGCTTTGTTCTAACCCACCTGGGAAAATGCAGACTTCATTCTTCAGGTTTCAAACTGCCACCTGTTACAGAACTTTCACAGACACTGGGAGAGAATGATTATGCCTTTTTTAATTCAAACAATTACTGATGATATTAGGTGGATTTACCATGCTTGCAGAGTAAGTGTATGCAGGAGGAAAATCCTGTAAGCATGCACAGCATGCTACTTTCTTAAAATGATCCCTGATGGATATCACTCAGCCCCTTCAATGAGGAGGCATGTAGTGTCATTAGAAGTTATTTTACTCCTCACCATTGAGTCTGGAAATGTTAGGAGCTTAGGGATTCACTGTGTTCTGCTGCCCTGCTTTGGCTTTGGTGGTGGAAAGCAAGCTAGGCTTCCTGGCACAGAGAGCTGTAGCATGTGTTTCCAACCCTGCTTGGCTGTTGCTAGCACAGAGGTTTGTGCAGAGCTACATGCACTGTACTCTCTTGTGCACCCACAACATCGCTGCATGCTGAGGCCCACCTCTCCTCTGCACCACTGCTCTTGCACTTTGAGCCCACAGTTAAGTAAAGCAAATGTTACTTGAACACAAGCCCTGAAGTGCTAGTAGTCAGTATGTCCACTGTGATGGACACTGATGGCTTCTCAGTGACAAACAGGTATGTGGCCCACATAGCATGGATCTTCTGGGCAGAGCAATGAGTCATTTACCATGTAGCACAGAGCAGGATGGAGTGACATGTCATCACATTACTCAGAACTTGGAACTATTTTGAACTTATGAAATGTATTTTTGAAGTTGAAAAAGGGACATCAGAGCTCAGTGATCACTTCTAAAGTGTTTTTCATTCTTTAAGAATGAAAGGCCTTGTTATTTAAGACCATGTTTAACCACATTTAACTTAAACTACAGAAAACAAAACCACAAATGAAGGAGTATTATATATAGTCTATAAAGAAGGCTGTATTTGCTTAGAGTCAGTGTCCACTAAATGGGACTGTTTCTTCCATGGCCAGAATTTATAGGTCAGGAATCAAAGAGCAGGAATGTGAATGTTACCACTCACTATCACTCTAGTGACTCATGACAAAATTTTCACTCCCTGTTCCCATAACCTTATGTTTCTCTGGTCTAGAAATATTCATTTCAAGGAAGGGAAGGCTTGTTTCAGGAAACACAACAATAATTCCATTGAACAGAAACTAAGAATTCCCCATGGTCATTATGGGCTCCACCTGCCTCTGAGGAAACAAGCTAAAAGGGAGTTGTGGTGGTGACAGGAAAGATTAATCTGGACTACCAGTAGGGAAGTGAACTCTTGCTCCTCAATGGAGGAAATGAAAGATACAATTGAAGGGCGGGAGGTCCCTGAGGGAACCTCCTAATAGCACCAGGCCTTGTTATTAAGGTTAATGGAAAACAGAAATATGGATCAATGCAACAGAATAGAAGATGCAGACATAACTCCAGGTGATTTCAGCTATCTGATCTCTGATAAAAAGACCAAATAATAATAATGATAATAATAATAATAATTAGAGGGAAGATTGCCTCATCAACAAGTGGGACTGGGAAAACTGGCTATACACATGCAGAAGATTGAATTTATGCCCATCTCTCTCACCATGTACTATGCTAAAATCAAAATGGCTTTCATATAATAGAGTACTTCAGCTATAAAGAAAGATAAACTTATGGCTTTTATAGGTAAATGGATGGAACTAGAGACCATACTCATAGGTGAAATGAATCAGACCTCCATGTGTAAACACCACATTGTCTCCCTAGTATAAGAAACTGAAAGAGTAAATAAAATCCAAAAGGTGTGATAGAGGGCTGGCCAATAGCTCAGTGGATTAAAACACCTGCAAGCAGGCGCAGGGGACAGGGGTTCGATCCCCAAGCCTGCCATGCTGGCCCCACCCCTGGGGCACCCTGAGATGGCACTTGAGACTGGGCATGGTGGTGTGTGCCTATAATCCCAGCTCTTCAGAGGCTGTAGACAGGCGGATCACCATGAGTCTGATAGTAATGAAACCCTGAACACTGTGTAGAATCCCCCCAAAAAAAGGTTCAATAGATACTGTCAAAGGGAAAGAAACTGTTCAAAAGGAAAGAACAACTGGGATGGGTCAAAGAATATTATACTTATGTTTACACCCCTTTCCAGATGGATGGATGGATAGATAGATAGATAGATAGATAGATAGATAGATAGATAGATAGATAGATAGATGATAGATAGATAGATAAAATAGCTGAGATAGTTAGCTTATTGAAAGGAACAATTAGTACTTATACTGTTTGATAAATCTTGCATCTCTATATCTTATAACTTCAACTACTTTGAAGATAACAGTATACAATGTAATAATCATTAATTTTATATCATCTTGTTTTGAAATTCTTTATTGTTTTTATTGTTTTTTTCTCTACCATTAAAATGAAAAAATAAATTAAAAGTGAAGTAGATCAAAAATCTATATGTTGAGGCAGAAAAGTTCTGCTTGAAAATAAAAGAGATAAAGCTCCATACTACAAGTATACATTAAAAAATTAATTTAATTTTAAAAACTCTTGAAGACAAGAGGCAATGACTTCATGAACAAGACCACAAACCCCAACTGATGATATAAGCACCCCTTGAAGTAGCATTAAAAATCACCAAATGGGCTACTATCAACACAGAAAAGGAGATGAGACACAATACACAATGGAAGGTTTCTATTCAATTATTCTTCAGATAGACAACTATTTTCTAGAACATATAAAGAGCAAATAAAACAACTAGTTTCCCCTGCAATAAAAGACCCGATAAAAAATGGACAACTGAAACTAATACTTTCTCAGACATACAAATAAGTGGAAAAAAATGTTCAACATTGCTGGCCATTAGAGGAAAGCAAGCTAAAACACTGAGTTTCTACTTACTTCATAAAGAATGGCAATCACACAGAAATCAAAAAACAACAAATAAAACAACAACAATACTTCTGAAAAGGACCCTCCTGTAGTCTTGGTGGAAGTAAAAACTAATATATTAACAACTAGTGGTATTAACAATTATTATAAATATCAGTATAGAAATTCCTCCAGAATTCTAAAACTAGAAATTTAATTTGACCTGGGTATTCCCTTTGTAGGTATCTTTCTGAAAAAGTTTAAAAGTAGATTACTTTGAGTCTTCATATTATATTTGCCTATTGGACTTGGGATTGTATAATGGTAGTTGTAATGTCAGCCGTTCTCTCCTAGTATAGTAATATGATATAAAGTGACACTCATAAAATAAAAACATGCACATTAATTTTGATAGACTGGATCTCTCATTAGATTAGTATACACATAATTAAAGACCAAAATTTGGTCTTTAATTTAAATATTTGCATTTTTCACACTGAAAACGAGACTCGTTGATAATTAAACACAGATCTTCCACTTCAAATCCAAAGACATCGAGCTTCATAGGAGATCGATGCTTGCCTCCCTTAAGTTACACTGTTCTTCAGTAGAGAAATGAGAATCAAAGCTTTCAACACCCAGGAATTTTCAGCCCTGCTTTCTTCTTATGATTTTTTCCATGACTACACTTTCCTGTCGATGTTAGACATGTCCTTTCCATGTGCTTTCCAACATGCATAAAGGCAAAAGGACTTTCCTTTCATGGCTTCTGATGAAATCTCCACACTCATTTTTTTTTCCCGCCACCAATTTCTCAGCTCTGAGAATCATCCTGCACATTGCTCTCAGATAGCTTTTTTCAGAGAATATTTTGATCATACAACTCCCCAACCTCCCAAAACACCACAGGAATTACTTTCCCATGTTCTATAGAGAAGCAAATCTTCTATGCAAAGGTTCTTCAATAGGTTCAAGTTATTCTGATGACTTGTAATATGCTAACTTGTTTGCTTTTGCCCTTCCAAGTATACCAACCCCCTTTTCTGCTTTGAATAAAGCTACACACATTATTCAAAGACAGTTCATATGTCAAACTATCAGTCAGCTTTTGCCTGGATCATATCAACACACAGAACTCTGCAGAACTACACACAGAGACACTTTGGGTAACAAAGTCTGAGTTACAATTTGAGGGAAAATGGCTGCATTTGTGGCTGTGTGGGGAAGATGGCCATGGTCTTATTTGGTACCTGATGAAGAGTTTTGTGAATGGGAACAAAATTTACTCACACACTTATTTGCAGACCAAATTGTTTACAAACAAGGTTTATGAACTGAGGCATTACTACATTTTTTGTGTTCCATCTACCCATAACTGAACTATACTACCAGGAATATTACTTTTTCATATGTGTATCTTTTTCACAGTACTGTAAGTACATGTCGTTCTTCTGTAATCCTTAAAAATCTAGTCCAGGTCATTATCTATCCACATCACATGTGTTTATATACTGCCACCTACATGACTGACATTGTGTTAGGCTCTGAAGATAAAACAATCAAGCCAGGAAATAGCTCATCAACATTGTCTCCACGGCAAATGCAAAATCATGAGTTCAGTCCCTGGTTCCCAAAAAGAAAAAGAAACCAGAAGATGACACAAGACAAGCAAAGCTAATTTCCCAGAGACATGGATCCCAACCATGCCTATCACTCCAGTGCCTAAATTACCCTCATCCTGGTACCACCAAGATGCAGATGAAAACAAGTAATAATTACAGGCCTGAGGTTTCTAAAACTGAAAATATATTTGCAGTAAATGATAGGTTATTATAAGAATGAATTATAGAAAAAAAATGCACCAACTAATTCAACTTATAGAAGGTGGGCAATGATCTTCTGGAAGTAAGTATACAAAAAATCTAGAAAATATATGGTAAAGACATTAGATGTAGTAGTAAAAGAAGAACAAAGGGCAGGAATGCGAAAGACCGGGCCTCCTTTCACATGGGTGACAGAACCATCACAGGAATGAGGATCCTTGTGACAGGCTCACATCTTCCTCTACACAACGAGCTGATTTGCCCCCTTCATCTTTAAAGCGCTAACCAGAGGAAATGCGTCTAGGCTGTGGCTCACGACAACTCTGGAGAAGGAGGGCCCCACACAACGTCCATCCCGGTGGGGAGATCTGCGGGACTGGAAGCTGGAGTCCACGCTCCAGAAATTCCAGGTGCCCTTCCTGATGTGCTTCCCACATTTTCTGGCCACAGAATTGCCAGCAAGAGAAAAAGAAAGGGCACAGACACGAAACCTCAGGAGTGAAACTACTGCCTCCACCCCTGGCCTTGGCTCCCATGTGGGCACCTCTGATGCCACACTGGCAGTGCTTGGTAGATGAGTGATGTGCAACAAAGCTAAATGATCAGCCTGCACTAAGTCTCGCATGCACCTTTATAGACTTTTTAGGTCGCTTTCAATTCTAAACTTCAAGAATCTGGGTATTATTGTTTAAAACAAAGCTCTCACCAGATATACAGCTATGTGGTATAAGTGCCTGCCTAGCAAGCACAAGGTCATGAGTTCGATCCCTGGTACCCCTGCCCCCAAATCATAAAAAATAGGAAAACAGGGCGCTTCCTTTTCCAAAGACCCGACAGGCATTCTCGTCTTTGCTATTATCTCTCTTCTAGGACTGTTCAGACATGGGAGTGAACATTTATTTCCGCACCACAAGGGGCAGTGAGAAAAGCAGAGCTCGCTTTTTACAGAGAAACGTGTGGGATGCCCTTGGTGCGGCCCTGGATCGGCCGGACCCTACAGAAGGATGAAGGCACAAAGCCCGTGACGTGGCCCCGCGCGGCAGCAGCGGGAGTTAACGGTCTCTGGAGAAGGGGAGAGGCTGCCCGGCAGCAGGATCTGCCCGCGGGAGCCAGGGTAAACACCAGCGCAGGCTGGGAGACTGAAAATGACCAGGATTTGGGACCAGGGATGGAGTCAGGGGAGAGAAAGACCTGTAAGATGAGGGCCTCCAAGAGATGTAGCGTGGGATGAACCTTTAGCTCTGTTTCTTAGCACCCATCTCCCAAAGGCTAGGGTGTGCTTCCTCTCTGTGAATGCTTTCCTTGTCTTAAGAGATGTGTCATCCTATTTACTGACTTACAGCCGAGAGCGAAGTCATTACTCATCCTGGTCTTTCCAGAGGTCAGATTCAGAATCTGAGTTTCTTCTTTAGGGTGAATAGACAGCTTTACAAACAATGTAGTTAGGATTGGGGTCAGCTGGAATTTGTGTCCTTCATTGTTTCATGATGAAAAAAGTGTGCCAAGATTAAGTTGTGGCCCCAGGTCCCTGCCATCAGTGCTACCTGTGTAGGAGACCACTGGCAGAAATTAAGTCTGCAAGAAGTGGACAGACCAAAGTCCAAGACAGACTCCAGAATCTTGGGAATAGGCCAGATTTTCTGGTGAAGTTAGGCAACCACTAGTTATTAAACATTAAGACGTCCATTTTTTTATTAGTGTTTGAAGAAAATACCAGGCATTGAAACAATCTGGTCTTGGAAGATTATAGTCTTAGTGATTTAAACTAATGGAGAAGAATACTAAATGTTGAAGTGGATTTGAATTGTGACAGAGATTATAGGTGTTATTTACAAGTATACTCTTCACATCTTTCTAGGGTTGTAACCATGAAGTCATCCACCACGCTGCTTCTGTGAGAACCATGCCATCCAGTTCTTGAAACCCCTGCAAGGCAGGACACATTGCTTTTCTGTGAGTAAGTAGCAAGGGAAAACACTGTCACCAACTTCTCAGTTAAGTATGGACTTAAGGGAAATCAATATAAATTTAGGGCATAGATAAAAATTTTTTCTTGAATATTCTTTCACTAACTGACATTGTATTCACTGATTCAGCAAATATTATAGGTTGGATGCACAAGGGTGTGGGAGAAGAGAATGGGAATTGAGCATAGTACATGGTCTTGCAGCCAGAAGACTATAGAATTATGAGTAATTTAATGCAAACGAGTGAGTGGAATATACAAACTCTTCAGGTTTGTGTGTGGATCTTTCCATCAGCTGAAGAGAATACAGAAAATTGATAGCAGATCATTTCCCTGAAGTTGATCAGAAAATCTTTGCTAGAATCAGGCCTCAATACTTGAATTTCCAATTATATTATTTTCCTTTTCTTTCCATGATACTTGGAAAGAAAAGGAAATCTCTTAACATGTCTGAAATAAGCAGTATATTTTTATGGAAAATCTTATGCGCTCACCAAAATTTCAGGTATTGCAAAGGAGGATGATAAAAATATTAACAACTTCTATTTGTTAAACATTATATACATTGTATCATATAAAAAGCATATTAATTGCTTTAAATATACTATGCATTTTAGTTTTCAAAGCAGAACTATGTTATAATTCAAATTTTATGCAGGAAAAACTAAAGCTCAGGGAGGATTTCCCAAACCAGATAGTATCCAAAGTAGTTTTACTCTTAAGCAATAATCTATGTAGGTGTTTGGTAAGTCAGAAGCAAAATGAATGGGAGCTAAGCTATGGACATCCAGCTTTAAGGCACATCCTGGTTATCTTCTTGTAATCAACCAGTCTTAGTTGGGCAGTGCAGAAATATTAAAACAGAAGACAGCCTCCAGAGTTGAATGTGCCTCAGGAGAGGAGAGGGAGGCCTAAGGAAGGAAGGCTTGCCCACTTTCCTCACTCATGTTAATTGCCTGTGTGGGGACAAAATAATTAAAAACAATATCAGACAAATGGCAATAAAATTTGAGACTCTATGTCTGAAGAGTACCACTTCTGAATAGGGTTTTACTTGTGCAACTGGAACTTTCCAAAGCAGAATTCTGTGTAATATTGATGCACTTACACTAATTCCCCTCCACCTTCCCTTCTCCTGCAGACACAGCAGATATTTCATCCCAGTCTGACAACCAACAGTAAGTGATTTCCTATTCTACGATCACTATCTTCTTATGCCAATTTATGTTTTATGCAGCGCAGAGTACACTGATATATTTAATAATTGTATTTGAGGTTTTCAAAAGTTTGATGAATTAAAAACATTCTCAACTCTTTAAAGTTTGGAAAATAGACATGGAGCTATTCTACAAAAATAGGAGGAGTTTGATGTTTAGATGAATTTTTAACATAGTTCACTATAAAAACAATGAATCATCACACTTGCGATTTTTGCAAGAAGCCCTAATGAAGAAGTCTGGCTATGTGTGTGCTGTATGTGGTCACCTGTAAGGATTTTTTTTGTTACTATCAGCATATAAGCACTTGAAAGAATCAACAACAGGAATCAACTCTTCTTAAGGAGCTTCTGCATATCAAAAGAAATTGTCAACAGAGTGAAAAAATTATGTTTTGCTGTTAATATAAGAATCATTTAAAAGACAGAGTCTCTGTGGTGCCACAACAATGGCTTGCTGTTTCCCAATTGAAACAATAAGCTCTGGCCTTGAAGTCATGGTGAGGTGGAGCCTAACTGCTGACATTAGCATTGACACAGGCCAACTATAATGGAACTTATGTCTTTATCCACATGATACAGACACACTCACCAGGGTATCAAAAGGAAGCTATATGGCACATTTTTACAGAACCATTAATAAATTCTCATTCTCTCTTTTGCGGATGCATGCACGATGATGAATGAGGAGGAAACATACAACAAATATCAATAAACTGTTTATAAATCAGTGGAACCCAAGAGGTATCAACTTTAGTTTTCCTCCAAGAATCTAACGGTAGCATACTCAGACAGAGGAGACAAGTCAAGCACCGAGCCTTAGATTGTAAAGTGAGCATGAAAGGAAGATGAGTGCTTCCCATGCAGTTCTGGCTTCTTGCCCAGGTCCCAGGACTTTTGGCACACTAAAAATGAACAACATCGACAGTGTGTTGCTCAGCGTCATTCAAAAAGATAGCAAGGATATTGAATTACCTTTGTTCCAGATCTTAGGTTGGACATACAGGCTAGATTTTCAACTTACTAATTTTATTTGTATCCTTCTATACGATAAAACTGGATACTGTGCACAAATATAAGGAAATATTAACACTTTAGAGTCATCACATTGAAGAATCAACCACTAACATGTTGTTTGTACATTTCTATCTGATCAGAACCTTGAACTTTTAATTTAAGTCCTATGTAAATGAAGGGACAGTTATATTTTGGAGAGCAGTGAACCAAATGATGGTACACACTGAAAATAATTTTTCCAAAAAATGGAGACAAATATAAAGGAAATGTTTATTTTCCCTCAAATTTTCTTTTTGATGATAAAAGCACAAGAGAACTATCCAAGAAGAAGCTAGGATCTTTCTAATCTTTACAGATATATTTGAAGGACACCAATGAAGTTAATTTTTATAGAGACAAAAATGCTTCTGGTACCCAATGACTGTTCCTCTCTACTTCGCTGTTAGTGAATGTATGAACCATCATTCCTTTAGAATGACTTGATTCCCCTCTTTCAGTCCTGTGTGTTACTTATTTTTAATCTCTTTTTTCCTTTTTATATCTTTATTTTTCCCAATCAGGTTTTATTGGTACATTTTAGGTGTGCATAACAAGGCTCCATTCTCTTTTGATGCAGCTTCCAGCAATGGCCTTGCTTCCAGTGGTGGCATTTCTTGTTGCGATGCTGCTTCCATCTTTGCCCATTGAAGGAAAGGTAAGATTGGAAGGAAGATCTTTTCAGAACTATTGGATGGCTTTCTGGGGTGACAGGAGAAGAGGTAGCAAGAGTCTATACAGCATACTGGTGTCTTGGCAGCTCAGAGAGCTCAACAGTGTTTGGTATTGCAGACATGAGAGGCTGTGGCAGCACCCTCCATGGCGGGCACCAGGTGCTTCTTTGGGACACTTGATAACACAGTGTGCTGCGAGTACAGCATGCTCTGTAGACATTGGAGGCTTAAATAGAGCAGAGTCACAGCAGCAATTTGTATGCCGACTAAAGGAGGAAATTCGGCATTTAGGATGCATAGTTAAATAGTGCAGCAGGCTCATTAGGCCACCATAACAAATTACCACAAACTTAAGGGAAAAAAACAGAAATTTATTTTTTTTCACAGTTAAGGAACCAAGAAATTTGAAATGAAAGTTTCTTCAGAGCTCTACTTCCTTTGAGGAGTTACGAAACCTTTTCTCTTGGCTTCTGGTGGCTTCTGAGGAGTCATGGCACCCCATGACTTGTGGCTGCGTTGGCCCAGGCACTCCCTCCATGCTCGAGTGACCCTCTCCTCCATGTGTCCCTTGCAGAGGCTCCTGTCATAGCGTTGAGGGTCCACTTGGACGACCTGAGATGGTCTCTTATTTTTTTTTTCTTTGAGGAACTGGGAATTGAACTCAGTCCCTTGAGCTTGCCAGGGAAGCACTTATTCCACTGAGCCACCTCCCCAGCTACTTCTTGACCAATTTCCATGTATAGAGATCTACCTTCTCCCCAAAGAGGATGATATTCATGATTCTAGGGTTTGATGCATGTCCTAATGCAGGACTATGATTACTTCATTACAGTAAAATCTGCTCTTTAATATTCTCTATTTTTAATATGGTCAGCTACACTAAAATTGTATATGAAGTCTGAGTTATATTTTGAGTGGACAGCAGATCTGTGAGTAAATAGATAATAATCCTCATATCTCAAGATCTTTTCTGATTTCCTTACTTCATTTGCATGTGGCTTTACAATATACATAATCTTAAATAGCACAATTTCTTCATATATAATCACATGCTTTTTTTGTAGTTCCTGTGTAAGAATTAGATCTGTTTTTAAATTTAAAAATAAACATTTTTAACTCTGCAGTGTGAGGATTTTTTTTTATAGTCATAGAATCAGTAACTGAAGGCTTCGTTAGTAATCGAAGTCTTGAATTCATACCCCCTTTTTCCAGTGTGCTTCTTTGCTTTCACTTTAGTGATTCCAGAAACAAGACCTATTATCCTCTTTAATGAAGTGGGGTGTAGATCTGTTGGTTTCAGGAAATTACTGAAAGTCCCTGACTTTAAAGCAGAAGTAAAGAGGAAATGCATGTAGTTATATTTCTAACTACAGTATTTGAAGAGTCTCAACTCAGGAGGAGGGAGGGCAACCACCTCATCTCAGAGTCTCAGAGACAGTCTAGTAACTTTGTCAGCTCAGACTTTTCCTCAGAATCTTGCTCAGACCCATAGAATAGCACACCCCTCTGTCAGCACAAGACCTTGTACCAACAATTCATAAATCCTATTCCACTGCTGGGCTTATGCCCACATCCACACAACCACAGTGATAAGTTGAAAATACCAACACTTGAGTGCTTCTTCACTTACATGTCTATTACCAAAAATAACCAACTCAGCAATAGCCTACTCATTAGCTGAAATTTATCCTTCCAAATGGCCTTCAAGATATTTTTTAAAAAGACACATTTATTCAGTGTCACGATCAGACTATTACATTTAGCAATCAACAGCATGAGTACAATAAAGGTTTACATTAAAACCCTTTGTTGGAATGCTTTATGCTTTCCACAGAACAGAAACTAAAACAACCTGCTATACAATTAGTCACAAATACAGTCTTTTGAGTTTTTTGCCCATACGCATGAGTATTGTCTAAAACATGTCTTCTTTGTAGCAGCTAGACCCTGCCACCACTGTGCTTGGCTGAGTTCACAAATCTGTTATAACTTGTAGCTTCTCTATCATTATCTGTCTCTCCCCTCCCACTACAGTTAGTTTCCTGGAAGTGTTTAAAACCTTCTGCCACTGCCATAGCTACTGCTGCTGAACCATAGCCCCCTTGATTTCATGGTTTGGAAAAATATTGGCCTCCACCACCACAGGGCCAGAGCTTCCACCTCCAAGGTTTCCTCCCTTCATGGGTCCAAAATTTGAGGAGGGACTGTCATAAGTGCCAAATTCATGATAGCTTCCACCACCTCCATAATTGCTTCCACTACCATCCCCAAAGCTGCCTCTGCCTCCTCCCTTGTTATAGTTGTCATAGTTGCCACTCCCGGTACAGCCACTGCTCTGGTTCCCATAACCCTATCTACCACTTCCATAGCCTCTGCTTCTTCCAGAGTAACCAGGACCACCTCCTCCCTAGCCACCATCATCACCAAATCCATTATAGCTATCTCCACTGCCACCGGATATGGTGGCATATACCCCCACCATGGCTGCCACCAAAGCTACCTCAACCACTGAAAACCAGTTTTCAGTTTCCTTCAACTGAAACTGTCATTGCCACCAAAACCACCTCCACAACCACCACCAAAATTTACAGAACCACTTAGACCTCTTTGGCTAGATGAAACACTAGCTATCTCCTTCAACAAGGCTTTCCTCACTTTACAGTTGTGGCCGTTCACAGTGTGGTATTTTTGGATGACAATCTAATCCTCAGAATCATGGTCATCAAAGGTTACAAAAGTGAAGCCCTTCTTCTTTCCACTGCCTCAGTAGGTCATAACTTCAATCACTTCAATTTCTCCGTGTTGTTCAAAATAATCCCATAGGTGATGTTCTTCAGTGTCTTCTCTAATGCCACCAACAAAGATCTTCTTCACCATTAAGTGGGCACCTGGTCTTTGAGAATCTCCTCTTGAGACAGCTTTCTGTGGTTCCACAACTCTTCCATCCACTTTGTGTGGCCTTGCATTCATCGCTGTGTCCACCTCCTCCACAGTGGCATAAGTGACAAACGCAGCACTCCTGGAACTCTTGGTGTTTGGGTCTCTCATTACCACACAGTCTATGAATGTTCCCCATTGCTCAGAAAGGCTCCTCAGACTTTCCTCAGTTGCTTCAAAACTCAGTTCTCCAATGAAGAACTTCCATACTGTTCAGACTCCTTAGGAGACTCTGAATTAGACATGATGGCAGTTGGAAGAGAGTCTGACTCAAGATTTTTTTAGCACTGAAAAATCATCATTGGAACAACCCTCAAAATAAGTAAATTTGCAATGAAAAACAAGCAAACTTAATAATTAAACTTGTTTTAATTAAACATAATTCTTCTGGCCTTAATCATTGGCTCTCTGATTGCAAACAGCACATCTGGGCAAAGATCTCTGAATAAATCATGGGCTCCCCTCTTCTCAGCTTGTGCAGTAAAATGAATAGGGCTTAAATTTCCTCTTATAAAAGGTTGTGTTTGTCAAATATTGTTACTGATTTTTTTTTATTATAAATCATAGTGAACACTCTCTTGGAACTAGAAATTGGCTTTTGTGGCTTCGGAGTTTTTAGCCTGTCCTTCATGAATTACTACTCATTTTGAGAGCTGAAGCGCATTGCTATTCTACTTGAAGGTCACCATTGGCTCATATTGAGTAGTGATGCTTAGCAGTTAATATTTTCTTCATATAACTAATACCACATCATAACCTAATACAAGCAATGTGATCTTCATTCCTTTGAACTTATACACTATTATGTCAAATATTCAAAAATCTTTAAAATATGATTTTTTTTAGTGCAGGGTCTCACTATGCAGCTTGGACTTACAGTGAACCTCCTATTTTCAGACTGCCCAGCTCTGGGATTACAGGAGTGTGCCTAGGGATGGGGCTGGCATGGAATGTGACATGGGGGATCAAACCCCAGCCCCGTGCTTACCTAAGCAAGTGCTTAGTCCACTGAACTATCTCACCGGCCCTTTCAAAACATTATTCTAATTTTATTTTCCTTAGGATCCATCCTTCACTGCTTTGTTAACCACCCAGTCTGAAGTGCAAAATGAGATTGTAAATAAACACAATGAACTAAGGAAATCTGTCACCCCTCCTGCCAGCAACATGCTCAAAATGGTAAGGGGCAGTAGGTAAGGACCTAGCAGCAGGCACAGCATGTCTACAACTGATCTGCTGAGGAATACATTGTTCAGCCTGCATTTTCTTATTGTGTTTGCAATGTTGCATAGATAAGACTATATTAATTTTAAAAACTGTTAATTTATCGAAGTTTCAAGTGTATTAGATTTTGAAAGCAAAAGAAAATTCATTTATCAGCATCTACTTCTCATCTTTTTTTTACTTCTAATCTTAAATCAATAAATTCCTTATCTTCAGAATCAATGTCATTATTCGTGTAAATAAAAGCCTCCTTCCTTGGGACATCATTTCTGTCTTGGTTTGGTTTGGATTTGGGTTCTTTGTTCCTGGAATTGAACCAAGGGCCTCACACTTGCCAGGCAGGCACTGTGCCGCTGAGCTACAGCCCTGGCCCACTGGGCACACCCTTAAAACTTGTCTTGCACTGAAAGCAGCAGGTTTCAAAGGCCTTGGTGATAACTCTGGAAGGCATAATATAGTAAGACACTGTTGGAACTCTTGATGTGTTTATGAATAATTAAAGGAGTACTTTTCCTGCAAACCCCTGGCATGCAGGCATATCACCCCTTAGACACATTGCCTCTGAACTTTGCCTTGTGTGCAAACTACCTTTACTTTAATGAAGGTAAATACACACCAAAAATGTTTTTGATAACAATGATGATTAGAGACACTTGTATGGAAGTATTTCTAATCAACCTAATTGTACACTTTGTTGTGACTGAATCATTAAATACATTTCTTTTACCTGTGGCATTTAGGAGTGGAGCAGAGAGGCAACAGCAAATGCACAGAAGTGGGCAAACAAGTGTACTTTAGAGCACAGCAACCCAGATGACAGAAAAACCAGTATGTACATTAACAATTACTTGTTGAACAAACCTGTAATCATAATAGATCTTTGTAGGACAATGTATTAAGAAGACTTTCTGAATAAGTGCCATTCTGCTATCTTTTTAAGTCAAATGCCCTGTACATAGAGACATAACTATGATAGAAATAATTTTGCTTCCATTATGCAAATAACTTATTACATAATCATAGGTTATGTATTTTTTCTTTGAGATAGAGTCTATGTAATTTATTGATTGATTGATTGATTGATTGATGAATTTAGGACAGGATGTAGAGGGTATACACAGTCTTACTATGTAGATCGGACTCTTGGTGATGTTCCTATGTTCAGCCTCCCAAGCACTTGGATTATAGGCACATGCCATCCCACTTAGTCTCAATCACCCTCTCAGCCCACCCCGGGGCTGGGGCTAGCAGGGCAGGCTGTGGGACTGAGCCTCCTGCCCATGCATCTGCCCAAGCAGGTGGTTTAGTCTGTTGAGCTATCTGACCAGCCCTTCTATGTAGTTCAGATTGGCTTTGAACTCATTGTGTAGGCCAGGGTGGGCTCTGACTTGGAAGTATTTTCCAAGAAGCTTGATTTTTGTTAATGAAAATGAAAAAATCATACCTACTCCTGTGTCCTTTTTTTTTTAATGCTAGACTTTTTTTTTTTGCATACTGGGAATTGAACTCAGGACCCTGAACTTTCCAGGCAAGTACTTATTTTACTGAGCCATCTCCCCAACCCCCCATGTCCTTAAGGTTTCTTCTACCTACTTTGAAGATAGCATCACATCGTACAGCAACCATGTTGAATTCCTATTACTTCATTTAGTGAAATTTTGTATCATTTCTAATGCTGTTTTTTCTATCATTATTTTGTATTCTTTAATACAAGCAAGTTAATTGATTATTATTTCAGTTGAATTTTTATCATTTATATTGTTGCTGCTATGGCAATAATGAAATTATACAGGATGATTACCACTGAGTATTTACAAGATCTAAGTATACTGTTAGATCCTTTATTTGCTGTTAAGGGAGACATTCAAGGACATTTTAAACTCTTTTAGGCAGGCTGATGACATTACATGTTAAGCTTCCAAAATGTAAACTTTAAAAAAAGACTTGCAAACTTTCTTTCTTTCTTTCTTTCTTTCTTTCTTTCTTTCTTTCTTTCTTTCTTTCTTTCTTTCTTCTTTCTTTCTCCAATTTTGCATGAATATATCTGAACAACTACTTCTTGACAATACTATGCAATACAACAAACACTGTCAAATTCATTTTGTTTAATGAAGTTCTGTACCATTTTTAATTTTTTCTTTTGTGCTTTAAAAATAAACATGATTAATTTTAAAAGGCTTGTAAAGCTAAAAACACTTCTGGGCCGCAAGGCACTTCTTGTCTAATTCTGAAAAGAACATAGGCTGGTAATATTCTGACTCACAGGTTCACTCACAAATCCTGAAAATCAC
The DNA here is from genome assembly GCA_004027165.1 of Ctenomys sociabilis. Taxonomy (NCBI): domain Eukaryota; kingdom Metazoa; phylum Chordata; class Mammalia; order Rodentia; family Ctenomyidae; genus Ctenomys; species Ctenomys sociabilis. The sequence continues at coordinate 38,778 of PVKA01000299.1, read as the reverse complement.
TCCTAGTGTCACTTGTCTCTTGAATGGTACTGCTAAAGATTGCCTGCAAGGGAAATAAATAATTTGTTAGAAAATTATTACACAATCATAAACATTTTTGAGTCTTTATTTATGAAAAAATGTTTTGCTAAGGTGGCAAGCTTTGGAGAAAATGTGTAAGAACTGATGCTGTCTTTAGCAAGCCTGAAATAGAAATCTGACAACAAATTTAGCATAGAAATGATTGTATCTTTCATAGTTAAAAAGCGGAAGGGAGAGTCAGCCAGATAGGTCAGCAGATTAAAGCTCCTGCTTAGGCAGATGCAGGGACCAGGGTTCGATCCCCAGTGTGCTGTGCCAGCTCCGCACCCAGGACGTACTGAGATGGAGACAAATGAGACTGGGCATGGTGGCACGTGCCTGTAATCCCAGCGCTTGGGAGGCTGAAAACAGTGGTATCACTACTAGTCTGATCTGTGTTGTAGGAGCCAGTAAACCCTGTACTAAATACATTTTAAAAGGGAGGAGGAGCTAAAGAATGGGAGCTTCTTAATCTACTCAAAAATTTATGTTTTGGACCAGCCTCAGCATGCTAGACAGTTCTGTCTTCTGGTACACATTAGAGCTAAGAAGGAAATGAGACACCCCTCCCCACTTAGCAATCAGAAGTTAGCATACAGGGACTCTGTGTTTCAGGGACAGCATCTTTGGTTTTTAAGTCCATTCATCTTACTCTTGTAAGCTTCACTGTTTTCATCACAATGCCCTGCTCTTGCTTAGGTACCAAATGTGGCGAGAATCTCTATATGTCAAGTGACCCTACTTCCTGGTCAAATGCAATCCAGAGCTGGTTTGACGAGAGCCAAGATTTCACCTATGGAGTAGGACCCAAGAGTCACAGTGCCGTCGTGGGGCATTACACCCAGGTCAGCAGGACAGCTAGCTCTGCCACAAACACTGTGCGATGGCAGACTTCTCTAACTGATGACTTAACTTCAGGGCTTAGTCTGGAGGCTCAATCTGTGCATACGTTAGATATTCTTGACATTTGCTTGCTACTTTATCAGGATGTGGCACCTGCTTGGTGTGCATGGAAAACTCAGTCTTCCTTCCTTCCTTCCTTTCTCTGGAACCGGGAATTGAACTCAGGCCCTTGTACTTGCTAGGGAAGTGCTTATTCTACTGAGCTGTCTCCCCGGCCCTTAAAACTCAGTATTTCAATCGTGTATGACTTTGATTCACTAACTCATATATGATAAAACTACATCACTAACATTTTTGGATGTTCTCTTGGCTGTTTTTTTTCTTAAAATTCCTCTTTTTCTGTGATAATAGTCTTATATCTCTATTCCCTTGTGAACTTGCAGCTCGTTTGGTACTCATCCTACCTCGTCGGCTGTGGAATTGCCTACTGTCCAAATCAAGACAGCCTGAAGTACTTCTATGTGTGTCAGTACTGTCCTGCGTAAGTAGACACATTTTTAATAGTACCACTTGCAATTTTAATGCTTAAAATTTCTCATATAATAAACAAACTAGAATTAAAACACATTTCAATAAAGAAAGGATACTTCTTTGAAATTTTTTTCTAAGTTTGAGACATCTTAATTTCTCAGAGAACAGTCAAGTTCTCAATTACAAATATAAAATCTGAAGCTATTCTTCCTAGGCAGACAGCACATAGAGTTTGCTGTATTGTGATATCAGCCCTTTCCTCTCAAATAGTTCTGATTACCCTTCATTTTTTATGTATTTAATACAGGTCTACAAGGCGTCACTACACAGATTGGACTGGTGGTGATTCTCCTTGTTTTCAGTCTCCCAAGTACTGGGATTACTGGCATGCGCCACCTTGCCCAATCTCAATTGCAGTCTCAGCGTACCCTCAGGATGGGTCTGGTGTGGAACCCTGGAGCTTGAACTCTGGTCCCTGCCTCTGCCTAAGCAGACAATCTAATCTGCTGATTTATCTGGCCAGTCTTTTATTTCCAATTACCTTTTTAAAAATGCCTTTATTTTTACCATTATAAACAATCTACTCTCTTAGCTCTCAATGATTTTTTGAGGTTCCTCAGCATTCTTATGGGAAACTTTGGTACCCTCTTCCTGAAGCCTTGTAGCAAAAAACATGACCCTTTATTAAACAGTATGTCTGGAGTTATCCACAAAAAAGTCCATCCTAAAAATACATTCACAATGTATTTTCTAGTTTTAATTTTCTACTACTTGAAGAGCAAAGAGCCCCAAATTAAGCATCCACCCCCTGCAGTTATTTAGAGACTGTGGACAACCCAGGTGGCAGGGAGCCCCAGTTTGAGGAGCTGGACCGCTAACCTTACCTTTGTGCAAACACCTACTAGGATTTAATGAAGTTGAAAGGCCTTGCAGAAGGCACACAAACCCAGCGCCTGGCTCAGGGGGAATGAATAATGAGAGGAAGCCAAGAGGGACAACTTCCAGGACACTTTTACACTGATTTCACAGTTTTTCCAGATGCTCACATGAATGCAGCAATGTCCTGTGGCCAGGGGCTGAGGACAGGGACACAGCCTTGACCCCCTATCCTGCTTAACATTCTAGAGATTGGGTTCCTGGGTGCTTGCTCCAGTGTTGCTTAGGGTAGGAAATGGGCTGTAGGATAATGATCGTCAGTGAGTTCTTCAGGGTAAGATCATTACACCCTGCATATTGGTGTTTATCAAGCTAAATGAATGCTCTTGCTTTGCTAAACATAAAAATCTAACACATGCCAGCTCTAGGAACTCACAGAGCACCCTTAGCCACAGTGCTCACAGACACAACCGATTAGAAGCCTCTGTACCCACCAGTTAAATAGATGCAGAAACTTTATTTTGCATGTTAAAATGTGTTTATCACCTCTAAAATATGCAATGGTAATATTAAATATACTTTTCCTTAATGAAACTAGCTATCTTCTAATCAACTTTTTCCTCTCCTGGGAATATGATTTTTCTTCAGTCAGCTGACTCAGGTCCCCTGACTCAGCAAACCAACTAAATCTCTTCAGAGGTGAAGAGGATGCTGCCATAGTGAAAGACATTCTGAACGTCCTAAGTACTAGTTATGTCTAACATGAGGTACTTAGGTTGTGGAGTTACAGATGGGCTGCCTTGGGAATTCAGGAATCTGCACTCTTACATGATCTCCACCTTCAGAGTTATAATTTTTTCAGGTTTGTTGACATAGTGAAAGGCATTAAATAACTATTTAGGGCTATTAGGGGACTGAGGCCTGAGACCATGAGCCAAACAACCAAGTGAAGAACGCTTGACACAGTGTGTTTTCAATTTCAGCGGGAACAACGTGAACACAAAGAACACGCCTTACCGGCAAGGACAGCCCTGCGCCAGCTGCCCAGGACACTGCGATCACGGGCTGTGCAGTAAGTGCGAGGGCTAGTGTGCTGCTAGCACAGTGCTGGCATTTGCTTTGGTTTCTATGAATTAAGAATTTCCCCCGCGCGTTTCATAATGTGTTCATGAAAAAGCTAAAGCTAACGTTCTACAATGCATTTATGAGCGTTATACACACTTCAGTAACATATACTTTGTCATGGAAAGAACATCATTATACTCGAACTCCACTACCACTGACTGCTGAGTAGGCAGAGCCTAGTAACCTTTACTGGACAATCCTCTGATAAATAGTTCACCTTATCAATGTTAGCTGTGCCAAAAGTAGTATTTAGGAGGGTCAGCCAATAGCTCAGTAGATTAAAACCCTGCTTAGGCAGACACAGCAGCTGTGTTGGATCCCTGGAATGCAGTGCCGGCCCCGTCCCCAGGGAGCACTGAGAAGACAACTGAGACTGGGAGTGGCGGTGTGCACCCCCGTAATCCCAGCTCTTGGGAGGCTAAACACAGGCAGGTCACTGTGAGTCGATCTGTGTAGTGAGGCCCTATAAACCCTGGAGACCCTTACTGAAATACAAAAGAAAAAAAAAAGTAGTATTTAAAAAATCAAACTGTACTAACGTAAGAGTACTGAGACCATAGTAAGGCTCAGTCTAGACACCAAACATTACTGTTCATTCTACACCAATAATTTCATCATGATGATTTTATCAACCTCTTTTTTTTTTTTTTTTTTTTGTTTTGTGGAACCAGGGATTGAACTCAGACCCTTGCGCTTGCCAGGGAAGCACTTATTTTACTGAGCCATCTCCCCAGCCCTCAACTTCTATAATATAATTAGGATCATAGTTTTTATCTTAATAAATATTCATTTGCTCTATAATTTAATATTACTATTATGAACATTTTTTGGACATGTAACCGAACTCAGGACCTCACACTTGCCGGTCAGGTGCTGTACCACTGAACTACCTCAGCCTTTATCAACAGTTTTAATGACAAAATCTAATCTGTATAGAGGTTTAGCTCACAGAACATATTGTTGCACAAGGAAAAATAAAATATCATGTCTCATTTTTGTCATGAGTAGAAGGAAAATAATTTTTTGTAATTAGCATTTTTATTGAAATTATTATGAATGACAACATTGACTCTCTGTGGATTTTCACTTTCACTTGCATTCACCTTCATTTAGAATTTTTCTGACTTATTTGCATAATTACACAATGTAAAATATTGAAGATATCAATATCCAATCACCTAAGAAAGGAGACACTTGAGAGCTTATACCTCGCTGAAGGCTACTTGTTAAGGGCTTAGAATTTAGCCTCTTCACCATAAGCACTCAATAGAGCAGCATGAGGCATGCTTTATAAATGCCTTTCTCAGGATAGTATGCAGAAACCAAAAAGAACCTAGCTGCGGATTTGATTAAAAAAACTTGGCTTTAAAAAGAAATGGATGCAATACTGCAACAGTAAATAAATAGAGAACAAGAACAGGCAGTGTTCATGCCCTGTGCTTGAAGGTTTGCTGAGAGATGGCCCCGCTGGTTTCCAGCTGAAGAGCTGGAGAGTGGCCTCACCGAGGCTATGTGGGAGAAGGCACATGGAGCCATAGGTAGAAATTGCCAGCCTCGTGGGTAGAATCATGAGGTCAGTGTGAAATCCACTGTTTGGGGTTCTTGAAGGAACACCCCAAAAACTAAATCTATCCCTGGCTTTTTTTCTGGTACTGGGAGTCAAATTCAGGACCTTGACTTTTCCAGAAAGGCGCTTGTTTGATGTTTGTACCCATCCATAAAAACGTACTCCAGAAACAAAGCACTGTAAGGGGCCAAGGAGATGGCTCAGTGAAATAAGTGCTTGCCTGGCAAGTGCGAGAGCTTGAGTGCAATCCCTGGTTCCACAAAAAAAAAAAAAAATCACTGTAGTATAAAGCCACTTGTCCAATAATGTAATATAGTAGCCATGTTCTATATGCCTTATAAATTTCACTACTAGTCCCACCTACTTAGCTCTAAACACTTGAAGTGGAGCTAGTAAGGGTAAAAAGCAAAAATAATTGATATAAACTAAAAGTTATATGTAGCTAGTAGTGGTTCCCATATTAGACTGCACATGTAGAGATGTGTTTGTATTCATTTTATTTGGTCTGCTGAGGGAAACTGCAGGTCAATTAGTTTTAGAAATACATCATTGAATTTATATTTTAGAAATGAGCTGAGACTAAGACATGAAATACAGCTCTCAAGAAAAAAAAATCCAATAAAGAGCCTGGGAGTGACACCCACTCGGCTGTTCACTGCCATCTCCTTTCCATATACTTGGAGGGTGTAGTTTGTTTCACTGGGGAAAACGACAGCAAAGTAACTGAGTCTGCTTTCGTTTCAGCCAATAGCTGTGAGTACGAAGATCTCCTCAATAACTGCGAGTCTCTGAAGAGCAAAGCTGGCTGTGAACACCAGCTGCTCATGGAAAAGTGCAAGGCTACCTGCAGATGTGAAAACAAAATTTACTGAAACACCCACTGTGCATAGGGCAGGGCAAGGGGGAAGGGCTGCAGCACTTGGTTGGGCCATGACCACGGGAAAACCCTACATATGTTAGCTACAAATTGGATCCCACATAGCAGTACTTCTCACTCTTGGATATTTAGAAAACCTGATCTGTATAGCAACTTTCAAAAGAAGCATTATCTACAACATCTGTGGACTTTGATAGCCATTTGATTCTTTAAGGATTCGGATCAAGCCAAGAATGTTCAAGGCTGTGCTCTCATAGGACTTAGGGCCCTCAAAATTTGGATCCAAGTGAAAATTACTTCTCTCCTAAAGCACCGTGATGAAAAAGGAAAGCCTGTGGCTAACTGTCATTCCCACTCCTCGTATTGTGCCTGTGTGAAGAAAAGCTCAGGAGTGACACCTTCGTTTGTCTTATGGCTTTTCTTTGAAGCATAATCAGCTTTCAGAATAAATTATCTCAGCAAATAAATGGGTGTGATTCTTGGGCAGTATCTTTATAGTTTTCATAATTAACCTCAGAATGCAAACACAGCAGGCCATGAAATAAATTTTAGAGTTAGCATTTTAAAGCCAGTGTACACATTCCTAAGCATGCGTGGAAAAATAAAGGGAAAGGCAGCCCAGTCTCACATGAGAAAACAGAAACTAAACATGTGAAGAAAGAGCAAAAGTTACAAAGTAAGCAAAGCAGGTCTGAGTCCACAGAATGTCAGGAGCTGGCACCACCAGGAGGGAGCGGGATCCCGGAATCAGCCTTGACCACTGAAGAGATGAATTCACAATTCTAGTCTCCAGAGAGAAATTCTCCAGGCCAAGTTTCACCATAGAATTCTGCTAAACACTTCATGATAGATCAACACCTTCTTTTTACACAGTTTCAGAAAATGGAAGAGTGAGCCATACTTTTCAACTCATTACTGCTACTACTACCTTAATGCAAAAACTAAAGACTTTTTAGGAGGAAAAAATATGGATCAAAGTATGTTACATGCTTATACAAACCTCCTGTTCTGTATAACATGTATACTGATTAAAGAATTAGTAGGCTACAAGCTTTTATTTCTGAAAATGCTGGGTACATGTTCTTTTATCTTTAGTACAATATTACAGAAGAACCCTGAAAACAATTTGGTTTTAGTCTTTTATAGTTAATTTCTTTATTTCCACCTCATATTCTTACAAGATTCATAAATTAATTTTAATATGAAATATATAATTTTTTTGTCTTCACCAAGGAGACCACGATTAGTCCTTTGGAATATTTCCTTTGAAGATATTTTTCCCTTCATACGTATTTCTACGAGTGTATTTCTATGTAAAATTTACATTACCTAAGTGGGGTAATGCTATGGCATATAATCCTCTGTTTTTTACTTGGCATCTTGTCATTGCCATTTCATACCTATTTAAAAAATACGTATTTAAAAAATTTACATTCAGCGTGGGGAATCAGTGCATGCACATACCATTTTAATTGTTTTGTCTTCTTTCCCTTCCTGCCCTCTCCCTTCTCAGTTTTCTGAAACATGACTTTATAGACTGAATAATACTGTAGGAATGTATCATGTAATTTAATGTCTATAATATGATATTTAGGTACTTTCCTACTTCCTGCTATTGTGAATGATACTTCAAATGATTTTCGCCTACATACATAGATTGTTGTAGCTCACCCATTTCCAATGTGATAACCGAGAATTGCTCTATCTGAATGTATTTTATGAGGTTAAAAATTATATTGCTCACATTAGCCACAGGAATTTAGAAAAGCTTTTGCCATATTTTTATTCTAACAATATGATCATTTAAAAATAGACATCAGTAGCTGTTATGGGCCAAGAAAGTAACAATAAAAAAGAACAGTTGATCTTGTAAGATAGCAAAAGGTAAACACATCCTACCCAGACTAGGACAGGCAACTTCCATGTACTGCACGTTGAAGTTCATTTTATTTGAGCACTAAACATTCACTGGTTTCATTGGGAGATATAGTCTAATTCTGTTAGAACTGGGTGGAAAATAAACTTTATAAAATGTTTGAATATTTAGAAAACATTTATTTTATTCTATGGGGTATTTTTAAATCATATCTCATTCTGATCACTGGTAAAAGACCCAAATACAAAAATTTATATAAGAATCTGTCAAATATGATTGCTAATTAACAGTTAAAATATTCAAAATATATTCCTCCCAAGAAACTGAAGTTTTAGTAGAGTGTTTTTATCTTATCATTTGATTTGTATGATCAAACTTATTCCATTCTACCAGCGTTAGCAAGTCTTGGATAGTGTACATCTGTTCAGTTTTTCAAACTGTTGATAAAGGTGACAATGATACAATTGTAGTTCATTTTACAAAGCCAATGAAAATGTCCAGATCAAAACAAAATGTGTTGGACCAGAAAGAGCCCACTGCTGGCATCAGAGTGTATAATTATAAAATCCACACAAACACACTGCACTTTAGAGACCTTGCTAAATCTTTTCATAACAAAAGTTCCAGTGGACATCACAATGTCAATACTAACTTAAGCCCTTCAGGCAAATCGCTCTTTGTTTGATCTCATCTTTACTATCTGTGTCCGGTTCTGCGTTCTCAAACTAATCATCAATCCCTGACATTTGCTTCGCTTTCAATCAGGCTATTCATTTTCATACTTCCTCACTTGATTGAATCTTTTTTTCTTCACCTCTGGTCAAACTAATCTCAGCCCAATAGGCTGAGCTGTAAAATTCTCAAGTCCTATGGAAAACCCACTATTATGGACTACTGCACTACATTGGAATAGTTTGCTGAATTCAAGCACCTACAATATTTAAATGACAATAGAATATCCATCTCTGACAAAACTAAACCAAAAAAGGGGATACATATGAAGGATGAATTTGTATCTATATATTCAAAATAGGATAGATATACAGCTACTTTCTCTTAATGAATAGAAAGATTTGTTCTAATAGTATTTGTGGACAGGATATCATGTCTGCATCTTGTACTATGAAGACAACAATGACCACTCTGAAGACAACAATATGCGATGTATTAATTATTGAAACTATCCTACTAATTGGTTTTGAAACTGTTTCATTGCTATTTGTTTCTCAATATAATTATTTAAAAATTAATCAGCCCAGTGTTTGATGCAATATCGTCTTGAATCACAAATAGAGCGTTTCAGTTTTCTTGATTAAATGATTATTATTGCTTTTTAAAGTTAATTACTTTATGTCTGAATATCTAGTTCAACTATATTAGTATTTTAGTAATATTCTGAGTTACTTAGTCTATTCACAAAAGCTCTTGATTCAGTGAATGATTAATATCTATTTTATTATCTGTGGCATAGTTATACGTTTATGACTATAATTTACTCTAACGAGTACAAAAATAATGGGGTATCTACTAATAGTGCTAAAATGTAAGTAAAAAAAAATTAACAAATACATAAGTATGCCACATTAGATGTACACAGTCATTGCAGTGACAACCCAAGAAGAAGAGCAGTTTGTTGTTAGTAATAGAATTTAAAATAAACCAGCATAAACAGCATGATCTAAATATTTGTTAGTTTAAACCACACTGTGGAGACAGTCATTTTTATTAATTATAAATTCATAGTCAAGGGAATATAACCAATGTTTACTCAGAACAAACCATTATATACAGAAAACTACTATGAATAATTCAACTACAAATGCTTCCATCAATACTAGAACTGAAAATGTTGTACCATAGTGATGTATGTGTATCTATGTTTATAAGCGATATAATTTGTGGTAGCCAAATCTTGGAAACAACCAAGATGTTCGTCACCAGAAGAATGGATGAAAAAGATATTGTATTTTTATACAATAGAGTATTACTCAGCTATAAAGCATGATAAACTCGAAGCCTTCATATATAAATGGATACCAACTGAAGATATACTCATGAGTAAAATAACCAGACCCACATGTGTAAATATCGTATAGTCTCCCTAGTGTAAGAACTCAAAAGAAATACAAATAAAGATGGTATAACCCAATTAAAAGGAAAGTGAGAATTTATGGATTAGACAATGAAAAGAGGGCAAGAAGAAAAGCTAGGAAACATGACAGGGGCAAAGCCATACATCTATACATACAAGATGAGTAAGGCAATGATCCTAAGAAATCTCAGCAGATTGTTGACACTAGAAGTTACTTGGTGGGATTTTCCCCCTGACTAACTATATATGCTGATACCTGTGAACTGAGCGACTGCATTGAAGATAGCAATGTGAATAGTGAGTCATGCTTGGAATGCCTGTCATTCTGGTCTTCTAAATATGTACTGCTTTTCATGACATACCAATTATGGCCAGACTGTATCTCAAGTAAGTGTTCTGTTTTTTGTTTTTTTTTTAAAGGGTAATAAATGTTAATGATAGGATTAAAGTATGGGTTGTTTTCCCTGAAATAAATGGTACATTAATCAATCATTTTAAAAATAGTCTCTCAATGATGAAATTAAAGTAAATCAAGACATTCAAGGGCTTGGGAGATAGCTCAATGCATGAAGTAGCTGCCTGGCAAATACAAGTTCCAGAGTTCAATCCCTGATACTATAAATACAGAAAGAGAGAGAGAGAGAGAGAGGAGAGAGAAATTTTTAAAACTGTATGGAATAGTGTCTCAATGTATAGAAATTAAAGGTAGTCAAGGTATTCTTAAAAATGCAGTCTTCACCTGAGAGTTAACATAAGCAGGGGAAAGTAAGTTTTCAAAAACACTTTCATTATCAAAGTATAATGGATTTATTCCCTGTTACTTCAAGGCCCAACTAGTTCACAAAAAAGTTGCCAATAACCTATGTGTAGAAAAACAATCAGATAATAGCTTAGAAAATTTTCCTGATAGGAAAAAAGTCTCACAGGAATTCCCCATGGATTCTATCTTTAATAATTCAGTAATGTCACTTTCCTTCTGTGGTAAAATTTCAAGCATCATTATTAACTAGCCATGATAATAATTTGGGTCATAGTGAGCTCAAATCACAGCAGCTAGATACTAACCATGTCTCTTCTCTATGTCCTTTTGAAACCATTTAGCAGTACTAACAGCAGTATTGTACAATACAAAAACAAACTTTCTTCCTAAGTATTAAGAAAACTGAATTCTGTTAAGATTTTCTAGCATTATTAATATGACATTATTTTAATTTTCAGGGCTATAGTTTTGTTTGTTTTTACAGAATTAAGAGGGAAGGGTAGAGGCTCAATTTCCAATCTTAAAAAAAAATGGCAAGCATGAATTTCCTTGTCCAACATTGCTGTCTTATGGTCTAACCTCTTTGAGATACAACTGCTGTTATTCAAATCTCCACAGCACCAAGTTGTGGTAAAGTAAGTCAATCCAAACAGGAATGCCAGCCCCTCAGAATACCAGTGGAGGAGCTCATGCTTCTCCAGCAATCAATTCTGGTGAGCACAGGCCTGTTGCTAGGTCATATGATGTTACCACAGGGTTTGATCACACACCATTGCTCACATTAGGGGTCCCCAAAGCCTCTCCAGTTCAGGAGGCAGAAAGAAGGGCATCACTAGAGCTGAGTCCATTTCACTTCTGATTCCTAGTCATTGAGACATGAGAAGAGAAACAACTGAGAAGAGAAACCAATCTTCTGGAGGTGCACTTGAAAAGCTCCTGCACCCAACAGAGGTGTCCAGGACAGTCTACTGCCTGATCCACTGTGTCTCTTTGCCTTGGCCTGGGGAATAAGATTTTGTTATCATAGATCAGAAATTCAGAAGCTACTCATTGTGACTTCTATCACTGAATAAGTAAGTTATTTCCAGAGGAATATACAGTACAGGAAAAATAAAAGTGACGTTCAAAAGATTTTTCATCAAAACTGCATCTGCAGCTAAGAGATAAGAAGAGAGGAAACCTCTGAAGGAGAGCCCACTGAGGTCTTTGTGGAGGAGGACTCTCCCTCCAAATGCTGCCCTCCTCCCTACCCACCTTCCTGTCCTTTATGCCAGAAGCCACCTCAAGCAGGGATTTGTTCTCTCTCCATACTGTACTGTACTATGCTTTGTTATTTTACTTTTGTGATTAAACACAGCATACAGTTTAGAACAAGTTAATATTAGTTACATTGAACCTTGTGGGGAAATTTGGTTTGGCTCATGACCAGTTTGGTTCACAGCCAGATTCATACCATGAATTAAGCTCATGAATGGGGTGGGGCACCACTGTCTCAGAGACTCAGCATGCAGTGAAGGAATGAGAGGCCGTGCACTGTGAAGTTACCTGCACACTCATGTTTATTGAGACTGAGCTTTGGAAGTGTTCTCAGTGCCCAAGAACAGATGAATGGATAAGGAAAACGTGGGGTCATATCATTTTCAGGAAAATGAATGGAAAAGGACACCGCCAAGTTGAGTAAAATAAGTCAGAATCAGAAAATTAAATAGTACATGTTTGCTCTATGTGAGAAATCTAAAAAATAAATTAAATTTTAAAATAAAATGACAGTACAGTTGGGATAGATAACGCTGTGCTTCTACATAATTCTATGAGAGGCAAGATTTGCACTAATGGGGGTTGGACAGGATATTATGTCAGCTTCTAGTACTATGGACAACCACTAGGAAAATATCAAGGTAGAAAGTATTCAGGTATAAAAAATAAGATACGCAAACAGCTACACTCTATTTACTGATAAGAGACATACGGTGTAATAATGTCTGTAAGTATAATATCGTGTATGCACCTTCTATGATATCAAAACATTATGAAAACAGTTTGAAAAAAATAAAATAAATGAAATGAAAGTAGATGATAAAATCCAGTGAGATAGCTCAGGGGACTAAGCACCTTCTTAGCCAAGCTAAGGGTCTGGGGTTTGATCCCCAGCACTACATGCCACTCTGGGTCCACCCCTCAGGGACACTGAGCTGGCCACCAACACCATACATGGTGGCATATGCCTATAATTGCAGTGCTGTGGAGGCTGAAAACAGGAGGATCACTACAAGTCCAAGCTACAGAGTGAGATCCTGTCCAAGTAAATCAGAAAAAAGAAAGAAAAGAGCAAGGAAAGAAGGAAGGAAGGGGAGAGAGACAGAAAGAGAGAGAGAGAGAGAGAATATGGTAAACTAGTAAAGAAGGAGAATAAGGGAGAAGAAACAAAAAGGGAAAATGAAGATATTAAAGAGAAATGATCAAAGTATTTTATATGCATGTGTGGATATGCCAAACTAAAGACCACTGACTTGTATAATCATTATACACTAATTATAAAACTAAAGAACAAAAATAAGATTAAGACAATTTCCCATGTTCATTAAATTTCATGCTAGATAGTATTAATTTTATTAATAGATCATAATGTGATATTTTATGTTATGTAAGTTTTGTATAACATAAAGTCAATTTACCAAAAGCTAATTAGTGAGTGATGAATGAGATTTACAGGAAAAAAATTACACAACTCTCCACCTACTTAGTCTTACACTCTCTATGTTGTCTTCCTTGATTCATTATTATTAACATGATTAAGCCTAATTATAAAAGAATTGCTATCATTAACTGAGCTCTTCTTTAGAACTAAATAATGACTGTTTGGTTCAGAAGCATGTGGTATAATTTTTGGGGGGTTTTCTCAACAGTATATTGCACTGCTTTGCATAATTCAGGGTAAGCAACCAGGAAATGGAAGGAATTTACGCTCCACATATATATGTGTGTATGCTGCTGTGCTGAAGATCAAAATACACTCACTTATGTTGGATACAAGAAAAACTCAGCCTTCCTGCCTCCTCGCCTCAGGTAAAATAATTACTACATTATTTTTAAAAGGAAACACTTGCTACTATTTTAAAAAGGAAAATTTTATAGCCTATTATTCTCAAATTTACTACTGGTAGATAAGAATATATCATTAATTGCATTTCAAATATCTTTCTCAGCAGTGTGTAGGTATAATATACTAATAAACAAAAAAACTGATCATATGTGAAATATTTAGTTCATTTTGGCATAATATTTGTAATGGGATTATAAATAAATGACTGTGCCCAAGACAAGCTTCTAGGATACTGAGGAAACAAAAAACATGGTGTACCTGAACTGCTGCAGGAGATAAATTATCCAACTTTTCAGAATGAAAATGAAGAAACTGATATTTGTTAGTGGAAACTGTCCATCTAGCTAAAGATATGTTGTTACAAAACGTTCACCCTACAAAAAATGCATGATAATATTCACCTAAAATGTAATATGTAGTATAACTTATTTCACAAGTAAGCTATATGAGTTCACAAATATTTTTAAATAATAATTTGTAACCAAAACTTTAATCCCAAAGAGTCTCACAAAAACATATGACAGGATGAAGAAAATCTTGCACAATAACACAAAAGTTTAAAGCCTTGTGCTCAATGCAGAGTACCTGTAAGTCAGCAGGACATTTATTCTTAGAAATATGTTTTCCAAAGAAATATACAAACTGCTATGCGTTCATATACAGCATATAAGGAACACATGACTTAGTCTATTGGTCTATTGAAAGAAACAGTTAAAGCTTAAATTTTTCTTTCTTTCTAATTCATTTTACTAAATTTTTTTTGTCTTTTTTGAGACAGGGTCTCACTATGCAGTTCAGGCTGGCCTTAAGCTCACTTTGTAGCTCAGGCTGGTCTCGAACTCACAACAATCCTCCTGCCTCAGCCACCCAAGTGCTGGGATTACAGGCATGTGCCACCATGCCCGCCAAATTTTACTAAATTTTTGACCAATTTTGAATGCTCATATCTAGTAATCTGAACCAATAATTTGAAGACAACAATATTCAATATATCAACCTTTGTTGAGTTCCTATCATTTTGTTTAGAGAAATTCTGTATCATTTCTAATGCTTTTTGATCTTACTATTTTTTATTCTCTTAAAAATTTTTTCTTGAAATTTATGTCTTCCAGAAAACCTTGGCCCAGGATAAAGTGTGTTTTTCTCTCTCAGCTAGTGGGTCTCTCTCTCCAGAGACACAAGAGAGATCACAGGCCTTGTGTGGTTTTTGCCGGTTCTGTTTCTGTAACATCAGAACATCCCACTTTAGGAAAAACTTTGAGGCTTGTTTTCAACCTGTAAAAGAGTAAAACACAAAACAAATTTCATCTCTGAGGAAACATGGCGAAGCAGCAATGCTTGGTGTTACATGCCTCATATCCACCTCAAACCAGACAGAACTGCATTTCTGTGGTCACGGTTCCAAGCCACAAAGGTGAACAGTTAAAACATCTTAAAAATACATCAAGTTTATGAAGTCTCAAACAAAACTTGGATTTTCTGCACATACGTCCATCGATGAAATTAATTCCTGGTCACCACTTCTCCTGCCAACTGATCTTCTATTTTCTTTCATTTGTCCTAGATCAGCTGCAGGATCTAGAGAAGGATCTGGCTGGCTTGTGATTTCTCTCCCTAGACTGTGATCTCTCTTGTGTCTCTGGAGAGAGAGACCCACTAGCTGAGAGAAAAACACCCTTCATTTTCCCAGAGACAATGGTGTTGGCAGCTGTGTGCCTCATTCTGCTGCTGGAGCATGCTGCTGGCATGGTATGGATTTTGCATATGAAATAGATTTTAAGTCCTATTGGGAATTGGTCCCAACTCAAATTTACTTAAGGTGGATATTACATAAACAGTTAAAAAAATTGCAATTGTTTATCTTATCTTGTTCTGATCAGTGTGTATTTTTAATAACCAAGTCATCAGGGAACGCAGGCTATTCAGGCAGAAATAGGTCTGGAGAGATTTATTAACATCATGAGGCTTGCAACAAAATAATACGTCAGCATTGTAAGCACAGTACATGAAATAGAGCATGAATCATAAGTGCAAAAACAACACTCCACTTACTTTCTAGGAATTCATTTTATCACAAGCAGGCTATTTAGCTGAAAGATAAAATATGTCTCATGAACTTATTTCTAGACCTGAAGAATTATATAGCTAATATTCTAAACTTCTCAATACCAACAGACTAGAAATGAACCTGTAATTTTGACAAACACAGTTTAACTCAGTATGGTTTAATCCAACAACTACTTTATAGTTTTGCACACCCAAGAATTGCTCTGCATGCCAAGGGTAGAGAAGCTTAAAGGTTAACATAGCGACTGTCTGCCCAACACTTCAAAGAGGATTTACAAGGCTGTCACATGAAGCTAAATAAGTGGTTTTTACTTGATATCACCACTAAACATCTATTTTTAAAAAATTCTAAGCACTTTTTATTCATACTCTTTGAGGAAAAATTTATATGAAGTTTGATGGACAGCAATAAGAAAGTGAGTGTGGAAGTGACCATAGTCAATGTGCGGTGAAATCAGCATTCAAATTAGGGGTTGATGTGGTCAGACCTCTGTTCTACCAGGCAAGGCTAGAGGCAGCGATTAGTTGGGGACCTGGCCAACTACATGATAGAACGGGATTGAGAGGATTGTTCAGTTATAGGAATGAAGATCCAATTTCCAGGTGGAAGCCGCTGGACTTTGAGATAGGTAAGCCATACACGTCAGGAGAAAGGACCAGTGTCTGATTTCTTCTGCTGCGTAGCTGGCTATGCTGCTGGCCAGAGTCTGGAGCACCTGATGACACAGTGGTACCGGGCAGGGCCGAGGAATCCACCCTACATGGTTTCAGGCGGGGTGTGCATAGGATTTGCACTGCGCAGACAGCAGTGGAGACAGAGCGTGTGTCACAAAACCATTAAAGAGGAAATACAGAAAGCGAAAAGAAAAAGGAACTTAGCAAAGAATAGCACAAAAGATGCCCGTAGTTGAGCATGAGCCCGAGGAAAGGAGCCTGGGGAGAAAGGAGCCGGAGCTGCCTACAGTTGGTACGATGAGGACTGCTCATCCCTACCTTGCTTGTCTCGACAGCGCTCGGGAATGGTGCACACACTCTTCTTGAATCATTTTCTTCCCTTGGTTCCTGCTTCTCCCTCCATTGTTCATTGTGGCTATGAACAGAGAAATTAGATATTAAGTTACTGGGAGAATCTTGCCCAGAATTAATGGCAGCTTTCATACACTCATATGTTGTGCATTTCTGAAAGTTGGTTTTCAGAATGCCTTTACATGTTACCAATGTGTCATTTAATGCTGACCTTGGAGTCAATAGTGATTTACAAAGGAATAGGGACGTGTAAACCCACTGGAAGCAAAATGCTTAATGTAGTTAGCCTTGTTCTAAAGATATAATGATATCAATGATATGCTACCATGATTATTAAAATAGAGCCCATAAGCACAAGGAATATGTTGTCACTACATTAATTTTTACTCCTAAATTTGGTAATTGGCTTTTGATTGTAGTAACATCAATACAAAGTTTCTAATACAATGCAGATATCCTTTGTTGATTTTTTTTTTTTTTTGAGAAAAAGAAGGCAGAATTTCTCATTCAAAGTTCAGACAGACAGGGCCAGGCAGATGGCTCAGTAGAATAAGTGCTTGTCTGGCAAGTGCAAGGGCCTGTGTTCCATTCCCACTTCCAAAAAAAAAAAAAAAAAAAGTATTCAGACAAGGAAAAGATTTTAACAGTTGGTTGGGGAATGGAGCAGACTTAAAGAAAGGATACTTATACAGAAAAAAATAAGCTTAAGGGGAGTTAGGTCAAGACTGGCAGCACCAGGAAGTCTTCTTGCCCCTAGATCTTGGTAGTTAAAGAAAGATACGCTACAAAGTTTGGAGCCAAGAAAGCAGGTCAGTAATGGGGTGCAGCTAGTCCCAGGAACCGAGGCAGATGTGGGGAGCTGGTTGGCAAGAATGCTGTGCCTCCTCCTTCCACACCCTCTGATCTTTCAGTGTCTCATAAACCTGGAAAGGAAGTGCACACAGTATTAGCTGGGAGGATTAGTCAGGTCTCAGGGCTCATAAATTGAAGGAGGTTGCAAAAGCATGGTAGGTCAGCGCAGTGTTATGCAGGGCCACTGGTGAGGCTTTGTTCAACTAGGGAGCACCTTAACTTTTGCACGGGTAATCTTTCAGTTTTTGAAAACTATTCTGTAGCCTGATTGTACTTCAATTAAGACAAGAAAGAGCAACTTTTGAGGCTTGTTTAAGCATATATACACATACAAGATCTTCATAAGATAGCGAATTGCTGGTAAGCACTCTCCAGACAAATGCTTATTTAAAAATATCTGACTAATATCTGATGTAACATTTGTATGCATTATTATGCTAATAAAATATTGTTTTATTAGCATAATAATTGACTTCTCATTTTGAGTCACTCGCTGCATATCATACAACTCAATTTTTCTTCTATCATAAAATTCCAGGAACTATGCCTTGTTCTATTGAAATTCTCTGGCACTAACGGAGTCACAGATGAGGGTTTTAAGTTCTTGTGTTGTTACAAGACAGGATGCTGAGTAGGCAAGTAATAGACCAAATTAACCTAATGCCCAAGGCAAAGAAACAGTGATATCTGAAAGAGGGTCCAAGTTCCTTTAAAAAGTTCTATGTGCTAAAACAAGGTTCTGAAAACTCGGGGGAACTGCATATTATCTGAGCCCACCTAAGCTTCCTGAATCAGAAACTCTGGGGATGGAGCCCACAAATCTTTATGTTAACAAATCCCACAGCTATAGCCAATTTGTGTTAAAGTTTGAAAACACACCCCAAAAAAACCATTTGTGTTAGTCTCATAGAAATAAGTAAGTTATAGATACATGACTTTGATTTTTGGTGCTGTAAAATCATCTCTTCTTTGATTTCTTTTCAAGGTAAACACCTCCTATGTCTCCTTGTTTACCCATCATCCATCAACGCAGGTGGAGATTATTAACACGCACAACAATTTTAGGAGGATAGTCAAACCCACTGCTAAAAACATGCTTAAAATGGTAAGTCATGCCTCACCAGTAAATGGTGGTCAGTCAGCGTTCAGGCCTGTGCTAAAGAGCACTAAGCCAGGAGTTCATTTATGTGACAAGATAGCTTGGACAACTGCACTGCTGGTTTCTGCGAGTCTATTCGAAGGCACAGTTAATGCTTCCTTTTTTCTTTCTTTCTCCCTTTTAATTTTCATAACTTTTTGACCAAGTTTGCATCCTCATGTCTGGTAATCTGAACTACTAGTTTAAAGACAATATACATTATAACAACCATGTTGAATTCCTACCATTTTGTTCAGGGAAATTCTGAGTTGTTTATTTCTTTATTTTTACTATTATTCTCTTTAAAAAAAATATTTTTTAAAGCAGACATGTTTTGAAACCATGTCTCTGGCTAGTGAAAATTACCAGACATAAGCCCAGCCCAAAAAGTCAATAAAAACATATGGTTCTCTTTGTTCTGTGAAAAATCAATAAATAAATAGTTCTAATCTATTTTGCTAGCAAGCTGACATGTAAGTGCATAGTATATTCAACTATATATATATTCTCTTTTTCCTTGAGATTAAATACTGCATATATAGTATATATGTATACTATATGTATTATATATTATATACAATATATGTTATATAATATAATATACAATATATTATATACAATATGTAATACATTGTGATACACAATGCATATGTACTATCCATATATATATATATATATATATATATATGTATATGTATACTCTATCAGTGTAGGATAAAAGCACTAATTATAGTAGAAAGGACATGCAAATAGCACCATAGATTAAATCATTTGAATAATTAGACACCAAATTGTGAATAATAATCTTAAACATTTTAAATATGATGAAAGTCTATAAAATAAAGAGCCTACTCTTTTTCTGCAACCGTAAACTCAGGTTATAGAACATGTACCCATCAGACAGCACATAAATCAAAGGTGCATGTAAGAAAAATGTTGGTTAGTGATGGGGGCCTACAATCTAAGTACATCAGAGTCGGCAATCTTTAGACTAAGTAAGGAATGGCCCCAAAGGATCTGATGACCAATTCCAGCACAGTTACTTAGTCTGGAAAATCCTCAGCTTTCTTTCTGTCAATGCAAACAATTCGGTTTTCCTTATCCCTGTGAAAATTAACAGAGATAATATTAAATAAATAAAATGCTAGGAACACAGGGAATATTTATCAAATATTAGTTACTCTTTATCTTCCAAGTTCAAATGTTTAGTGCTATCATATGAAAATTTAATTTTATTTGTTGTGATTACAGGCTAAAATGTATTAATTACTCAATTATAAGCTAAACTACAGGCTACATAAGTATCTCTGTAGGGTTTTCTATCACAATGAAAAATAGAACCAATCTTTCCACTCCTGAAGCTATGAAAGTTGGTGTTTCTTGTCGGCTGCAGGAAGGGATTTTTCAAGGCTTAGATTAGCTTCGTATCTGAGGTGAGGTGCTCTGCTATGTGTGCAAAACAAACATCATTATGGCCACAGTGAGCAACTGAGATGCCTTGTCAGACTCCTCAGCACCCCTCATTATCCTAGATTGAAATATTTTTTCTTCTCTGGAAGTAATCTCTGCTTAATTTGCTAAGATCTCTGTATACAATGATTTTGCTAGTTTTTGTTCTTCTTTTACATATGAGATAGAGGAGATAATTCTGTACATTTTGTCCTTCAGACAGCTATACTGGACTTAGTAATGTATAAAAACTTTCTGCTTAATGTAGCATTGTACAGGATATTAATCTGTAAAGTCTGTTACAAATATGGTAGGAATCAGAGAGCAAATAAGCACATGCTTAGATCTCAACTTTAGTTATATTTGTATGTGGGAGGGTGAGGCAAGGGGACTACAAATTTAATCCAAGCCTGTACAAGTTAGTGATGTAGTGAGATTCTATATCAAAATAAAAAAAAAGGGCTAGGGATGCTGTTCAGTGTGAGGGCCTTGGGCTTAGCCCCTGACACTAAAAAGAAAATTTGTGTAGCCTGGGAGTACTGAACTAAGAGAATGCAGAATATGCCCATAGTTTTAAAATATGTATTTTAGAGACTTGTGGTGGCACACGCCTGTAATCCCAGCACTTGGGAGGCTGTAAGCAGGAGAACCACTACAAGTCCAATCTAGTAGGGGGAATCTGAACACCCTGTAGAACCTTCCTTATAAAGTACAGAAAACAAATATGTATTTTAATATCAGGAACCTGGGTGACTGACTCTGCCCAAATGACCATCCCCGTCCCCAGAGAATAATCCTCATCATAGATAAATCACTTGGGAAAATGAGAACTGCCCTATGGGTGGAATCATGGGCAAATGAAAACATGTTACAAAATAATTCTTCAAATATGCATATACTGTACATGTGTTCATGTATTTCCTTATTATCTTATGAAATAGTTATATCTCAGTTTCCATATGTTTGTTGTGTGTTCCAAGACATGGAATTCTGAAGTTGCAAAGAATGCTGAGGCTTGGGCGAAGAAGTGCCACTTCAGTCACAGTCCTGCAAGTCAACGAAAAATTGCCTGTAAGTCACATTCACCCAGTGAATAATGTCATGAAAGCTAAATTAACTAAAACCATTGAAATAGTAAGCTTGGGAAGGATGCTTGCTTTTTGGCTTTCCTTCATCACTTTGCCTGTCCTCTTATATTTTGCTTCCCCCTCTGTTTTCTCATTCGAAACTCTAGTCCTAAGAGCTCATTCCTCTTCCTACTCCAAACCCCACATTTAGAGTGGGTCTGGAGAAGTGGTACAACAACAAAAAAATTACAATATTTTTCTGAACTTGAATTCGTTCAGGTGCTAGTCATCCATAGTAGTCATGTGCCAAGTCTAAAAAACTCTCCCATTTAACATGTTAGAGCCAAACCATTGAACATTTCACCCAGACCTTGAGCTACTGGGGAAAAGTAACTATCTCTTGGAATAATGTCCCATTGCACAAGCATACAGACACTGAATAGGGTAATGATGAATTAATTCTCTTCCTGCATTCCAGGCTTGCAGTAGGCTGCATTTCACTTGCCCCCTCGACTGCACCTGCCTTGCCATTTTTATTAAGATCTGGTCAGCCTGCTCATTGCCAAAGGTGTGCCTCTGTCACCTCTACATCCACAAGTTGAGCTTTACTGCTGTCCCACTACACAGTCCCATATCGATTTCTCAGCTTCCCTCTGCTCTGCTTCCTGCCTCCTACACATGTGCCTTATATTTCCACAGCTTAGGAGCTAAAGCTCAAAAGTCATACTGATGCTTGATATTTTAACTATGCCCTAACTGTGTGCTGGGTAGCTACAAAAAATTCCCCTTCAATTAGCTGAACGTGAATATTTACCAGTATTGCCAAAATGACGACCATGACTTTATTAAGCTCCACAATCAATTTGAAAATGAATCATTAATTACATTTTAATCAAGTTATTTATAAGCTGAAGTGGGAAAGGAGTGATGGCAGTGAACAGGATAAAGTTGTGGAAATTGATCTACATCTGTCTGTTCAGGATGTCTGTACCTCTTTGGAAAGTAATGTTGGTCAAAAGCTTTGATACTTTGGTAGTTTTCAATAATAATTCTTCACAAGCACTGGCTTAACTAGTGCTTCCTTGCCTTTCCTAATTTTTAGTCACTGACTGTGGAGAGAATTTCTTCTGGTCCACTGATCCTAAACCGTGGTCCTACGTCATCAAATCTTTCTATGATGAAGTGAAAGACTTTAAATTTGGATTGGGAAATATTCGAGCAAAAGCTAAAATCGGCCATTATACCCAGGTAAAAATCAAAGGACAAAAGCCTCACTTTTTCCGCTTACACCAGCCCAGCCTTGACCATACTTCCTCAGTGCCTCTGTATCTGAGTAATGGAATCCAAGGCAGGAGCAGGAGAACCGCCCCGCGCTGTGAGCTGTGTTCTTCCCATTCACAGACTTAGATACATTTCATTATTGTTTGTGCATTGACACGTGCCAGCCTGGCCCTGTAACTCTGGATTTACCAAACTAGGTTCTGGTAACTACTCTGAGAAGAAAGAAATAGATTATGGGAAGAGATCAATTGCCATTTTAATAACACTGAACCATTTTTTTTAAAACAAAAGAAAACCTACAGTTACAGGATGAAATTTCAAAGAAAACAAATTTAATTTTTTTTTAAATAAAAGAAAACCAGGGGCCAGGCAGATGGCTCAGTAGAAAAAGTGCTTCCCTGGCAAGTGCAAGGGCTTGAGTTCAATCTCCAGTTCCACCAAAAAAAAAAAAAAAAAAAAGAAGAAGAAAACCAATAAAATAGTATAACTTTATACATGGAAGTTACTTTTTATCACTGATTTTTTTGCATTTTTAGCTATAATTAAGTTATATTATATAAATGAACATTATATGCACAAAAGCCACAAGATCAACAAAAGTCCCTCTTGCTTTTTCCCTCAAAAATGGAATTACACTGAGGTTCTTTCCTCTGTGTCCAATATTCCATTGTTACATCTTTATAAATTCTAGGGATGTTTCACTATTTTAACAAAATTAACATAAATGTGTAAAGCAGTTATTATTATTATTATTATTATTATTATTATTATTATCATTATTTTGTACCAGGGATCAAACTCAAGACCTTGCACTTGCCGAACAGGCACTTATGCAGTAGCAGGCTTTAACCCTAAATGAAGCCCCACAACTTTGAATCATTTTTAAAGGAATTTTCATCATTTTGATATCTATGTTAAAAATATGAAGGCAATATTTTTCAGTTTTTCAAACTGTCATCAATGATAGTTTTTAATGAGAAAACGAGAAGCGCAAAGCTACATACACATAAACAATTTTGCTTTCCACCCTCTGCCTGTAGCTTGTCTGGGCCTCCTCCCACCAGCTTGGCTGCGCCATGGCCCCCTGTCCTCCTCACCACACGAAGCGGTATTTCTATGTCTGCCAGTACTGCCCTCCGTGAGTATAACACAGGGATTGCTTAGGGACAGCACACCTGAGTGTGGGCGAGGACCCAACCCGGTGTCCTGGCGTGGCGGGGGAACCTCACGCGGGCTTCAGGGGAAAGGCAGGGCAGGCCCAGCCCTGTGTCTTAAGGAGTAAGAAAGCCAAGCCATGGGGTCAGATCTCTAGCTAGGGGAGCCTGGCCGTAGAAACCCTGGAGACCCCAGACGCTAGGACGGCATCAGCTCTGCTGCTGATTGGGGGGCGTTCAATTCACCAAGAACTCACTAGGGATGATCTGCAAAGCATCAAGGACACTGATTTTCTTTCAGGGGCTTTTGTGAGGATTAAACATAGTAGGGTGTGCTATGTGTCCTACACTCTTCATGGCACATGAATAGATTCTCGATAGAAGAAAATCCTTCTAACAAGGAAGTAAAATATAAGAACCCCCCATAATTGTGGACTGCGGGTTCCATGGCCCCTTGTCTGGCATGTAGGCAGGCATGGTAGTGCTAGTAACTGAAGGGAGGGAGGGAGGGAGGGAGGGAGGGAGGGAAAGAAGAGAGAAAGAAAGAGAGAGAAGAAAGAGAAAGAAAGAAGATCTTGTAGTGTCAACTCCTGTATCCTGTGTGTATTTAACCCTGCACAATGCACCTGGAAATTGTGATGCTCTAACCTGCAGAAATCTTTCCACTTCTTTGTCTTTTTCTTTCTTTAGCTCAGATAACTCTTCTGTATCCTTTCACATCACACATGCTTACAATGTTATTCTTAATCTCTTCCTTCAAATGTTCTATTGGCAGGGGAAATATGGACAAAAAAATGAATGAGCCATATCAATTAGGACGGCCATGTGAGGACTGCCCTGGGCACTGTGACAACGGGCTGTGCAGTAAGTAATCCCTACTTGGTATCCTTACATGGTGGTATCTCCATGGATACAGACCTATGTGGAGCACAATTCCGTCTCTGCTTTGAGGTACATAGGTCCAGTCTTCTGGGCCTGCACTTTCCTACTCTAGAGAACAAAAACATGAAGACAGTGGGATGGCAAGGGAAGCTGCCCTTGAGGATCATAAGGACTAAAATAGAAAAGACACAGCGGTCCTCATGCAGACCCAATGTAAGCCAAGCCCAAGTGAAGATGAAGTTCCTCTTGAACTTCTTTCAGTCTCTTCCATTGATTGTTTTCTGCCAGTTAGGAAACAGAGGTTGGAGAACAAAAACCAACCAATAGCATCATCTTGGATAGAGTCAGACTTGCTTGCTCCTGATCCTAAATCCAAGCCAGGAAATGCATGAAAGAAAAAAGCCTTGTGGCTTTTCTGGTGTGCCTACTCTTTTCTGCACCTCCATAACATCACACACACACACACACACACACTCAATCAAATATATGTCTGGATCCCTCAGTAGCAGCTGCACATTATGCTTAGGAAGTAAGCACTCAAGAATGTGAACTAGGACCAGGGAGATAGATCAGCAGTCTAAGCACCTGCCTGAATACACAGGGACCTGAGTTAGATCCCCAGAATCACATGCTATGCCAGCCCTGGAACCTCGGACACACTGTGTTGGCTCCAAAACTGGGCATGGTGGCTCATTCCCATAATCCCAGTGCTGGAGAGGCTGAGACAGGAGGATCACTACTAGTCTGAGCTGCATAGCAAGTCCCTGTACAAAATAATAAATAAATATTTTAAATGTATTTAGTACAGGGTCTACAGGGTCTCATTACACAGACAGGCCTCATAGTGAACCTCCTGTTTTCAGCCTCCCAAGTGCAGGGATTATAGGCATGTATCACCACACACAGTCTCATTTGCTGTGTCAGCATGCCCCAGGGGCAGGGCTGGCACAGCGTGATGGGGATCGAACTCCAGTCCCCGAGTCTGCCTAAGCCAGCACTTTAATCCACTGAGCTATCTGGCCAGCCCATGAAAATATTTTCAAATGCAGATTATTTTAAGCAACACATATGTCAGCATTTCTGGCCACTCTTCTATGAAGCCTCACAAGCTACCCACATGGAATCGCCGCTACCACAGCTGCTTCTCCTTGGTGTGGTTGCAGCTGTGCCCCGGGTACTTGGTCTGTCGAGTGGGATGTGAGCTGCATTCCCAGTTCATATTTGTGCCCCTGTCCTTGGTATGATTCCACTGCACACATATAAGACTGTACTTACACATGCCCTGTTCCTCACTGTAAACCTTGTTATGACAGACCAGGGAAATGTTTTTGATTTCTTAAAGAGTTCTATGTCATGAGAACCCAGAAGCTGCTACATTAGGGATGTCTGACTAAGACAGTGGTACCAAACCTAGGGTACATGTGTTTTTGTGTTGTTCTTTTAAGATGAAAGATGTGAAGGTGTGAGTTGATTTTTTTCTTATAGATGTTTTTCTTTCTTTTTTTTTTTCTGGAACCAGGGCTTGAACTCAGGCCCTTATGCTTTCCAGGGAAGCACTTATTCCACTGAGCCATCTCAGATTTTTTTCTAAATTAAAACCTCAGTACTCGGGTTCGTTGGCATCATGGCCACTTTGTGGCGAAGACGTGAGTTTGGGGTTGTGATTTGCTGCTCTGTCACTGAAAGGTTCACCTTAATTAATGTAAGGCTCTTCTGTTGACGTGGATTGTTTAATAACAGTCTAAGCCCAGCCCTACTTGTGTTTAAAAGAACTCTTAAATAAAATAATATGAACAGTGAATGGGTTTTCCCTGAGAAAATATAGTTTAGGGTAACTAGAACTATAATAAGTACAATTTCATCTTTGTTTCATTTTGTTTTGTTTTAGCCAACCCTTGCATGTATGTGGATAAGTACAGCAATTGTGCTGCTCTGGTTGAAAAAAGTGGGTGTGCTATAAAAGTCACAAGAGAAAACTGCAAAGCTACCTGCAAGTGCCCTTCAGAAATAAAATAATGTATCATTATTTTATGTGCCAAGAATAAAGCAATGGGTCTTGAATCACTGCAAAATTCATTGTCTTCTTTTTTGAACAACCACTCAGTTTGAAGAACTCTTTCATTAATGCATTCTAACACCACCATCGTCAATTAGATTTGGAAATCTCTAGTGAAGAACAATGAGGACCAAGCTCAGTAAACTCAATACCTGTGAGCAACAGATGAACATGGAACAGAAGTCTTCAGTTATCACCATTGATAGAGCATGTGTTCATACATTTAAAAGTTTGTGTACTCATGAATACATATTTTGAAAACTTTCAAAATAAATGCCTCAGGAATCCTGTCTTTTTCTGTGGCATAAGCATGCACCAGTGACAGCATGACAGCTGTCAAGCTGGCAACAGCATGAGTTTCCTGATCTTAGTGGTGGTGGATCATTGGCATATGTGTAGCCCTTTGGGTGGAAATGGGAAAGAAGATTCTAGAAATGATCATGGACACTTACTCTGGCTGCTGTTCCTAAATCGATGCACAGTTTTGAGCCCCTCAAGTGAGAGAAAGACTGAGTGCCTAGCAAGCACCCTATCACCATACTCAAGAGTCTCTAGGGCCACAGAGGAAGATAACAGACACTGGAAAGGGGGACACATTGCTGCGCTTTTCTGCATACTGACAAGAGTGTGCATCTGAGGGCCTGAAGCTGCCCCACAGCACACACAGACTGGAGTGGAGCCTTCTCCAGTGGGCAGGGGAGCAGTGCGTCAGACACTCACTCCAGGAGAACTTCAGCCAGTGCTTTGCTGTTCCAAGCTCTAGAATAGAAATAAATATGTTTTTATTTCTCATAATCCCACACTGTCTTCCTTTTCTCTCCATACTGAAGCAGGACACACACACCTAAAGGTAAATGAGCAGAAACTCAGCTAGTTCACAGTTCATAGAGGCTTCAGTGCATAATGAGCTGGCTGCAAAGCAGGGTTGCGCATGGCAAGTGGCAGCTGTTCATATGGTGGAAGACAGTAAAAGCAACAACAGCAAAAGAGCAAATCAAGCCACTTTTTCTGCCTTACGTTGTATGTAGGTTATCCACCCTAGCGTAGGTATAGCACCCGCACCCTAATGCCATCACTGGACAATGAACCAATCACAAACTTTAGATTCAGCCACCTCTGAAAAGCCCAAGGCCAACACTGCATGAGGCTTTTGGGGGACAGCTGGACACAAAGCATAACAACCACACTAGGGCGCTGACTTTGCTTAGAAGTTTCATAGTAAAAAGGGTTTACACAGTTGCTTGAGAACATCCATTGCCTACTATCCAGACAATATCAAAACTAAATTCTCACACCTCAGGCACTGCAGGGATTGCTGTTATAAACAAGACATTACACTTTCATGGGTATTAATTATAAACACACCCTTATTTAACATGTTGGTAGAAAAGCAAGATGTGTTATGCATAAATAACACATTCTATAAAATGATCCACATCTGTGATTTAAAATACACCTTTATAAACCAGGCTTGGTGACACACATCTGCAATTGCAGCACTCTGAGAAGTTGAACCAGGAGTGGAGATCTCAAGCTGGACTCCAGCATGGGCCACTGAGCAACCTGAGACTCATGAATAAATAAATAATAAATAAATAGGGGTGGGGATGGAATTCAGTGCAAAGGCCCCAGATTAATCCTCAGCACCATTAAAAAATAGAATCTTTGCTACAGCAACCTGATATGACATATGTAAGTAACCAGGAATACTTCTAGTGCCTTATGATAATGTTTATGCAAATTAAACATTATTAACAACAGTCAGAAGTTTTTTTTCATAGCATAAAGTATATAGTGTGCTTTTGCACCTAGTCTACTCTCCCGACACTCATCCTGCTGGCATCTCCTCTTTCTGGATTCCTAGTCCCTCAGTGATACACAAGTACACCACACTGTTGTCCTAGTAGCTTCAGTGTGAAGAACATAATAGCCACATAGCAGAGAGCGCTACTTCTCTAATCATAATGAACAGACTAACGTTTGGTGCAGAGCAGGCACTACAGACTTCAACATAACAAGGCCCCATGCATGCACCTCAAAGTTTAGCAGTAAGGCAGCAAATTAGAAGGCCTTGTGAGTCAGATCTTCCTTTGTCTTGGGTTTGTTGTTTAGCATATCTGGAAACATTCATGTAATTTTCCTACATGCATCCCTGCACATATTTAGTATTGTTTTTTACCTTATCAAACTTCAGAGAAATGCTAGCATGCTGTAACTTAATTTTAGAGACCACTCTGATATCATCAGGCCTTCATCCTTTCTTTCATATAAGCATTGAATTATATTTTCTAACAGAGTTTATATATTCATTTTTATATATTCATTCTTCTGTTTGCAAAGGTAATATAACAAGCAACTTTTCACTATTAAAATTAGACATCTTATGCCTACCTGAGGAAATATGTGCCTGTATTGTCTGCATCTAAAAGAACTGGGCCAAGGATGATTTGCATTTTTGTCTTAAGGAAATGTTCTAACCATTCTGCAAAACAGCAGGGCAAATTTATAGCTCCTACAGCAGGGAAGGAGATTTTCAGTTCTTCCATAACCTTGAAATGCCTGCTTTTATTCTAGTTTCAAATTTTTCCACTGTGGTATAATTCTGGAATCTTTATTTATGAGACTGTGGATATTTTCCTGTGTTCCTGGGCCTTTTGGTACTCATACTTCAGTAGTCTTTCTGTTCTCATTGCCTAGTTCTATGGATGGCAGCCCTCTAGAGGGAGGGGCTTGTAGCTTGTCAGTTATTTTTTTAATTTATTTTTTATTTTATTGAAGTACAAATATCAATCAGACAGTTTTAAGACACCTTAACAAGGCAGATTTGATAAATTGATACATTGCAAACTGTTTTCATACTGTTTTGGTATCGTACAAGGTACATACATGATACTACACTTACAGGCATTATTATAGCAGATGTCTCTTATCAGTAAATTAAGAGTGTAGCTATTTACATATCTTATTTTTTATACCTGAATTATATCAACAATTCAATAATTATTTTCCTAGTGGATGACCATAGTACTAGAAGCCGACATAATATCCTGTCCAACCACCATTAGTGCAGATCTTGCTTCTCATAGAATTATGTAGAAGCACAGTGTTATCTATCCCAACTGTACTGTCTATACACACACATGATGATTTTTTCTTTCTACAACCCTTCCTTTGTCTACACCTGTCAAAAGTGGGCACTCTGTTGACATTCAACTACCTTATGTGCTTGAACTCGACACCACAATCCAACACAGTCCAGCATTCCATAACAATAGTGAGTTATTCAAAGAAGCTGTCGACCACAGCCATTTACACCTCAGCTTAATATTATGGCCCCGTGATGTATACTTCATTTTTATACTTTTCTGCTGGATGGTTAAGACCTAGATAGAGCAAGACTTATATACCAACACATGAACTTTATATTTCTTATGTGGTCAGTGAAGTCCCCTCAGGGTTTATCTTGTAGTCCTGTACATTATTCTGAAGATCCTTTGTCTGTGTCATCCATGTGGATGAGTCACTGCCAATGCTTGACCAGTTTGCTCTCTGTGAGAGCCTGAGAGAAAGTTTTCTCTCCATGTGACTCTCCCCAGGCACACTATAGAACTTCAATCTCTTTCCTCTGTGGCTCCATGAAAAAATGCTCCATTTGTGAAATGCAAATTAAAACAACACTGAGATACCATCTCACTCCAGAAAGAATCACTATCATAAGGAAATCAACCAACAACAGATGTTGGAGAGGTTGTGAAGAAAAGGGAACACTTCTCCACTGCTGGTGGGAATGTAGACTGGTACGACTATTGTGGAGGTCAGTGTGGAGACTCCTCAAAACAGTAGGACTAGAAGTCCCATTCAAGCCAGCTATCCCCCTACTGGGAATTTTCCCAGAGGAACTGAAAACATTTTATCATAGTGATATATGTGTACCTATGTTTATAGCAAAGATTGGAAACAACCAAGATGCCCATCACATGAGGAATAGTTGAAAAAGATGTGGTATTTCTATATAATGGAGTATTACTCAGCTTATCATTAAGAATGATAAGTTTGAAGCATTTATACTGAAGTGGATGCAACTTGAACATATACTCATAAGTGAAATAAACCAGATACACGATATGTGTAAATATCGTATAGTCTCCCTAGTATAACAAGCGAAAAGCAGAAATACAAAAGGAAACGTACAACAACTAAAATCAATTGAGTCAGATAAGGCAAAGTGAATGGCATATGCTGCAGAATACTAATCAGCTTTTCTTCTGGATGGTTAACAACCTAAGTTCACAGATCAAAGTTGGAGAAATAGAAGAGCCACAAGGCCAGCCAACATTTTGGCCCTAGCCTTTCAAGGTCAGCAAAGACTCAGGACATAGGAGAACCTGTACTGCAACACCATGAAACTCAGTTGAGCTCCAAATTTTCTGAACATGTAGCTTGTAATTTGAAGCTATTGGTGCTGGGGAGATGGCTCGGTAGAATAAGCACTTCCCTGGCAAGCACAAGGGCCTGAGTTCAGTCCGTGGTTCTTCCAAAAAAAAAAAAATAATAATAATAATAACAACAACAATTTAAAGCTCTTTATATATCGCAGATCATGATTCTTTGTAATTTTTGGCTTTTGTAAATTGTTTGCTTATCTCTCTGTTCTATTAAGTTTCTTAGTACCATTTAGATATCCATAATGATCATACTCATCATAGAGAATTTGTACGTGTCATAATATATTTTGATTCCTTCTTTTTTCTAATCCTCTCTCCTCCTTTCAACTCCTCTCGCCTCCTCACTGATAGAGCTTTGTTTTCATTTTATCCTTTTCTCATTTTTTTCCTTTCATGTCCTTTCCCATTCCCCATTCCTAGTTCCCCTTTCGTTTTGAAAAGTTTCTTCTTGTTTCATTTCATTTTGACTTTTTAAGATTTTAAGTTTACTTCTTAAGTTTTCAGTTTTTTACATGATGGATTTGAGTTTAAAGAATTCAAAATTTTGACATAATAAATTGATTTTTTTTTTTGCTTTTCATTTCTTAAGAAATCCTTCCTAAAATTAATTGGTGAATTGCTCTATTTCATTTTCTATATATTAAAAGTCTTGCTTTCCAAAAATGTAAGTAGAATTCTAGTTTTTTGTTATTGTTAGAGTAGAGAGCTTCAGAGTAGCTGGCCTCTCATCCCTCAGAAGCCACTCCAAAGAACTTCTCAAGCCCAAACTTAAGTTCTGGGAAATTTCAAAAATTATGTCTTTGAAAACTCCCTCTCCTGTTTTTCAGTTTTTTTCCCCCAAATATTCATGTGTTGAGTCCTTGGATATTCTTCCTATTTTTTTTTTTCTTGCCATTTCCTCCCGCCTTACATTTCCATCAGGAGTGTTCTCCATGAAGACACACTTCGACTTCTTCTTCTAAGTGTCCTGTTGGACTTTACACTGCTTGCTGTAGTATCTATAGTATATATAGATAGATACTATATCCTTCTGAGCACTCTAGTCTTCCCTGATCATGTCTTATCTCTTATAGAGTCTAGCAGTGGGAAAACTCAAAAGGGACCTTTATATTGGCCTTAAATTTGTCTTCACTTTCTCATTCTGTACCTCCACCCTCCAAGTTACTTTCCTGTCTTGTTTGGATTCAAATGGTGTCAGAAGGCTTCAAATGCATGGTAACTCAGGTTGTTCCTTCCTATGAGAATGTGGGATGCAAAAATGTGGAGCAGATGCTTGGTGTGCACAGGAACGGCTGCTTGACGGGAAAGCATCCAACCAGAGTCGTTTTGCAAGAACTCACCTACATAGCTGGAAGATTGCTATCTGCTAATCTATATAGATGTTTTTGCTGTTCAATTTGTCCTGAAAGAAACCTTTCTAACCTATGGCTTCAGAGTGCAAATCACATTGTAGAATAGTTGGAAATGATTTGAGGAAGATAAACAGAAATTAAGATGTTCCCTCAGTTCTTGGGTTTCTAATAAGGCATCAGTTTTCCTTCAGCCATGTTTGATATCTTGGAAACCCGCCTATGCCTTGGTTTAACCAGGCCAAGGAGAAAAACTTCAGTTTGCATGGAGGAGGAAAAAGATAGTCTCCTATATCCTCAGAAAAGGGGAATTACTTTAAATTCTTCTCAAAAAGACTTTCATCAACTCCTACTGAAAAATCCTTTCCTCTGTAATTTCAGAGGTACCTGAAGTAACTAATTGCTGAGACTTTTTTATGTTCTGCATTATGACTCAGCACCCTTACCACCCCTCATTCCTAGGCTTCCTGAGGCAATTATACAGTACTGTAAGGCTTTAGATTTTAAAGTCACTTCTGCGCATAGTTGACGAGAAATGTGTGTTCATTAGAAAATTTCTGGAAACATTTCTATAATCATCTTGATCTTGGGTACATATGGCTTGCTTATGAAGATGAAGTGAGACATAATGTTTAGCTTACTGAAAAGTACGTATGAAAGTATTTGGACTGGTGCTTTGCATAACCTGCATATATTTGTTATTCAAAAAATGTTGGCCATTATCCTTGCTCTAATTTCACTTCCTAGAATTTGTGCTAAATGAATAGTTGTTCTAAAACAATATATGTTAAAAAAAACTTTTAAAATCATTGATATTTATAAACACTAAGTATACAATAACAGAACTTTAAAAATAAATTAAGAACGTTACGGATTTCTATATAGAGTCAGATGTATGTTTATGAAAATTATTGATTCCAATTTTTAGTATATACTGATATTCCCATAATTCTATGGTTAACACAGTATCTATTGTTGGGAGTGGCTGACGCTGAAAACTGGTCATATGTGTGAGGGCAGGAGAAGGCCCCAGGGCACAGAGCAGGCAAGCGGCTTCAGTCTTGAGAAAAACATGCTGCCTGGACAGTTGCAGCCATTAGTCATCAGGCAACCGTGTGCCTCCTGATACTAACCTTGCAAAGGTATGAGAGCCCCTGTTGTTGCCCATCAGACAGGCAGGCCTCCACCTGACCAAGCTCTTGTCTCTGGTCTGTCTTTTCCTCATGCTGGCCAGTTTCTCTCCCAACAATAGAGAGACCAACCGGTCCCTACAGTTTGTTTCTTCTCTTGTGAATCTACAAAGAATAACTTCTGGCCCTCTTTCTTTCACCTATTTATTTCTTTATTTTTTTTTTATTTATGCTGGAGATGAAACCCAAAGCCAAGGATGGTCTACATGTGTACTACTAGAGCCCCACTCCAGCCCCTTAAAGAACAGTTAAGTTCAATATTGAAACTTGGTGCTCCAATAACGAAACTTTATAGCTTTAGGATATGATATAGTTTGAATAGTATCTAACAACATGTGGGTAATGTGTTATATTCAGCCCTGCAAGAACTTTGGAGGCCTAAGATATGTTCTTTTTTTGTATTTTAAAAATATTTTTTAAATTTTATTTTATTTTATTGAGAAACAAATATCAATGAGACAGTTACAAAGCTGATTAATGGGGCAGTTTCAATAATTAATACATTATACATTGTTATCTTCTTAGTGGTTATAGTACAAGAAACAGACAGGATATCCTGCCCAAACACTATTAGTATAAATCTTTCTTCTCATTGAATTAAATGAAAGTAGCTGTACATCTATCCTAACTATTCTGTATATACAAATAAAATATAGTCTTTCCTTTGTAGCCCCCTTTTCTGTTTAGTCCTGTCAGAGATGGGCATTCCATTGGTATCTAAATACTATAGGTGCATGAATTCAGCAAAACAATCCCACATACTCTAGCAGTCCACAATAGTAGTGGGTCATCCACAGAGGTTGTTGACTTGAACATTTCACAGCTCAGCATATTAATATGGCTTTATTATATATACCTCATTTTTATACTTTTCTGCTGGATGGTTAAGAGCAAGATAAAGCAAGACCTATAGAACAGAAATGTAACTTTTGTATCTGATAAGGTCAGTCAAGTCACTTCAGGGTTTATCCTGTAACCCTGTACCTCACTTTGTAGATCCTTTTCAGTGTCAGCCTTGTGGACGAGTCATGGCCATTGCTTGACCATGTTCTATAATGGCAAATAAAATTTGTGTTTCTACCTACTTGTACACATATTTCTAAGAAGGTACAATTTTGGTCATATTTTTATACCAGTTAGAGTTTATAAGATAAAAAACACAATTGCTTTAGGTACTCTAACATGTCTTTCTAATGAGTGAGGACCATGAAAAAAAATATTTGGCCAAACTTTTTGTTCTCTATGTGTTTTTCTTTTCTTCTGCTAACTGTGCTTAGATATTATGCCATTAACCTGTATTGAGGATGTTTGAAGTAAAAGTTTTACTGTGGTTCCTATTGTAGGACTGAAAGAATGTGGCTAAGAGGCAGAGGGGAGGCAGGAAGGTCACAAGCTCGAGCTCAGGCTGAACCATTTAATGAGACACCATTTTAAAATAGAAGCTACAAGGCTTCATGTAGCCCAACCCCAAGCCTCCAGGGTCAATCCCCGCTCACACACACACACACACACACACACACACACACACACAGGGTCAATCCCCGCTCACACACACACACACACACACACACACACACAGAGATGTGCCCATTTAGTCAATGTCTTTGCCACATGAATTCTAGGGGAAATTTCCCCTGGGTTTACTGCTAGAAGTGCTGACTTCCCTCAGCTAATTTATTGTTTCTTATTTTTTGAGTTTTTTTTTTTTTTGTTGCTGTTCTTTTGTTTTCCTCTGCCTCTGAGATGAAGAATTCAGGATATCTGTGGGAAAGCTTGTTAGGTTGAAGATGCAAATTCACAACTGGTACAATCCCATGAAAAGAAAAATAACAACACCTACTAAAATACCAACTAAAATTGCAAATGTAACATGTTCTTCAACTCATAATCTCATTTCTGGAGTTTATATCAGTCCTAAGATACAAGATGTTCTAACTCGTACAGTTGATGGATGTTCAGATGTCTTTCCTGAAGCATAGTTCATGATATCATAAAATTGTAAAAAATCCAAATATTTATCAATAGACTTGTTCAATACATTTTGCTAAGTATCTAGCATGGAATTCCAGATATATGTTTTTAAAGGCCAGAAAGCTCTTTGTATTTAGAAAGGTCTAATGACTCCAATAAGCCAAGTGTGAATGAAGGTGCTAAACTATGACATCAGCACTTTTTGTAGTAAATATTAGGTGACCCAGCAGACACATTGTTTTGTATCACAACTGAACTAAAACATGAACCTTAGAAATTCTTTTAAACAAATCATAATTTCAAGAAAATTTATCCCCAAAGTAACTGTCTAAAGATCATTAGATATGAACATATTGAGGTTAGTAATAAGAGGATAGGATTTAAATTTTAATTTTCCACTTACTGCTTATATAGCCTCAGACAACCTGCTTCTATCTTTGATTGTTAGGTGGGGACAATAATTATTACATCAGAGAGGTATTTTGAAGTTTGGGTGAAATCATGTTTCTGAAAACAAGGATCAGACCCAAATCAATTTAAAAATCTCAGTTTCAGTTTCTGAAAAAAAAAAAAAAAAAGGAGTGAAAATAGTCAACTCTAAGCTCTCTCTTAATCCTGCTTTACTCTAGGCTTCAGTATGAATTAATAAAAATGAAAGAAAAGAGACATTTGGGTTTTTTAAGGATTTCTACCTTATCTGTCCAAGAAGCAGAGTTTTAGTAATGTCAGATTGTTATATGCAAAATGAACTCTTCTGCAGTTATCCACAGAGTGCTAAAACATTTATACATTGCCAGTGAAACTAGTGCTCTCCCTAACTGGATTTTTTTTCAAGCAACCAGGCATCTGTGCAATGGTGCATTTCCCACTTCCTCAAAGAAACTGAAGAATTCATGTTCTCTATAAAATACAGACAAAGAGAGCAATGCACCATGTATACCTCTACCGTATACAAAAAAGCATGTGCATTGTACTTAAGGGTAGCTTGAGTGATTTCCAGCATTAATACTGATTATGCATCAATTATAATTTGTAAAAGAAGACAACTGTGCAACACCAAGGGAAAGGTTTGAGGAATTAAATATATTTTTAAGTATGTTTTATAAAATTTTATACACTGACTATCCTCAATTTCCCCATTTTTGTTATACTTAATTTTTGCTGGAATCTTAACATCTACAGAAGACATAGTGTTTCAAGTTTTATGACATATTTTTGGACATTTCATAAATGTAATTATATTTTATTATAAAAAATTTTTAAACAAATAATTGCACATGGGTAAATAGGTATAACTTAACAAAATAGATTTAATAACATGTTATTTTTTTTCTTTATTTTTTTGTTTTATTGAAGTACAAATATCAAAGAGACAGTTTTAAAATACCTTGATAAGACGGATTTGATAAATTAATACATTGCAAACTGTTTTCATAATGTTTTGGTATCATAGAAGGTGCATACATGATATTATACTTACAGACATTATTATAGCAGATGTCTCTTATCAGTAAATTAAGAGAGTGTGGCTGTTTTCGTATCTTATTTTTTATACCTGAATTACATCAAAGATTCAATAATTAATACTTTATACCTTGTTATTTTCCTAGTGGTTGTCCATAGTACTAGAAGCTGACATAATATCCTGTCCAACCACCATTAGTGCAGATCTTGCCTCTCATAGAATTATGGAGAAGCATGGCGTTGTTTATCCCAACTGTACTGTCCATACACACAAATTATGATTCTTCCTTTCTATACCCGTTCCTTAGTCTACACCTGTCAAAGATGGACACTCCATTGTCATTCAATTAATTTAGGTGCCTGAACTCGACAACACAATCTAACAGAGTCCAGCATTCCACAACAGTGAGTTATCCAAAGAAGTTGTTGACCATAGCCATTTAAAGCTCAACTTATTATTATGGCCCCGTCGTGTACACTTCATTTTTATACTTTTCTGCTGGATGGTTAAGACCTAGATAGAGCAAGACCTATATACCAACACATGTACTTTATGTTTCTTATGAGGTTAGTGAAGTCCCCTCAGGGTTTATCTTGTAGTCCTGTACATTATTCTGAAGATCCTTTGTCTGTGTCATCCATGTGGATGAGTCATGGCCAATGCTTGACCAGTTTGCTCTCTGTGAGAGCATGAGAGAAAGTTTTCTCTCCATGTGACTCTCCCCAGGAACACTATAGAACTTCGATCTCTTTCCTCTGTGGCTCCATAATCTCCTTGTTCAGAAAATTTGGAGCTCAACTGAGTTTCATGATGTTGCAGTACAGGTTCTCCTATGTCTTTGCTGACCTTGAAAGGCTAGGGCCAAAATGTTGGCTGCCCTTGTGGCTCTTCTATTTCTCCAACTTTGATCTGTGAACTTAGGTTGTTAACCATCCAGAGGAAAAGCTGATTAGTATCCTGCACCACATGCCATTCACTTTGCCTTATCTGACTCAATTGTTTTTAGTTGTACGTTTCCATTTGTATTTCTGCTTTTTGTTTCTTATACTAGGGATACTATGTGATATTTATACATGTGTGTCTGGCTTATTTCACTTATATGTATATGTTCAAGTGGCATACTACTCAGCTATTAAGAATGATAAGCTTGAAGCATTTATAGTAACATTATATTGATTAAGCAGAAAAGAGTGTAATGATGAGTAGGCTTAAGAGTTCCTCAGTTATGTCTCTAACAAGGCCACAGAACCTGCACAGTGTGGCGTGAGAGCTGCTCTCCCTTTCTGACTACTGGTTGTCAGTGGATAAAATATTTGTTTAGAAAAAGTTAACATTTAGTCATTGATGAAATTTCTACTTTCAGGAAAGCTAACCTAGATCTGAAACACACTAGTGCTTTAAAGAGAAATTCCTCTCACACTCTCACTGATAGGAAATTGATATGAATGATATGAAACTTTATGAAATGATATGGATAAACATTTTAATTGAAATATGTAAATACCCTAGAGAATGCTATCAATATAGTGCACTATTTAATTTGCCTGTATATTGAATTAATCTAAATATCCAAACTGAAAAAAATTATTTTTGATGCTTCAAGACGAACTCACAAAATCCTTAGCTAGGACCACAAATGCTGCTTCGGGAAGCTTTTTTTTTTTTTTTTTTTTTCC